>OZ007545.1:505520-667489 GCA_963931895.1 Eupithecia pulchellata
CCCAAACAGTGCAAAAGACTAACTTGTCCCCTTTCCCCTTATCGGGTCGGTTCCTGCTGTTCCGCCGCCGCCGGCTGGACGCCCACTCCTCGTCTTCGTCTGACGACATCTCTAGCGAAGGATACACTGAAAAAAAAAAACAGATTATTCATTATGCATAAATGAATCCTTATGATGAAGCCTTTCGATCAGTATGATAAGCTACAGGGTAATTATTTTTCTCGTGTAGTGGGTTCGGTTCCTGGTTCAAATATGTAACTATTTAAAAATCTATAAATGCAGTTTAAATTGTTTTTTAAATTAAAATAATGTCTTCTTTCAGTAAAATGTTCCATCTACAATATTTAAGGTACTTTCCCTCCATGTGGCATAGCGCTGGGACGCCCTGTATATTATTTATTAATTTGTGCCAAAACTATGTCTGCGACAACTTGACCACTCTACTGATGTTAAGGTCATTCGTTTTTCATACATTTGTATTTTCCCAAATATGAGCCATATGAGCTAAATTTTACAAATAAATAACTGTATATGGCATTGTTATAGGTCGTTATTTGCGGCAAATTATGTTTCATTAAAGAAAACACTTGATTTAATTAGAAATAACGTGGTAATTTTAGTCCATTTTTGTCACTGTGTGGGTGAACACCGATAGTGTCGTACGAGAACGTCATGAACTTATGAGTGTTAGCGGCGACGACAACGTCATCTGTGAGAAACATAACGAATCAACTCGTAATACCATAGCTTACCATTCATAAACTTTGATTTTGTTCGTTCAAGCATGTAGAACGTACATATTTCGTCTTTTATTGTTGTCATGTGGCTGTCTATTCTTTCAATGTCTATCGTTTTTGTAGGTATGTAGGTATTCTGTTGTCATTGACTTGTTTTGATTTTTGCAAAACGAAGCAAAACTATTTTTTAAAACAATCAACTTCCCAAAATAAAAGATGGAGTCACGGAGGATGAAAATTCTAATAAATAATAAATTTCAATTGTCCTTAGTTGGACCCAAAAACTTCGAAAAAAAAAGTACTTACTAAAAATGATTTCTGTAGTTTTTTCTTTCAAGTTTTTTTGTCCGGTGACCACAGTACTTACTGTAATGTATGCTCGTCCAAAGCTAGTCTAGCTAATAATAATAATAATTCACGCATACTGTGTCTAATGTAAAAATTATATATACCTAAATTGGCATCCAATATTTAAAATTATCTACCTCTCAAACGTTTTTTCGAAAACTAGGGACACTAGATATCACGATACTTATTTATTGACATCACTCTGCAACACAGTAAGTTGCTGGTTCAATTCCCGCCGCGCGACAATACCTCTGATCTTGAAGAAGTAATGAATAAAGTTTTGTGATGAATCATTATTTATCAGATCCAGGATCAACTACCTGTATTTTACCAGTACCTAATTGTGTTCAAAAGTCCGCAATAAACAAAATTGCATTGAAATTAAAGTGTACAGAAAATCAATGACACCTAATTTCTTATTTGATAATAATTACTAGCATACTTCTCTTTGTTTTTGTGTGATAGGGACCGAGGTCAAACAAGATACTTCGTTTGAGTACGTAGAAACTCCATCAACGATTTATTACAATCGAATCAAAGGAAGGCTTGAAAACACGAATTTATTTACACCATGAATAAAAAAAACATGAATTTATTTATACTTGGTACTTCAGATTCTGATATAAAATATGCGATCAGAATAATTTTGATAAATCACAACGTCACAACAGGCAGATTTTGCATTTGCAGGCTTACGCACAAAAAATATGTTCACTAACAAGAAACAAATGGGAAAATGTACTTAGATAAAATAGAGATATTCGCACCCAGGTACAGGCAGGTGGCGTATCGTGCCCAACAAACAGTTCACATTATAATCTTTGCTTGTGTGAGTAATTTGGTCCGGCGATTTTGCTCTTCCCAAATACAAGTTCTATAAATGTTTTCAACGCTTGAAACATTTATTGACATATGAAAAACAACGTACCATTTGCGGCAAATGTATCACTTTTAAATAATATGCACAATTTAATAAGAAAACAATAAAAAACCAACAAATTGAAAGTCAGCGCCATCTATTAGCGAAGCTATACCTAAACAAGGAGACCGTTCCACCTTAAGCACAAAAACGTGAATCCAAACTTGAGCTTTAACTGTTAATTAAGGTGCATTTTATATAGATTCCCTAAACTAAAATTTTGTCCACTAGTGGAATAACTGAAACGACACAAACATGTTCTTCAACCATTCAACCCACTAACATTCATATTAAGATGTTGAACATTGACCCTTTCAATGCCAGGATTCACGAGGCAAGGCGATGTTTAACTCTTAACTTCTTTGGCACATATAGATACACTTTTATTTTTTCTTATTTTTATTCATTAAACAAAATAGTATAATTTGTATATATATTATCGACGATAAATATTTGTAAATATACTCAACTACATTAAGTATGAATTTCAAAACTATACCCCTTATAGTTATGAGGTACGGACAGTTAAAAATCCAGAAATCCGAGAATCCTCGCCTTAAGAAACTATAGCGAATGTCTATTATTATCTTTCTGTGTCTATTTTAAATTCTATTGTAATTAGTTAAGCTGGTGTCAATCCCAATTAAATAAATAAATAAACAATGAAGTGTACGAAGTGTGCAGTACACAGTCCTCACCGTACTCGTCGTCTCGATGCACCTCCTTGATGACGTCCTCCTCGTCGTCCAGCGGCTCGTCCGCGCTCTCCGCCGCCGTCGACTTGCGCACGCGCCGCCCAGACAAACTGCTGCTATTGGACATACACATAGCATTTATTTGCCATTACATACACAACATAATTATTAGTACTATTTTAACGGGCCGTGTGGTGCCGGCATAGAATTTTACCACTCCCACTCTTCCCGTGGATGTCGTAAGAGGCGACTAAGGGAAACACACCGGGGGCGGGCAGCAGCGCCCTCTGCAGAACAACTCCACCGAACTGCGATCCCCAACCCGCATGCCCAGCGTGGGGATTATGGGCAATAACCCCCAGATGAAATAACACCACCTATGGCGCGCATTAGGGGAGGCCTATGTCCAGCAGTGGACTGATATAGGCTGATGTTGTTGTTGTTGTTGTAACGGGTATTTATCGCGTTTACCTATTTTGCCCGACCACGACAGTGTGTAAACCTGTTGAAACGTCGGGAAAAATAGGTAAATAAACGAGATAAATACCCGTTGAAATAGTACTCATAATTATGTGTTCAGATCGCGTAAGTTTACATACACAACACTTTTAATATATTTTACAGATTAAGGAACAAAAGTGTTATGTATGTAACATGTCAAGACTTGTACGCCTTGTTTGTATAACAAGATTGACTAAGTTAGGGCATCAGGGCCTTTATTCACTATTGCCAATACAGACGCGTTTCACAGATACGACAAGACAGCGGCGTGGAATGTAACAAAACCGTATACAGAATACGAGGTGATGACACATGGAGTACTGTGATCGATCTAGTTCTGGTATAGGAAGAATAACAGGAATTTCAGTTCATAACAGTTGGTATGGATTCAGATTCAAATTCAATAACTTAATTTTTTTTAGCTTACAAAATAATCACTTAGACAAGTTAATTAAAAACATAATTTTTTGAGTGAATGTTACACCCAGTAAATAATGTTTTTTATTTTCTCTTCGAGAGAATGATCAGCAATTGATATAATTTGTCTATTCTACACTAAAGAATACCTTGTGCAAGGTGACGACGGTGAGTAATGGTGAGCAGTAGGGATTACCTGTTGTGATTCTCGTGAGGAGGGAGCTCGGCGGGGGGCGGCGCCGTCAGTCCGAAGGGGCGCGGGGGGGAGTAGGCTGCGCTCGCGCCGATCGAAAGCATGCCCGCTACTGCTGCGTCCTCGCTGGAAACATAACGTATAAATAAGTCATCAATTTAAAACTACACTACGTATTCCAAAAACAAAATTGGCGTCGGTTGTCGTATCGCACTGCTGTCATAATACTTCAAATCAAATCAAATCAAAAATGCTTTATTGTACACCAGTAATTGAACACAACAAAAGACATTACATAATACAAGTACAATGGGCGGCCTTATCGCTTAGAAGCGATCTCTTCCAGGCAACCTTTGGATGGAAAGAATTATTTTTATTTAAGAAAGGCAGGGGGTGTACCAACGGTAAACTAAAATATAATATTATTATCATTATTATGTATGTACCTAGAAACAAAAATTATAAATAAATTATAACTAATAAATAGCTAAATATACTTACACCGAATATTTATATTTATAATTATAATATACTACTTAGATACATAAATAAATATATATATATATATAAATATATAAAAGTCAATACCATTATTCAATTTTCTGACAGGAAAAACTCCTTGACACGTGCTTTAAATACAGGTAAGGAAACTGCTTTTCTAACGGATTCCGGTAGTGCATTCCACAGCCTTATGGCCTGGATGGTGAAGGATTTGTCGTAGAAACTAGTTTTGTGAGGTGGCATATTAAATAATACTTATTTTTGACTTACAAATAGACAACTTTAATCTTAAAAAAATACCTACTTTTTCCACACAACCATAATAATAATAATCATAGATAGCTACACCTACAGATCGTCTTGCTAGTCATTCTGATGGCTCTTGATAAGGTCTTGGCTGAGAATCAGAGTTTTTCTTTTATACAAAAAAAATTCACCGAGTCATGACCTTTTCTACAGCGTACCTTTGTCTTTTTTAAGTAGGTAGTATAGTAAGAATATTTTTTTTTAACTATAATGTTTACAGGACCTCGGACCTCGGACACACAATTTATCACTTTTTCCAAAATGAAAGTTAAACAAACTGTTTTGGGAGGTGATAAAAGAGTGGTAGAAAAGGCATTTTCCCTGTACTCACGTGTCGTCGACGGGTTGCTCGTCCGCGATGACGGAGGCTTGTATGAGCGACTCGATGCCGTTGGCGGGCGCGGCCGCTCGGTACGCGTGGCTTGCGCTCGACGCTGTAATAACAATTACCACATTTATTACGATGTAATGTAACAACAATTACCACATTTATTACGAAATATTATTCATTACAATCATTATAAAAAAATTATGCTGGACCATTTACAGCATGATTTAGCCCCAAACTAAGACATTATGAATCATATGTATTTTTTTCTTTCAAGAATACTTTATTGACTTTTTTATACTTTCTTTCTCGGATAGTTCCTATTTCCATGCTTTTTTGAAATATTCAGCATTCGTTAGGTTATTGAGCGTCAGTTCAGCATTATTATGATACTTAAAGGTACGAGTTGGCAACGGACGACATGAGGCAGCAGCGGACATAGAAACCAGTCGCTGCGACACGCCGTCCGCTGCCAACTCGTACCTTAATTATTATGATACGTTCAAACACGTTCCACCTCGGCACAGGGCCTTTATTCACTATTACCAATCCCAACGCGTTTCACAGATAAGAAAAGACAGCGGCGTGGAATATAAGCTATAGAATACTTTCAAAAAAAGTTAGGGTTCCGTATGTTTTTTTTTAAAGACCCGTGCGAAGCCGGGCCGACCGCTAGTAGAGAATGGTCCAGAGGTGTCAGTTTCCAAGTCCCCTGATGCGCTGTACTGACCTGGAGCCCTGTATGCGGGCGGGCGGTGCTTGGCGGGGCGCTTGCGGCGCGGCGGCGGCGCCTCGTCCACGTACAGGTCGGAGTCCGAGTAGTCGTAGGTGTTGGACACGCGCCGGCGCACCGGCCGCTCCGAGCGCCGCGGGACCGGCGACGCAGGGGGGGACTTCTTGCTCTCTACCACCTGACACAGTTAACAGTACATCTATACTAATATTATAAAGAGGAAAGATTTGATTGTTTGTTTGTTTGTTTGAATTGAATAGGCTCCGAAACTACTGGACCGATTTGAAAAATTCTTTCACCATAAGAATCCTAAAATTTCCGTGATGAACATAGGCTATAAAATATTTTCAATAAAGTTAGGGATCCGCATGAAAAATTCAGTAATTAAACCGTGCGCTGTATATTCAACCTCTTTTTCTATTATGGCGCGTCAGAATAGAAAAAGAGGTTGAATATTATAGCGCACGGTGCTTACTTTTTCTCTACGGCCAGTGTCAGTTATGGAGTGTCAAGTCAATGTCAAAAACCCCAATGCTGTTAAAAAAGTAAGGGATCCGTATGAAAACTGTAAAACCCATCGTGTTAGTGTGTATAATTTTTGAATTTTTTTGTTTAATACCCGTGCGAAGCCGGGCGGACCGCTAGTAGTCTATAAACTAATTGTAGGAATCGACAGCGCTTCATGGAATCGGAAGGATAGTGTATACGTATGTGTATAGCATAGATCTAGGCATGTGTGCGTGCCTGCACCAGACGTGTCACCTGAGTACAATATAGCAGTGTGAAACCAACCAGCGGTTCTTTCATTAGTCGCAACGAGCATCCGAATATCTTGCAGATAGTATACTGGCATCATCATCAGTTTGACTTAAGAAGATTTCTCATGCCGTGAGCGCAGACCGGCCGTAAAAAGGGAATCTCAAACACGGTTATGTGATTGTATTTAAGAAATAAATATTTTTGTATTGTTTTGTATTTTTGTGATACAAAATACATTAAAATGTAAAGCTAACACTCACGTAAGTATGCGAGTCTGTGGCGGTGCCGTATTGGTGTGCAATGGCCGCGTCATACGAGGGCAGCTGGTTCTGGTGGTAGCCATTGTTGATCGTCTCTTGCACCGGCGCGTTGCTGTAACTCGCTCCCTGAAACACACGCCAGGTTAACAACAAAGGTTACCTTCGAAACAAAACAATTGCTTGTATTTTTTGAAGCCTTAACGCGCGAAAATGATGCCTTAAAAACTGAACGGTAAAATATATTTTCGCGAGATTTTACTATTTTTCTTCGAATTTTATTTGATAATTTTTTTTTATAACATTATTTATTAAATAAATTGTCTGCCAGACAGTGTAAATAGCAGAAGATAATATGCGCAACCCCCTTAGTCATATATTTATTTGCCGCTGATGATGAAACATAATATGTTAATACAAAAATTTATTAATTTAAATAACATGTCCTTTAAGTTCTACCATTAAAAAGCTTGCACGTAAAATATGATGTATCATGTCAAATCTTGGGTACTAAAATGTGTAGAAATTAAAAAGTAGAGCCCATGTGTGACGTGTCCAAGAGTCCTGTAAGGTCTAAAGGAAATAAAGCACTTTGATTTTTGATTTTGATTCCGTGTGTTTATCTTCAGAACTGTTACCTGATGTATGGTCTCATATCTGGGGTAGGAGTAGGCGATGTCTTGCGGGAAGTACTCCGGCTGGTAGGAGCCTGGTTTAGCAGCCTCGGAGTACTGGTAGTCCGGTTGAATGTCTTCGGCGGAATACATTCCTGTTGACAACGTTGATATGTTATTATATAATGATTAGTAATTAACGGGTATTTATCGCGTTTCTTCTTCCTCCTTTCCGCACTCTGTCGTGGTCACGAGATGACAGTCATCTCGTGACCACGACAGAGTGCAAACCTGTTGAAACGTCGAGAAAAGAAGAAGAAGAAAGGAGGAAGAAGAAACGCGATAAATACCCGTTAATTACTAATCATTATGTGTTCAGATCGCGTAAGTTTCAAAACATTAATGTTATTATATGAAGGCTTCAGCGAAGTGGGCGAAGATCAGCCTGCGATTCTAGAGTTTGATAGCAGATTATTGTTGGAAAAATGTTTGTAATTATTTGTTGCTCCATAATAATATATACCTCTTGAGCGATGACACTGCCGTCGTTTATTCTCTTTACCTTAAAGCTAACATACATAACTATAGAAAACACAGTTTATTTAAGAATGCTGCGTGTTAGATGACGTAATCAAGATATCAGCTGACGTAGATGTATGGCGGTGGCCCCTCGCAAGAGTTCAGTGAGCCCTCGCACAAAACTCTTCACTCAAACCGGTCGAGAGTTGAATTGAAACTCTCAACATAAATGAATTAAATCCATTATGGCGTGAGTCTAACCAGTTTAGCTTCTCTAGTACCAGAGGCCGGTCTTCATCGCCACTCCTGCACAGCTTTTGTCTGCGCAGCGCAGTGGAGACGAGATGTAAAGCTGCGTGGTAGGGCCGCTCTGAAGCCATAAGTGGCGTATAAGGTGAAGGAATGTAATGATGAGTACATTGCAAGAGTAGCAATGTAACAAATAAATAATTTTAATAGCGACGTCCTCCCCTCTCCGTATATATCGTGTGCTCAGAAGAGTTAGTTCAACTAAGTTAGATAAACATCTCTATAATATTACTTATAGGTAAAAATTAAAATGTAAATGTAAACTTGACTAAACTCACCAGGGCCGTACTGAGGGTCGTCCGTCCTGGTTTGCAGATGTTCGTTGGTGTAGAGCACCTGTTCCTGAAAGCCCCCCTCTTTCTTGGAGATGGTCCACTGAGCGGGGGGGCGGGCGCGCACCAGGTGCGACTTGAGGATCGAGTGCGGGGGCAGGGGGTAGGGGGGCGGCTCCTCGCGCGAGGATGAGGGGGAGTCGCTGGAAGAGATATGTTTTATTATTAGGTGTTGTATTTAAATAAACATCCCAAGGTGGCGTGGAAGAGATCGCTCATCGCGATAAGGTCGAAATTTAATCTTCCTCTACTTTACGCATGTCTGTTTGTAATGATTTCTTTCTTTATGGATAAAGTAAAGTATTTTCTATTCTTTTTATCTATAAACTACACCACTGAGGGGTGGACACTGTAAACTGTTTTATTTGTAATCTGACCAGTTGTAGTATAGTACGCAGACGAATTCTCAGGCAAAAGCTAGTCACTTTTATTATTGTTTGTTCATAAAAGCTAATTATATTTGTGTTTGTTTTTGGGAGTTAAGTTTAATTGGTATTGTATTTTGTATGTGTGTCTCTAAGACCGCAAGTCATAACAACCTAAGAATGCAGTTCAGTGGCACTCACCTCAACTTGATCTTCAAGCTGCCAACTTTCTTCTCCCTCTCGAATCCCTCTTGGAACGGCACCTCCTCATACGTCTGATAAACAAAACCTTTATCTACATCTTTCTCCAGAAACTTAGCACTGGCTTCCACATACTTAGTATTATCTACATACTTAGTCGTCTCCACAAACTTAGTATTTTCGACGAACTTAGTATTTTCTATAACGAATTTGTTTTCGACAACGAATTTCCCGTTGCCGTCGACGATGAATTTAGAATTGTCGATGTATTTAGGTTCTTCTATGAATTTCCCGTTTTCGATGTACTTCGTTTCGGTGATGTTTGTATATTTGACGCCTGGTGGAACGTATCGCTCTTGGAATAAGGGTTCTTTTTCCTCGCTGTAGAATTTGTCTTCGACGTATTCGCCGTTTTGTCCCATGTGCATTATTGGTTTGGGGAGTGTTAGCTTGATTGGTTTTTTGGGAGGGGATTGTTTCTTGCTTTTCGTTGGTGATCCGCTGCTTTTTGGTTTGAAATCCTGCAAATGGTTGTCAAGTCAGAACATCATAATTTTCGTTATCTATAATTTAAACAGTTCCTACAATAAGCTTTATTTCTATCAGCCGTTTAGTACACACTTACTAAACGGCTGATAGAAATAAAGGCTTCTAAGTTACAAAGTATTTCCCATGGAGTCAAATTATTTTAAAAGAATAGTGGGAAATATTAGATTCCGCCTAAAATGTCAAAGTATGAGACCCGACAGACATCTTCTCTCCGCGACACATCGCAGCCAATTAATGAGTTCTAAGGTGCAATAAAATGCAATCACTGCTAGGCATATTCGCCTCTGCGTCTAGCCAAAGACACGTTTTTGCCGTCATAAGCCGACTGACCTGACTTCTTTTCTATGGAATTATGTGTCTAATTTGCCACTTTTCTGCTAGTGTCAATAGAAATTCTTAGAAATTTCATAGGAGGAATGGAGGCGAGTTTGCAAAAATAATATGCTAATCTCGGTGGATGTCAAAAACGGGTGTAACTGTTGGTGAAACTGACCTTGTCTTTATGAGCGTTGGACGTGGAGCGTTTCTCCAAGGTCCTCAGCTCCTTACACAGCTCTCGCACCAGCTGGCCCGAGTTCAGGCGTTTGGGGACATTGTCCCTCTTCACCGCATCCGTCTGGAAATTCATTAATAATAATAATAATGATATAATAATAATGTGTTCCTTTTCGGAAATCACGCCTCCATTTTGTGGAACCCATCCTGCATTTGACAAGCTACCGTCTACCGCTTTTAACAGTTTATGATGAGGCTACGTTTATGCCAGGTGTCCGCACTCTCCCCCATAGCCAAATTACCCAGTCCATCTAGCCATCCTTTACAATAAGCTGGTTACCGTAATTCAAGGAATTTTAACCACCTACCAAACACCATGACAAATAGCACTGTCAAAAGGGTAATTTGGGGTTCTGTGGGATCAAGGATGGGGATCAATCATCAACATCTACCACAAAAAATCGCACCCTCCTTAGTAAATAAATAAAAAGAGGGCCAGAGACGGTTTCATAGCGAGTAGATTGCCTGCGTGTTATTCAAATAAAACTCAAGCAATTCTACTAGCATGCTATCATCATCATCACCAACCTACTATAATAGTCCACTGCTGGACATAGGCCTCCCCTAATGAGCGCCATAGATGGCATCATTATTTGGGGGTTATTGCCCATAATCCCCACGCTGGGCATGCGGGTTGGGGATCGCAGTTCGGTGTAGTTGTTCTGAAGAAGGCGCTGCTGCCCGCCCCCGCTGTGTTTCCCTTAGTCGCCTCTTACGACACCCACGGGAAGAGTTGGGGTGGTGAAATTCTATGCCGACACCACACTGCACTGGCCGGCATGCTATCACGCGACTAAAATCGAACCTGCCACTTTATGTCTTAAGCAGACCTACTGCGCCACAGAGGCAGTTAAACTATTGACCGCTAGGTTATTGTTACTTACACTTTTAAGCGCGTGCCATTCCTTCAGCGCATTGGAGAGTATCTTTATACCGCGCAGCAGTAATGGCGGCAGTTGAACCGGCTCGCTCTGTGTGTTGTACTCGTTTAGAGTGAACTCCTCGTCCTGAAACAATACCCGGGTTAGGCACACTTCTTACGTCTGCCAGTGGCACTCCCTGGACAAAGGCATTCCCTTCAAGGGAAATTAAAAGGGGCTTTTTCCGAGCGTTCCATTAGCGTTGCCGTTTTCTTCACCGCCTCGTCGGTCGGCGTCCACTCGTGTCGACAGGTGGTCCTCGGGTTAACACCGCGTCGTTAACGATTGGACCTCGTGTAGTCGTGTAACAATCGAAACGTGCGTGGTCAACGAGTGGACCTCGCGTGCTCAACGAATGTAGTGAACGCATGACCATACATCAATATTGTTCTCATTTTTTTTTTTGGGAATCAACTTGTGTCAAAATATGTGTACTATGTGAAAGAGGTAATGATTAGGTAATGATTGCAACTGACCACCATTTTGGTCTGAAACCTCCTCCTTCGGCGAAGTACACATATGTATCATTATTATTATGATACACGTTGTATATGTTTAGTATAGGTACTCTTATCATTTTGTTTATTCGTATAACCTGTATCTCCTCGTTGTGCCGTCGCAGCACGTTGAGTAGATGCGCACCCGCGTGCCAGTTCATGCCTTCGAACAGCGGGTAGCGGAACATCAGGGGGGTCTCTACGCGCCGCTCTATCTCGTACACCCTGCAAAATGGGGGGAAACAATCCTTTTAGCACTTCAACCACACAAAATTCGTATAAGTAATGTGATTAGTTATAGTAGTGCGAGTAATGATAAATAATGCCATCTATAGCGCTCATAGGTGAGGCCTTTGCCCAGCAGTGGACTATTATAAGCGGATGATGATAGTAATGTGAGGTCACGCGGTTGACCGGGAGACGATGGCGACGACATTTGTCCAGCAGTGAAACGAGTTGTTATTAATAGGACGCGCGCTGTCTTACGCATTCCGAACTAAATTAGGCGTTTCACATGCTATGGTTATTTAATGATAACTCTGGCTTGTTTTTAATGACCCATGTATCAAAGGCATATTCAAGGCATTATATTAAAATAAAGAAAGTAAAAAAAAAAATATTCTAGTACTATTGGAACCAGAATACACAAAAATTCATAAAGCATATTAAACATTTTTGTTCAAAATTTCTAACACATTATCACTACATTGTTTGTCAGTCTGTCAACCAATCTGTCTGCGATAGGTAAATTTGAGTATGAATAACTTACTGTAGTTGCATCTCGATAGCGTACGAGTGCAGGAGATTCCCCCCGAACACGAGGGAATCCCGGGGGGTCAGCACGGCGTGGATCCAGCCGGATGGGATGCAGAGCGTCTGGCCGGCCACTACCTCCGCGGTACCGTACCATTCCACCTGGGGGTGAGGACGGGATTAGTCAAAAAACCCCTCATACAGAATGTATGATTTTTAACTTCGACGGGAATTGATATGTGGGGTTTTAGGAAAGATTTATATTAGACCTAACCGTGCCCGGGGCGTACCGTATGTGGCCCGCGTAGAGCGCGGAGAAGCAGTTTATATAAAACAGTGCATGATCCCTGTCCTATCCGGATCCGTCTAATAAAGTAACGTCTACATAAATTGGGATTGGTCTATATCAATCTTTCCATAATGTGCAAGTTTATTTAGCTGACGTGTACATTGTGCGGAGATATGGTCTGATACTTACTAGATCCCCAAAGAACTGCTCAGCTTGCGTAGCCGAGGCACTCCACTGTTGATAGAGAGCCAGGTTTGTTGACGTGGGAGGCACCAAGTAAAATATCTGTAAGAAAAATGTAATATTACTTAGGACACTGAGATTTATTTGCATTTATTTCAAATGCAAATAAATCTCAGCCTGAGAATACTCTTCCAACTCTTGCAGCGTACAAAAAGGCAACATCAGCACTAAAAGCTGCACTTTCTTTAGTATTTATTCCCTTAGTGGCCTCTTACGTCACCCACTGGAAGAGAGGGGGTGGTGAAATTACACACCGGGGGGCGGACAGCAGCGCCCTCTGCAGAACAACTCCACAAAACTGCCACCGAATACCCAGCGTGGTGATTATGGGCAATAACCCCTAAATGATATATGATAATCTATGGCGCTCATTAGGTGAAGCCTATATCCAGCAGTGGACTATCATAGGCTGATGTTGTTGCTGATAAATAATGCCTTCTATAGCGCTCATTATGGGAGGCCAATGTCTAGCAGTGGACTATTATAGGCTGATCTGATGATACATCCGTGGGTGAGACACGTACCTTCCTGCCGTGCATCACGTGATACCAGACGGTGGTCCCCCCGAAGTCCACGTGGAAGTCTGTGTAGGAGCCGCCGGCGGAGATGAGACAGTACTTCTGCACGGCGGGCTGCGGCGGCGCGCCCTCCGCCGGCGCCCACACGCGCCCCGCCCAGTCCAGCGCGCGCAGCACGCCGGGGGGCTCCACCAGCGGGGACAGCCTGCGCAGGGGGGAGATGAGATGACGCCAGTCGGGCCGCGGAAGGTTTATTATGTTCCCGTGGTTCGGCAAATAATGGCGAGAGAGGGTCACCGGAGAGGTTTTAGTGGGTATTACGTCCTTATCAGGACGTCGAGTCCCACATAATTCTGGTCCACCCCAGACCAGTTTATTCGTAAATTAATTTGCAAGCCGACAAAGAAAAAAAAAAAAGGGGGGAGATGAGAGAGAGAGATTTATTGACCTCTTCGTTCTTTTTCTTTTCATGAATCAAGTTCGATTATGTGGTGTCTTTTTAGCCTCTTGGGATAATTACTGGTTGTCAGTTCGGCTGCGAGGCGGGGTGCCGATCAAGCCTGTCTTTGTAAGCGTTTGAGAATCGTTTGATTTCTTCAGCTATAGTGTCGATTTTAATGTGTTCATGGAGTGCTGTGTTCCGTAGAAAACCTAAGAACATACGCATGTATGTTCCCTATATGAAGTGAATCACTATGTGACCAGTCACATAGTGATTCGAGGGTCTTTAAAAAACCACGCTTGGTCACAGGGGACCCCCCCTTGTCTTAGTTTTTGGAAATCGTAGGGTATTGGGTCACATTGTATGGTTAAGTTCCCTAATCTAAATAGAATATAATATCTAGGTTAGCTTTCGTAGAATACAGGTTAACTAACTTGGTATCGCTGAACTCTAAGCTCAATACATTGAGCACCTTGTCGTCGCGGTGCTCAGGGGCCGTCTCGAAGTACTCCACAAACTCCGAGAGGGCCATTCGCAGGCTCGCCTGCTTGCGGACGTCTATAACTTCCACCTGGCAACACGTTTATGTATGATATTAATAAATTATTACCGGGGGTTGGCAGCAGCGCCCTCTGCAAAACAACTCCAGCGTGGTATTATAGGCAATAACCATCAAATGATCACTAATGCCATCTAAGGCGCTCAATAGGGGAGGCCTAGAG
This sequence comes from Eupithecia pulchellata, assembly GCA_963931895.1. Taxonomy (NCBI): domain Eukaryota; kingdom Metazoa; phylum Arthropoda; class Insecta; order Lepidoptera; family Geometridae; genus Eupithecia; species Eupithecia pulchellata. The sequence continues at coordinate 520,043 of OZ007545.1, forward strand.
GTCCAGCTGTGAACTATTATAGGCAGGCCTAGAGGTCCAGTGGACTATTATAGGCTGATTGATGATGATCAATAAAGTAATCTTTTCATTTTGAAAAAAAATTGTGATTACTAACACATAAAAAATAGATATCTCTGTCTTTGGAAATATTTGTACGTTTTTTTATGCTTAAGGTGGAACGTTCTCCTTGTTTAGGTATAGCTTCGCTAATAGATGGCGCTGACTTTCAATTTGTTGGTTTTTTATTGTTTTCTTATTAAATTGTGCATATTATTTAAAAGTGATACATTTGCCGCAAATGGTACGTTGTTTTTCATATATCAATAAATGTTTCAAGCGTTGAAAACATTTATAGAACTTGTATTTGGGAAGAGCAAAATCGCCGGACCAAATCACTCACACAAGCAAAGATTATAATGTGGACTGTTGGGCACGATACGCCACCTGCCTGTACCTGGGTGCGAATAACTCTATTTTATCTAAGTACATTTTCCTATTTGTTTCTTGTTAGTGAACATATTTTTTGTGCGTAAGCCTGCAAATGCAAAATCTGCCTGTTGTGACGTTGTGATTTATCAAAATTATTCTGATCGCATATTTTATATCAGAATCTGAAGTACCAAGTATTGGTATAAATAAATTAATGTTTGTTTTTTTATTCATGGTATATAAATTCTTGAAAACAATAATTCAATAAATTCGTGTTTTCAAGCCTTCCTTTGATTCGATTGTAATAAATCGTTGATGGAGTTTCGTACTCAAACGAAGTATCTTGTTTGACCTCGGTCCCTATCACACAAAAACAAAGAGAAGTATGCTAGTAATTATTATCAAATTAGAAATTAGGTGTCATTGATTTTCTGTACACTTTAATTTCAATGCAATTTTGTTTATTGCGGACTTTTGAGCACAATTAGGTACTGGTAAAATACAGGTAGTTGATCCTGGATCTGATAAATAATGATTCATCACAAAACTTTATTCATTACTTCTTCAAGATCAGAGGTATTATCGCGCGGCGGGAATTGAACCAGCAACTTACTGTGTTGCAGAGTGATGTCAATAAATAAGTATCGTGAATAGTATCCCTAGTTTTCGAAAAAACGTTTGAGAGGTAGGTAATTTTAAATATTGTATGCCAATTTAGGTATATTAAATTTTTACATTAGACACAGTATGCGTGAATTATTATTATTAGCTAGACTAGTTTTGGACGAGCATACATTACAATAAGTACTGTGGTCACCGGACAAAAAAACTTGAAAGAAAAAAACTACAGAAATCATTTTTAGTAAGTACTTTTTTTTCGAAGTTATTGGGTCCAACTAAGGACAATTGAAATTTATTATATTTTATTAGAATTTTCATCCTCCGTGACTCCATCTTTTATTTTGGGAAGTTGATTGTTTTAAAAAATAGTTATGCTTCGTTTTGCAAAAATCAAAACAAGTCAATGACAACAGAATACCTACATACCTACAAAAACGATAGACATTGAAAGAATAGACAGCCTCATGACAACAATAAAAGACGAAATATGTACGTTCTACATGCTTGAATGAACAAAATCAAAGTTTATGAATGGTAAGCTATGGTATTACGAGTTGATTCGTTATGTTTCTCACAGATGACGTTGTCGTCGCCGCTCACACTCATAAGTTCATGACGTTCTCGTACGACACTATCGGTGTTCACCCACACAGTGACAAAAATGGACTAAAATTACCACGTTATTTCTAATTAAATCAAGTGTTTTCTTTAATGAAACATAATTTGCCGCAAATAGCGACCTATAACAATGCCATATACAGTTATTTATTTGTAAAATTTAGCTCATATGGCTCATATTTGGGAAAATACAAATGTATGAAAAACGAATGACCTTAAAAAGTAAGCTCTTACACAAATTAAATTTTTATATTTTCTGCTGGTATATATATGTATATCAAGTGATGGTACCTAGTTAAGTGTAGAAGTATTCCAGCAACAATTATAATTATTTTTGACCTCTATTTCAGGCGGAAGATCGAATACGGATTCATGGGAAAAATTGTGGGATCAAAATTTTTTATGGATTGTACAAATTAGGAATCATACTAACTGCCTAGGAAAGTTTTTACCTACTAATCCAAAAGTGATGAAACATGGTATTGTGTATCTTGCATTAATTGACCACTTCACCATCTGTTATTTCATAAGTCAAATCAAATCAACAGCTAAAGTTCAAAATCAGGACCTAGATAATTGTTGTCTAGTATTATGTATTACAATTATTAATTAACTTGACCAAAACGATCAACTCACCTCATGTTGAGCTCCAACAAATCGGAGAACTGATCTGACTGTAAATGTAGCAGCATTTGGTACCTTCATATCCAGTCCCTCACTTGTATGGAATATTATTGGTTTCGTAAATCCTGGAAGAGAGATGCAGATATGTATGTAGTTACTTAGTTTGACAATAATAATACTAAAAATAATAGCGGCTGAAGGACCGCCTGCGTCGCATGAGGTTGCGCGTTCGATTCCAAATTCATCTCTGGATATTTAAAGTATCTGACTTTAAAGACCCAGATTTTTTTTATCATAATTATTAGCCTTTTTTGTAGTGTCTATTACTTCTAAGAGGTTTCTTACATATAATCTCCTAAAGTACTGAACAGACCAACACAATATTCGATGTACGGCTACCTACAAATAAAATATAATAATAACATAATTTGGCTGTACTTAACCAGGAGCCCATACGAAGTTGCGGCGGAAGTTATCAATTAAGAAACATAGAAAATAAAAATACCAATGTGTACCAAGTCCAATGTGGAACAACCTAAATGCTATGGGCTGTGTTGCGCTTCAATCTACCTACACTAAAGATATACATATACAATGCTGCAAAATGAATTGAATGTGAATCGATGAATGCGACGGTGAATCTCTTACCATTATCTCTAATAAATTCCTCTGTAAACTGCTGAGGGCGCAGTCTCTGCAGGGCTGCACCGGTGGGCCGCAGCGGAGTATCTGCCAGTGAGCGGACCCACACTGGAGTCCCGCATTGTGGAGCCTTGCTCTCTGCGCCAATCTCGTAGCGATCCGCGCGATGAGTGTTTGTGGGGATTTTGTCTACAAATTATGCAAATGTTTAAAGTTCCAGCAACTAAGTAAAGGAATTAAAAATTTCTTGCAGTAAATTATAGCTTATATGCTATTCCTACTTTGTTTTTCTGTAGTCTAAATGTTACTTGGAGAATTGTTTGTTTTGTAGATTTGAATTAGAGTTGTTGCTGATGTCATTTTAAGACACAAAATCGAATGATGATGCTGATTTTTGAACTAGACATTTGCAGATGCTGATGCTGATTTTGGCCAAGTTCACATGAGAAACGCGCACCGAGTATTCGGCACTAATTTAAACAGATCATTCTTACAATCAAAATCGATTCTCGATAGATTTAGCACTTCTCAGAGTGCACTACACAGCAGGACCCAATTACTAAGCCGCTGTCTGTGTGTCCGGCTACCAGAGACCTGTACTTCATGATTGCAGATGTTAGATGTTATTTTGACAGTAAGCAGGTACTTATTTTGCCGCTTTAACAACACATTTTAAAATTAAATGGGTTCAAACAATACATTGCAAAAACATTTGCTGATATTGTAGAACCATAAAAGGTAGACAGTTATTTGCACAAAAACTGTATTTCTATTTAATAATAAAATTTTATATATCTTTTTAAAAAATTACCATGTTAAAATTTGATCGAGAAGGCTTTTTGCTTTTTTTGGTCGATAATTAAATTAATAAAAAAAAAAATCAGTTTAGTATTTATATTGAAATGTGTGTTGTTTCAAAACAAATCATAATGATCTCCCAATTCATTAAAACCCTGATTTGAATGTTCATAAACAAGGCAAAAAAATGTTTCATGTACGAATTTTTTACTTACACACAGATGGTCCATAGGTCGGCACACATTTTGGGCAATGGTACTTGTCTATATCATCGGAATTGTAAATCTTCACGTCAACACAGCTGCAACAAGCAAGTCTAACATGAGGCACCATTCAACTAACCAATTTACTAACAATACAAAGTATTTCACAATAGGCCCCCCTATAATGAATAGGGTCCTAATAATGTTATTTATCTTGTACCCAACTATTCCATACAGTTTCTAGGCTTCGAAAACTTTTAATGCAGGCGAGGAGATAATAATTACTATAAAAATAAACACAAAGAATGCGCGGAACAAGGTGCATTTTGTAAATCCTAGGCGACCGCGGATGTAAACAAATGTTATCACCAGAATCAGCGAATACAAACGTTTACATATAGACTGCTATTTTTTTATATGGACCAAATAAGAGTGTTAATCAGCCAGAAAAGTAAATAAATTGGTAAATTCACTAAAACATTCAGTCGCACGAGCGATGGCTGGAGGCATCCGCTGTCAAAATTCACATCACAATTTCTCACACAAATTGAACTTTTCACTTGATAATTTATATTTTTTCCACATTACCTGCCATGGAACCATTCACGGCAGCAGTCACATTCTATCATAAATTGTCCAATATTATACGGCTGACCACACAAACAATAGGTTTCCTTCGATGACGCCATTTTGATGGCGAATAGACAATTTGAAAACTTTTTCTAACCACGTCGTCGTTGCTTGCTTTGGGAGCCATGGAGGTCGGCCATTTTCGACCATAGACAATTTAAGGGTGATGTTAGGCCGAACGCCTGCACAAGACGAATAGCAGTCTGCCACCTTTTCAAGCCTAAACCTAAACGGAACAAAGGGACTATGATAGTTAGGTACCTACTCTAGGCACATCCTACGTCTATGTCCGTAACCAAGATCATCATCATCATCGGTCCATATTAGTCCATAGCTGGACATAGGCGTACCCTTTTTATCCGTACATATAGCCAGGATACAAATCTCACTAAGCGGATCTTAATAACATTTTTGTATCTTTATGATCCACTATTAATTGTAAATACGTACTACCTATCTTTTCTCTTTGATCCGTTTAAGTTATCTCATAAAATCTATTAGCCATATAAACGATTAACTAATGAATAACGTGTGAACCGAGAGCTGGTCAGCATTGCCATACCTACAGCCAGATAATGCAGTTAGCATTTTGGCTAAACTTCCGATGTGATGTGTGTTGTTATGGATCAGTTGAGCTACCGGTAGTTTGTTGGCAACAGTCTGCAGTTAGCTCAGCTAGTAAGTTAGTGTTAGTTAGCTAGCTTGTAAAAACTAATTCTAATTTGGTTATTTAATTGTAAATTTCTATAATAAAGGTTTTATGAATAACAATGATCTTTATTACCCGACCAGCATAACTACGGCCAGTGGGAATAATTTATTTATTTATTTAAACAGCATGGATGATAGGAACATTATAATCTTATCCTAAGCCGTTATACCTACTCTAGGACTAGAAGAATGACATGTCCGACTGAAATAACTAGTAAGGCAATGATGTTAATACATCATTGTAGTAAGGTATTTGTATTACTTAATTGAAGGTTTTGAAGGGGTTTGAAGATATTGGACCTCATCGGTCACCATTACCAAGCAGATTTTTTCAAAATAGCTGTGCATAGTATATGTTTTAAGATTTGGGTAAAGAACAATATAAGTACAGATAAAATATTACAACATAAAAATTATACAAGCAGTTTTCATCAATATAAATTTAATGTACTTAATAATTATTTCAATAACCTGACATTATGTTACAGAACATTTATTTTGATGTTTATGTGCCTACTAATCCTACTATCATATATGAAAATTGCTAAGCACCGCGATTTCCAAAAAAAATCAGTGTGGATACCGATTTTGTGGTCACGCTCCATACAAATATCATCTAACCCCTTTATTGTGTTATAATTATAATATAGAAGACTTATCAAAATAAACCAGGCTAAAAAAACTAGACTTGATAGGTGCATGTAAGCCATCACAAGCTCTTCTTAGCTTGGGAATGTCTAGCATAATAGTTGCAGCCACCATTCTATACATTTATTCTAAACATTTATTCTTCCTTCAATCAGTGTTTGGGTGCGCATTATAATAAAATAAGTCATGTATTGTAGTCAATTTTATTCTTTTTATCGACTCGGCCTTGGATTTTACACTTCCCTATTGTACGGAGAAAAAACGGTTTGATAGCTAAGTGCCTACCGCCGCGCCGGTGAGCTGAAATTAAATTGAATCTGAGTCATGTGAGGAAGCCCAATCTTCAAGGTCATTCTAGCATGGTGACTTGTAGGAAACACTACCCAAAGATTGAAATCTTTGTCACTACCAGTCTACCCATCCGCAGCCCAGCACCATCGTGGTTTCGAACGCACCGGGCGTTGACTACCCCATCCGAAACACAAGATACGTACGGCTAAGTACGTACCGTTATTGGTTGGTACCGCATCTAGCTCCCTGGCTATCTGATGTCTGTATCAATAATCCACACTGCTGTTCGATTCTATGTTTTCTGTGTCATTAGAGAGTGTAGTCCCGTGAGACAGCTCTCTATTTCTGGATATTTAGTCGCCAGATCAGGGCTACCTATGTCTTTTTAGCCTTGAGAATTTGATGCTGCCACATCCTTGGAGGGTGGCGTGGCGGCGAGTTTATGTGTCCATCAAACCTTAGTTGGAATTTTTTGCTGAACTTCTCTATCCCTTGCTCGACCGTAGTTATTTTGATGTTGACCGCGGCCGTCATCTCTGCGTTGATTAGGTACCTACACCAAAAAAAGAACCACGAGACGGACTGTCTAAATACCTACCATAGTTGGTACCGCGGAATACCTAGTGGAGTTGCAAGTTGGCCGTGAGAGATGCGACGTCTAGTCGAGACGAGACGTCTAAACCGGAAAATGAACCCACGTTAGTAGAGCCATTCAACCACTGCGGCAAACCAGCTAAACGTGAAACTTTTTGTACGCCATTTAGGACACTAATTGTTCTCACGCAAAAATAGAACTTGCTTTACATTTGTCTTCCAAAATGCACATAATACACTATCACACATTTCGTCGTTTTTGAAATAAATAAAAATATTTCACTGAGACCTTGCCCTTGCATCTAGTTTTATTTATTGTTTTATTTCGATTTACGTTGCGTACGAAATGTCAAGTCGGGTTATTGAACGCACGCTGTCAAGGGATTTTTCTAAAGTTTTAAGGGTTCCGCATGGCGCGCTACGAAACGGCTGGGAAAAAATTACTAGTAATACATATTTTTTCTCACCTTATTCCATGCCATTGTTGAGCAAAGACAAAAATTAATATAATATGTAATATTTAAAAATAATGTTGTTACTTATCTTGAGTTTGTATTTACTTACCTCATGTTTCTATTAAATCTAACGGTTATGGATCAAATAATTTTTAACGTAGGTTACCTAGACAACTAAATTTACCTATAGGTACTCCAGCCAAATTTGATATGAATATTTATAAATACACAAACTACAACTAAAAGTATTTATTAAGGTAAGTATCGTCTTACCTCAAGTCATTAGAAAGGTAAGGCAAGTGTGAAGTATATAAGTACCTACCCATTCAACCAAGGTCCACACAAATAATTTCCTTTAGAAGTCGTAATTCATAATGTTATGTCATACGACCTCTGGCGGGAGGGTTGTGTAAAATTATGACGTGTCATTTTGCACAATCCCATTTGCGTGACCGGCAGACAAACATACAGCTTGTGCATAGTGACCTCTAGTGTTGGGATAGGGTCTAGACTTGCAAGGGTCCCACATTTTACATCGTTTTCTTATGTTGCTTCTTAGTGATCGATTAACGAGCCGGCTCTATGATTTCTACGATATGTGCTAAGCCATTATGTATTTATGGTTCAAAGGATCGAAGGACTACTTACTAAGTTACTAAGTGCCAACATGCAAAGTAATGGCTAAATGAATAGGTATCTAATGTAGGTTAGGTATCGTCATTGAGAAATCTGTTAATGACTAATTAAATAAACCATGCTAACAGCAAACTGCTGAACCTCATTACCAACTAAAGTATATTACATAATTTACAGTGCTTAGTCTTTACCCAGATACCTCTATTGTTATTTTAGCTCCATGATAAAATTCAACCATTTCGCCAGTTAATTTAGCAAAAAATTGCAATCTCAACATCACTACCACGATGAGACCGGGTTACCTATGTCGTAATGACACCGTCAGTCGTCGCTCGTGCCAGTCTATCCAAGAACGAGCGAGAAATCCGCCGACTCGACACTTTCCCCACACTACGCCGCAAAATGTTCGATTATAAATAAAAAATATAAATAAAAATTGTCCATCCGCGTTCGTGATCAATTATTATTCGTGTTGATGTGTTGTTCTTATAACTAATAGTAGCAGATCATGACTGAAACTGAATCATTGTCTGTGAAAACATAGGCAGCTGAATGGTAAGTTAAAACTTTTAAATAAGTTAAGTACCTACTAACAAAATATTTTGATCTTAAGCATAAATTAAAAACTTACTTACACTACAAATAATTCGTGCTTATTTTTTAAAGTATGGCACACCAAGTAGTTTTATTGTAAAAGTATTGACATAACATAAGATATCAATTTGGTACCTACGCAGTTTGCGGAGATCTTAAAACTTTAAGTACTTCTTATTTTTATATTTATTGTTTTTCCTGCCTGATAAACAATAGGTATATAGTGGAAAATTATAGAATTGTGCCTACTTAAATACATGTAATTACTTCCCTGTCTGAAAACGTGAAAAAATTCTATATTATTTGGCCTTGTAATCCATCAGTTCTATTAATTTCCTACTTTCCTATGTCACTATTGAATATTCAAATAGAGGATCAATAGAAATCAGGTCCGAACTGTCATTCTAAAGGTAAAAAATGATATTGACAGAAGAATTTGTTAGCTTAGGGAACATACATACGTACTGCCAACTTATTTTGTAATGAAGTACCCACAAAACTTTGCTATCCATTATAAAATGAATCAAGTTCAACAATCAACGTGCTCGCAGGGGAGCTCAAATTAACTGGTCCTTAACTTTCAAAGTCAAGGTTGTTAAGTGAAAAATCCGTCGTTTTATAAGTACGATCGCGTATCAATAATGGTTTAGTCGCACAGTGTTAGTTCAGTGGATGGGCGAAGTTGTTTTAACTAGTAAAACATTTGGTGAGTTTTGCGAAGCAGAATACCTACTTAAAATAGAAAAGGTACAATCATGCCTGTTTTGAACACCAAGTAAATAAGTGAACTTGGGGTGAGACTGATTTCAGTCTTTTTTCTGGTTAGGTTCCTAGACCTAGCTTCGAAAATAATAGATCTTATACTTAGGATTTTTTTTTTAATTTGGCACAAAAACAGAATACAATTGAAAGGACACAATTACAAGGACTAGACTGTATCCCTAGATATGTGATCTAGGGATACATACAGATCTATTCACAGTACGTACATAGTTAAAATCTTGCTTGACGGTTTGTTGCTAGGTAGATATCATCATGTCATACATCTTGCTTACACAAAATATCGCCTATGCTCTAAACGGGTGCAGGCTTTGATACGTTATTCAAGGAGCTATCAGTAATGATAATGAATCAGCCAAGGGTAAGCCAATAAGACGCTCATTGATTATTTCCCGCCAGTGTTGTTTTGATTCATGAAAAATAAAACAATAATTAGGACAATTCACACAACATCATCACAAGATAAGCGAGCTTGTGTATTGGGTAAGACTGGTACTAGATACCACTGTTATACATAACGTACCTAGATAGGTTTCTTTACATAGAAAACACCAAATCTGCAGATCATACAGGATTTTTCGAATCGAACACACAACCTCTACCGTCGTAGACAGATCTTTGCCCACTACGCCACTGAGCTATAGATTTTCGTATAAAAAATATTACGCTTCATGTTAGTGGTGCAAGCAAAAGCATTGATGAGTTATCAGTTATTGTATGCTAATATAGCAATTACTTAGTACTATCTAGCTAGCAGTGACCTAGGTATCTTTGCAATTAGACGTTTTGCAATTAAAAATGTTTTTATTGACTGTGAATGTCCTCGGGGCTTATATAAAAATTGCCGTCGTAGAATATCTCATCTTATTTTTATTTTGTATACTCAGTTCTAGACTTCAAGATATTTTTTGTAAACAAAGAAGGGTCACCTGAGTGTAAACTTAACCAAAAGTAATACCTCAAACTTACAAACAACAACAACTAGGTATTGGTTTTCTTGATAAATAGGTACCTACAGCAAGAAAACTACTAAAACTAAAACGTTTACACACGAAAACTGTCAAGAAACAAAATAAATGGTCAATTAAAACTGTCAAAACCAAACATTATTAGAACTTCTGTTATTTACTCCAATAATACCTTAACGAGATGATGTCTTAAAATAATTTCCACTAATATTTAATTGGTTTTGTTGTCCTTTGTTTACAAAAAATGTCCTAGAGTAAGTATAGGATGTAATTTCCACTACATCCGTGCGCATTGTTAACAATGACCACAGATAACATAATGCAATGACTAATATTATAATAGTTACCTTACCTACCTACCTTAGGTACAGTCAGCTTCTCCGATTATATACTCATACAGTCCCTTTTCACTTTTATTTTAATGTTTCAATTGATTCAATGTATGCGTCTATGTGAATTTGCACAAACTTTTCCGTAACGTAACAGTTATCCTTCTCTTACTTGTTAGAATGCGTTCTATACACCTACTATAGGTGTAAAAATAAGATAATGTATAGTATTCAAATTGAAAACTTGACAGGGTAGAGTTTTTGCAGCTGACTGTAAAACTATAACACGACGACGTAAGGTATCTTGAAACTGCAATGTAGTCCGGGAATGGAAATGCACACAATGATTAAATAAGAGCAAAAATTTATACATAAGTCATCCGATATGTGAATTGAAAGCTGCGATTTATGCGATTAAAAGGTTTTATTTTACCATAGTATAAAATAACTAAAATCTGTCAATCAAACGCAAAAATGCTTAACATTAAATAAATTGAAAAATAACAATAAAGTATATATATATACCTAGATGAGTAATTGTGTTTATTTACCTACCCACGAAAATAGAAGAATTATATTTTATAACCTTTTATTGGGAATCTTCAATTAAAATCTATTAACGTCGAGCTACTCACAAAAAAGGCAAAGAATAAACCGTGACTTAACAAACAAAAGTTATCATTTAGACAAAAAAAAATACATAAAGGTAAAAAATATATACATAGGTACTTATAAGTTAACCTATAAGTACCTATGTATGTAGTTATAAGTTATAACTAAGGTAGGATCTAATGAGGCGTATTCCGGAAAAGAAAAATCATTCTAGATGGATTTACAATGCTGTTTATTTTTTTGGATCATCATTTGCCCATATCAGTCTACTGCTTTTTACATATCTAAATTATTAATGTGCATTAATAATATTCATAAAAAAAATGTTGGATTAAAGTTGGATGTTTAGTTTAGTTAAAATGTCTGTTGCTTCTTCACGCCAGATCTAATGAACAGATCGGGGTGAAATTTTGCACCGAGGTAGCTAGACCCGGAAATAGCAGGATAGGACTGGATATAGTTATATTTTTATCCTGAATTAACGCATACGAATCCGCGCGCAGAAACTAGTAGTGCCATAATAATATATTTTTTTCAGACTCGTATTTCAGGGTCAAAAAGTATACTTATAAGATATATCATCTATGCCATTTTATATTATTTTTTATTTTGTCGTATTTTTTAAGAAAACGCCTCAAAACCTACGGAATCAGTTTGAATTAATCACTCACTTGACATCTCTCATCGTTTCAAAAGGTCAACAGCTTTTTACCGGAACGAAAAGATTTTATGACAGGTAGTACTTACCTCTGTCGATTTATCATGAATAGTATCATTTATGGAACTATTGGTTCATGTGACGTTTATCATCCTGACCATGTGACCTTTGCTAAATTGTGCGACGGAACCAACGCGACCTGCAAGCTCGACACGCTCTTGAGAGCATCTCAATACATAGATGCTTGTTATTTGAAAAAGTTTTGAAAATTATTCCTTTGGTTACCTACGTATAATATGTATTCTTTGACTAATATCTACACAGGTAGGTATCTAATTTTATTATCATCAGAGACCAAAGATGTTTTACTAGATAATTTTGTTCCTAGTAGGAACGCAGGGGGTAGGGACAATCGGGAATAGGCGTTCATTCACTATAGGTATACATAGAGAAGATAACAGGTACATAGGTAAGTACTATAATAAATAATACAAAATTAAGCATAGTTAGTAAATCTAAATTTAATAATAATAATAATACCAGATTGATTAATAGTAGACGCAGTAATTACATCACAAGTTCTATTGTTCTAGGTAGGCAGCATGATACTTACAGCAAGTGGAAAACTTTTGTACATAATATAAACTTAGGTACTTGATCAAAGGAACTAGTGTAGGTGGGAGAGCACTGCTACCCGCCCAACCTGTTTTAATTTATTATTATTTTTTAATTATTTATTATTAAAATCTATTTTTATTTTCAGGCCACCTAAGCTTGAAGATCTTACAAAATGAAGCCATTTATAAAACAGGCAAGTATTAGGGATTTAATCTTACTATGAAATCTGACGAAAAGAAGCTACGAGTTACGGGGCCCTGAAGAGCAACTCGCACTTGACACCAATTTTAAGCTATGGTTGACCTCCTTGGAAAATCGATGTTCTTAAATTTTCTTCTATGATCTCATGACGCGTTTTTTCGGACGATAATCTAGGTAAAGGCGAAGTAAAATTAAACCCACCTTGGACCTTGAGGTTGGTTGGTACCTTCAGTCAGACCCCTTATGTAACTATATCTATCTCAGGTAACAAAAATACTGATCCACAATGGGTACTTTGTCTTGTAAGCAGTGGACTAATATGGGCTGATGGTCATGATGATTATCACCAATGAGCTCTGCTTTATTACGCAAAAACCTCTCTTGTGTCGCGTAGGCATGTGTGAACGATAAAGAACTCCATTGATGATATTGATAACCCAGCATCGTTTTCCAGGCGTTCGTAGTAAGCGGCGCTGCTCTGAACATAGCCGGGCACGGCTGCGCACACGGCTACCCCGCGGTGCTGTTCGCGCAGGTCAGCAGTGCTGCGACCCTCGCGCTCACAGACCACGACACTTCCTGGATCGGTCAGTACTTTACAGCCTGAACATAGCATACTAGTTCCTATAGCATCAGCAAGGCACTTCCTGAACTGCCCAATCAGTAGATAGGTACCTAGTTCCTACTCGTACTGTACTTCACAGTAGCCTGAACATCGGGCCATAGCATACTAGTTCCTCTAGCATCAGCAAGGCACTTCCTGATATGGCCAATCAGTATCTAGGTACTCAGCCTTTACCTAGCAGATATACCTACTTATTTACGGAACTAAAACTTTTTCGTAGAAGTTTTTGTAGGAAAACGTCAGCGAAATTAAGTTTCCATCGTTTGGGATAGATAAATCGACAAAAACACTGAAGATCAAAAGTTTATTTGACGGATATCGCTCGTGTCAGGAAGAATATGGTTCATGGAATTTTGGATAGGAAATAAACATTGTTCTGCAAATTTTTTTTTGTTTCTTGACTGACCACACAAACAATCTGGGCACATAATCTCCAATTGACGCCTCTGCTGATTGATTGTTTTGCCTGGTATCCATAACAAAACGAGCAGTGTTCCTAGAGTTACCTAATAAGGCTTTCTCTTACTTTCACTATCCCTTCGCACCAACCTATTACCACATTACGCTTGTTCATTGTTACACAGTAAGAGAGGTTAGGCACTCTGGCGTTGAATGAACCACAAGACTAATCCATGAGCAAGTTGATGATAATGATAACTAAATAAAGCACTCAGCAGAGCTTGTGTTCTGGGTATCTACCTACTTAATTACTGATATAATAATATAACACAGTAGGTACATTAGGTTCCTGCCTACATACATAGACATTTTATAATTATTCAGAGTGAAATTAAATAAAATTTCTAAGTAGGTATATACAAACATTAATTATATAGATGCCTAGGTATCAAATAAAACAAACCTTACACTTCAGGTTCCTACTTCAGACAATGTTAAAACGAATCGAATGTGAACCAAGAGAAACCTCACAAGGTTTATAAAATGTATACATATATTAATTGTTTTTGTAGGGAATAAATAAAAAAGGTAAAACCCTTCATTTAAAGGCACACCAGCAATGGTTATACCATACGATTTGAGCGCATTTCGCGCTCATGTCGTAAGCCTGCTAGAAACCCTATTACTTGCACTACAAACTTATAAAAGAATTATGACAACACGCATTGTCCTTGGAGGAATAATTTGCTCAAACCACACGATTATACGACGGAAAATATAGGTCGTTATCGTAAGTACTAGGTAGTTTTTCACCTATATCATTATTGTATTCAATCGTGGTCGTAGACTTTGTCAAAGGCCTATGCGGAAACAAAAAAAAAATGTCACCCTGAGCCACACTACACCAGAAATTAAAACAAAATTACTGTGCGAAGGTACTGAACGAGAATCAAAAAAAAATATCGAGAGTTTTAAAAGTACCTACTGACTAGACTGACTTTTAAACGCAGCTTTGGTCGTGATTTATAAGTAATTATAAGTGTTGGACAACAAGTCAGATTTTTTCTCACAGACTATTTATTCCTTTCTGTTTTAATAACTTCTTGCTAAAGCACAGATAACAACGTAATAAAATGTTTCACGTTAACTTCGTAGTACCAAGTTCAAATAAAATCTTGTTTTAATTGGTACGAGTGAATGTCTTTGGTTGGTATTGGTACCTTACCACTTATTTTGTAAGTTACCCTACCTGATTTCGGAGCTAGAGTGATGAAGATTTACGTAATTTCTTTTCCAGCGTCTGTCGCCGGCGTGATGGGTATCGTTGGCAACTTCGTGTCTCCAATCCTGATGACCAAGTTCGGTCGTCAGAAAGCACACCTCATCTCCACCATTCCAGCGCTCCTCGGATGGATTGCTTTTGTCCTCGGCAATTCCGTGTCAGTGTTCATCGTAGCCAGGCTACTCCACGGCCTCGCTTTAGGCCTCCGCACGCCGCTGGCTGCGATTCTCGTCGCTGAATATACGGATCCGAAATATCGAGGGGCATTTTTGGGGACTTTTGCTATATCTTTAGGTCTTGGTATATTTTTATCACACTTATGGGGTGCTCATTTGACATGGAAGATGACGGCGGTTGTGTGTTCCTTGTTCCCTTTGATTGCCATGGCGATCATTAGCCTGTCTCCCGAGTCACCGAGCTGGTTGGTGTCGAAAGGAAAGTATGAGGAAGCAAAGAAAGCTTTCAGATGGGTGAGAGGCGATGGGGACGAGCAAAGAGCTGAACTGAACTCTATGATAGAAGCTCACAATGAAGCTAAGATTGAAGAAAAGAGAAAGGAAAGCAGAAAATCTGTTAACGGATACTACACAACCGCTGTTGATACAATCAAAGATGTCCTAAAGATCTTCAAAAAGAAGGAATTTTACAAGCCAGCAATAATAGCTATTAGTATGCTGGTAGTCTTCGAGTTTGGAGGAGCACACATGTTTGCAGCTTATGGAAACATTATCCTGCAAGCTGTTTTGAATAAAGATGATCCCAAAGATGTTGCCTGGCAGTTTACAGTCATAGATTTACTGAGAACGGTTTGCGCGTTACTCGCTATATTCTTACTCAAGTATTACAAACGGCGGACAATTTTGTTTACAAGCGGAGCTTTGACAGTTATTTCCTTGACTGCTATATCGGTGTTTATTTATCTAAGAAAGGCAGAATTGTTTACCTCAAGTTGGATTATCAATATAGTGCCCATGTCATTAATGGTGTTTTACACATTAGTGTTTTGTTTAGGTCTAGTGCCGTTAAATTGGGTGATATGTGGGGAAGTGTTTCCTTTAGAATATAGAAGTTTAGGTTCTACGATATCGACCTCATTTTTGACGCCGTCATTTGTTGTCTCCATGAAGACTGCACCTCATTTATATTCCTCAGTAGGAGTTGAAGGGGCATTTTTAGTGTACTCAGCAACTTTGACAGTATTCTTGAGTGTGATTTACATATTATTGCCAGAGACTAAAGATAGGACATTACAGGAAATAGAAAATAGTTTTAAAGGACGAAAAACAACTGACCCTGAGGTTCAAATGACACTAATAAGTAAGTAAAATATACGACTTTCGTAATAATTTAAAGAAATAGTTGCGTAAATGAAAGAAAAGCATTTAAATGAACAATTTTATTATTCTTAAACTGATTCTAGGACGGATTATGAGTATTAAGGACACTTAAGATACATAAACTGAATTATATAAATCTAAGTGATAATTTAAATGGAAACTGATAAAGACGAAAAACCTCCATTAGACAAGGCGACAAAAGGTAAAGTAGCGATGAAGAGAATACCATAGGATGTAAATATTTTTAGATTAGGACATTTACTTATTAACTAAATGCAGCTGTGATATTAGGAACACGAGTAGAAGTTATTGCACAGCTAACTAGGACCTAACCTAACCTAACCACTGTAGTCATTATTATGTACAAAGTGTTATGCAAGCGTGGCCTTATAAAAGGGATCACCTAGGGGTCTCGCGAGGGTCTCGCAGCTATCCTAATAGACAATATCAATTAGAATCTACCTTATAAAAATGGCCTCGTTAATCAGAGGTTATTATCTCGTAGAGGTGGTTTCTTAAAGCACCTGTATTATTGCCCTAGAATATATCAGTATTGTTGAACAAGAATATTTGCACCGAGGCCTAACTGACTTAATTAATGATGCATTTAGGCCTTACTTACTTTGTAGGGCTAATTTTACAACTTTTTATTGATGACTTCCTATAATATTGCTCTCCGATATTGGAACATAAAAGTAACTTAAGTGTAGTAATACACTATAAATACTTTTACACGACTGCCAAAAGGAGTATAATGATTTCACGATTCATGTAAGGAAGTAACCCCGCCATCATTTCCAAATCTGTTGAGGAGATTTTGATTTATAACATTTTGGTTTGTATCACACAGTTTTTATTAAAAGAACCTAAGGCAGTCTTGTTTTTCACATGTTTGTATAATGTTATGATCATTCTTGAACATAACTCATGAGCTTGATCTAAATTAATTTTAAGATTGATCCAAACTGATTTTAAGATGAAATGACAATAAATAACAAATATAAATGTGTTTGTCTTTGGTTTTAAACAACCTTTCCAATTAATATCAATCTTAATTAATATGTAAACTACGTAACTTATTTAGATACTTAATTAATAATACTTTATGGAATCTTCGCAGATGGATACAATTTGTACGTTAGATCAATACATTGGCTCTTTTTTTCATACAATAAATATAAATGAATCACGCTTTCATATTTATTATTACCTCAATACCTTAGTTCGCGACTTAAAAACTAGATGTCGCTAGTATTCAATAATATTTAGAAAGGAAAGAAAAGCCCACAGCTTATGCGAATTACAGGCACAACATTGTTCAAAGGTATGTATATACTTAAAATTAAATAAACTATCCGTTAAAATAAACAACAATATCAGAAAATATATTTGTAAACTTATGAAACATAATATTAACAAAGTTTAAAACACAAAAACGGATATCTTTGAAGCGTTCATGCTGGAAATATTCCAGCACCAAGACTTATGTTAAATTATTTTGTTTACAATCGACTAGACCATTAATATAGTGACAGGGGCTTATAATCGTCGTATAACGACGTTCCCGGACGGACACAAAACCATTCAGGTATTATTAAAAACAGTTTGTGTTCAGCGCTTTTATGATACTGACTGTAAGTACCCTTAAAAGCTTGGCGTAATACTTAGACGTAACAATAGAGTATTTTAATACGAAATATTGCTCTAGGTACTAGTATTATGTTATCTGTGCTCTAGATATTAATGGAGAAACAAAATGATAGCCTGTCATGCTGAAGCCACGTCCCCATAAGGACCAGCGGGAAGTTTACTTCCCGCTCGTCCCCACTGGGGAGGAAACATGGGGACGAGCGGGAATAACCCATTGATTTATAAGGTCCCTGAGCACAGAATATTTAGACAGTTGGTACATAATGCTAATACTTAATTCTGCTAAGCCATTAAGTCTAGTGAGGCACTTAATTTATTGTTTTAGCAAAATTTGTTGTCTAAGGTGGAGTAGACAAGAATGACCTACTTAAATTCAATGTCTTTGAGTAAATTATTAAGATAATGGAATGACTTTAAAATATTTTACGCATTCGATGAGGAAGTGACATAATCATAGCAGGCTTACAGGTCACAGTAGATAAGTGCTCAAGCTGGGATAGCCTTCCAAAAACGTTGCATCTTATCCACGTCCATTTCAGCGGGCCCAAAGAGGAAATGACGAGTATACTTTGGTCCCAAAGTCAAGAGGATGTGTTCCTGCGTAAGGGTCATGATGAGGC
The DNA here is from genome assembly GCA_963931895.1 of Eupithecia pulchellata. Classification (NCBI taxonomy): domain Eukaryota; kingdom Metazoa; phylum Arthropoda; class Insecta; order Lepidoptera; family Geometridae; genus Eupithecia; species Eupithecia pulchellata. The sequence goes on from OZ007545.1 coordinate 538,616, forward strand.
TTCTCAGCGAGGATCTGGCCAGGCCTAGTTGCTCAGCTACAATGCCTGAAATAAAAGTTATACATCATAAACCATGGTTCGTGTTTTTAGTGGAGACCGCGACTCGGTAAACGTAGTCTAGGACGCCCTCTTGCCAGGTGGGCTGACGATCTGCGAAAGACTGCTGGCTGATGCTGGATGTGAGAAGCTGAAGACAGGGCGCTATGGCGCTCATTAAGGGAGGCCTATGTCCAGCTGTCGACTGATACAGGCAGATGATAATTTTGAAAAACCAAGGAGAGTACGTGGCCGATTCATAAGGAGCGAATATTTCGATTTATATAGAATAAATGACGTGTCGTAGGCAAAACGAAACTGTTTTACCTACACGACACGTCTTTGCACATCTAAAACAAAACAGTTAAGTCTACTACGAAACGAAACTGTTCTGTCTACGTCGTAATAACTTTTGAAGAGCAATAGTCTGTCAAATTAACTCGGATTGTGGCAGCTCATAATCGTCGTCCGAGTAAGCTCGAATTATGGGTTTCCACAATCCGAGTTGCGTCCGAGTAGGTATCCGAGTCCACTCGGTCCGAACAAACTCGGATCGTGTCAACGCGGCTTAAAGGCAAGAGAATGTATGATATATCACCTGTTATTTGCACATCATCTATCCAGAAGTAAGGAGTTCTTTGAGCTTCTTCCAGCAGTTGTACGATCACGTCTTGAGAGTACAGGATCACCCAGCCTGGAACACAAGGGAACAATCAATAACGTCTCTGGATAAATTCAGGGGTGCCTGTGCTAGTTTCAATGGTCAGAATAGATAAAACAAATATATACATATAATAGATAGCTTATATCAGCCTATGCGCCATCTAAGGTTCTACAGGTACACAACTCTTTAGGGGACACTAATGCACTCAGCGCCAAAAAAATATTATCAATACTTTATACATTACATTGATATATTTTTAGATAAGTACATTAAAAAATCCAGAACTTCCGGATATCTGCAGATCATATAAAAATGTGTCTCGCGGTAAAAATCGAACCCGCAAACATCGAACGTCAAAGGTCCTTCGCCTCCTGCGCCTTTGAGGTCGTAAAAAGAAAAGGCTTCTTTCTACACACTGCTTGATGTTAATTTTGTTTCATTCATTCGTAAGGGCATTTACCACACAATACAAGTGTGAAAGTTCTAAAACAGAACCCAGTGTATCTGGTCAATAATATTACAATATGCTACTTATTAATTATCATCATCATCACCATCACCAGCCTATAATAGTCCACTGCTGGACATAGGCCTCCCCTAATGAGCGCCATAGATGGCATTATCATATTATTATCTTATTCATTATTATATGCAACTAATTCATTATAGTGGTTTAGCTACAATCCTTATGAAACCTGTCTTATCTGGTCAAACTACAATAGATTTAGTTGTAAAAGGCTAAGTACAAATTTATAAGATTTTAACAATAGAAGAGACACAAAGATTTGTTTGGGTAGAAATGTTTCTAGTGAATATTGTTTGCATTATATTATGTCCAGGAAATCAATTAAAACACATCATTGTGATTTAGACTTGTATTGCAGCTAGGGAGCTGAATAGCAGAAGTGGGGGGTATCATAAAAAATTGACTTGACCAGTTATTCAACTACCCACATAAATCCACTTTATATAATCAACAAAGTAGAACAGTTAGCCTAGCTAGATGATAACATGACACATTACCTGCACAATAATTAGGGTAATAAATAGAAGAGTACTCCTCTTCAGTGACTTTCCACTTGCCCGACCTCCAGGCCTTCACCTGGTGCAGCACATTGCAAGCTATGAGCCCTCGGGCTCCCCAAGGGGACAGGTTCTTGGACAGAAATCTGAAAACGGTTTGTTTGTTGGTTGATTGTATTTATAAACAACTTATTGAAGTACTAAATTTGCTATAATAACAGCAAATTGTGATTTGGATTTTATAAAGTTTTAGCAAACAAATATTGCTGGCCAAAACATTATTTTTGCTTATCAAACAACTACCTATTTATTTTCTAATCAATAATAATTAAGTTGTACGCCAACAAAGTATTCCTGATCGTTTATATGTTATGGCAGACCAAAATGCTAACCAAACTTTTTTTTGGCTGATCAAATATTTGAAATTTTAACCAATTAATTTATTTACTCCCTTATAAAATCTAAGAACAACTGATCTATACTGATATCTTGCTCAGGAATGAAGATATTTGCAGGGTTGCTGATAAAACTCACCTTCTTAATTCCCGTGAGTTCACCACAATATCATCATCTGCCTTCAACACATACTTAGCATTGCTGCAATGATGCGCAGCCCACTTTAGACCCATCACATGCTTATAGGTCATGTTTCTGTATGCATCTGTGAATGTGCCCTGCACTATATCTCCATACTGTTTAATTTCAAACTCGATCTGTTTATTTATGGTAGCATTGTAGCTCTCACCTACCATAAAAACAGTTCTCGTAGACTCCACATTCTTGCCCCAAGAGTTTCGTATTATCATACGGTTTACATGGTTCACAGGGTTTGAAGTTACTATTATCAGGAGTAGAAAACCCGCGGGATAATCATCACAAGGCTGCGGGTTTTTTATGAAAGAAAAGTTTTTGATGTTGATGAGGTTTTCATACACATCTGTTGTTTTTATTACCGTGGCGTTGAGTGGACCATTCAGTGAGAACTTTGGGTTTTTTATTTGAACTACAAGAGTTTTGGAAGAATTGTAGAAGTCGTAGAAGGTGACTAGAAGAACAATTATTAAGCAGTAGGTGTGAATATGTAGGCTGGCCATTTATAACTTAACTTGTTGGTTCTGCTGCATACAATTGGTAGGTAACTGGTGACATTCAAAATAATTCTTCGAATGGGCCGCGATTACTCAAAGAAAACCAGTAGACAGTCTTTTTTTCGTAAATTCTATTCAATTTGTTTTGTTTGGATATGGTTTGGATTTTGTTTTGACTTCTTTTAACCGACAGACACTGAAAGCTAATACTTACATTGACATTGACACTGACATTAAATTAGAGACTGATGTTACGCTGTATGAACTAAATATTTTACTCAACTCATACTCACTCACTAAAGCCATAGATTTAAATCGTACTAAAGCCATCACTAAAACACTCTACCTACACCGATAATGCTACGATTTCTAGCGTTAAAATGTAGGTAGTTAATCATATCAGTTTTAATTTGATTTATTCTGCACAAGTGTCAGAACAGCAGCCGGTTCATTACGCTTTCTGATTAAACATAAGCCTCTGGGTTTCTATAATACTTATATTTTTTGTAACCTTACCTACACCGACGCAAACGGACAGCCTAGGATTATGATCCAAAATAAGTCAACATTCATTTGGCTGGCTACTCTACTCAACCTAGTCATCCATCATCCATCGAAAGCGAAACGACTTATAGCGCCACACCTTCCTACTTACTACTTACTCACGAGGACCTATCTACACAGCTACCTACACCTGCTTACAATATACAAGCAAACGCAGATCAAAGCGAGATATTTGAGGCGACATTTTCATAATGAGTCGCTCGCTAGGAGCGCGGAGCCGAGGGCCGCCCGCAGCCCCTTGAGCACGCCGCGGTCAACACTCGCCGGCGATTATTGCTCACGGAATATTTGCAGGCGCTGTTTATACCTCCGAAATATATTTTGGTAACAGTAAAATAAATAAATAGTCGATTATATTGTAGGCTAAATACACAGATTTATAAGGGTGTTGAAACTCAGAAGGTGTTACGGCAGGAAATTATTGTGTACTATATTATATTTTATTAGGTAGGTACTATTTTTATCTTTACATTGTATCGACTTGACCCATAAAATTTCGACCTTAAATTAAAAAATATACACTTTAGTTAGACCATTGACTGTACCTTATTGTTGGGATAGTAATAATGGCGATGCGAGCGAAAGCAAGTAGTAAACTTTAGTAGTAAACTAAATATGTACCTTAGTATAAGTTTAATTCTAATTTTTATTCGTAAGCTAGGCTAAAAATATGTCTCGTTCAACCATAGGCGGGATACGTACCTATAGGTACGGTAGGTATAAGCACCTACGCATTACTACAAACTAATTCCACCACACCTTAAAACAAAAAATAGGATATCTCTGTTGCCATGCAAAAAACAGCGGTACTATCATCTCTATAGCCTGAAGACATCGAACGTGCTGTAGTGGCTTACGATGCGAGCCAATAATACGAGCAAAGTCGCAGGCTGCCAGTAGTATATAACTGCATACCACTTGACCTGAGACAGTTCAGCCATTAAGTAGGTTCAGTTCAGATGTTGCGCAGTAGGTATAAATATTTCGTTCACGGAACAGAATCTTTCTGTTCCGCGATTGAGTTAGTTTACTTAGGTTTTGTTTATCAAAGACAAAACAGTCTTGTGACGTACCCCCTCCTGAGCATAGACTTGAGTAACGATAGTTTAAATGAAATAAATAAAAAGTTTGTTTATTAAGACTCAGTCTATAAAAAATACAAATAAAGACAGAATAATGTTTTACAAAAATTATCAAGGCTTAGATCAGGGAGCAAATACAGAGTACCTATATCTCTGTATTTGCTCCGTGGCTTAGATTAGATAGACCAGTTCGTTTCGAGTAGGCAAAACAGTTTGGTTTTAGTTTTTAGGCAGACTTGTAAAGGTGAGGCAAGTCTGTCTTTAAACTGTCGTGACTCCAATATGCGCTCATCTTAAAGGAACTGATTTTCGCCTAAACAAGAAGAATTGTCTATCTTATACAGGGTGGATAGAGTTCTATTGAGTTAATATACACCTTGCTTAGACAGCTACTCAGAGCCGGTATTTAGACTTTGGATTCCAAAAAAGTCAAAAATCGCAAAAATACGTTTTATCAGGAGACCAAAGAACAAATTTTTGACTAAAACATTTGTTAGAAAAAAAACTGATTTCGAATTCATAATAAATTAGGTAAAATATACTTTTAAAAACATCTGTTTCACAATCACACGACATCGCTAAATATAATTGTAGCAAGTGCATAACAAAAGCTCTACGTTCGCGTCGTCGTCGTCGCCAGTGCTATGAAGTCTCTACAATAATTCTGCTACGAAATCGCTACGTGTCGCTACGCTAGTTAGTTCGGCTACGACAGCCCACGCGCTGCTGAGCTACGGCACAGTGGTCATGTGTACTGTGGCTACGGCGCGGCGGCGGCGGGGCGTGTTCGTGGTTCTACGCGCTGGTGGTTGCTTTACAGTTATTGACGATCGTAAGGCAGGTTAGATTACTTTAGATTACTCTCTACCGACCTTAATTCCATCTTCAGACAACAGCAGATAAATAAATAATGCTGGACACTCAGCATTATCTAGCTTTAGCCATTAGCTTAGCAGAGCTTGTGTTATGGGTACTAGTATTATTTTGTATTACATTACATATTTTATATTATACATACCTACATAGAAAAACAACCAGAACATTCTGAACTGATCTGCAGATCGTAATAATATTTGCCCCGAGACTGGAATCGAACGCGCAACCTCATGCGTCAAACTCAAAACTCAAAGGCTCACCTCGCCCACCGCGCCACAGAGTTTGACAAAAAACCAATAATTTTAAAATGCATTCATTCTAATCATTTGCAATCGCTTTTTACCGATAAATTATGTCATTAATTATGTTATTATTCATTAAATCATTACGAATAATAGACCCACGATAAAGTGAGCATGTTCGTTAGTGCAATGCTTATGTAGATCTTACCTATCTACGGACCATGATCATAAGATAAAGTTGATCGTTTCGAGTTTTCACAAAATTATTTTTGTGAATGTATTTTTCTTCGTTCTACAAGAAATTTACTAGCGGGAAAGTTGCAATTCGTAAACTATTTTCTATACTTACGGGAAAAATTACATACAATAAATAGATGTTGAGCTATAGACATTTCCCCAAATACTCCCAAACCACAATTGAATTGAACTTAGTTTTTAAAAAGATAATTGTGTACGATTAGTGGTAAATTACTCTTAAAGAAGAATACATTTGAACCACAAAAATATTTGTCGGCTTGTAAGAAGTCGGTACACTTAGCTTTACTTATTTTTCAAATTATCTTAAAACCTATCTTGTATGTTTTGGTGTACCAACGAGTTTTAGGGTAACCTAATTGTTAAAATAATAAACAGCAAAGTCAACACGAAACGATTCACCTTAACACATTACACTAATTGCCGAAGTTTTATTGATGGAGCGATGGATGTGGATGTTTATCAAGGGAAACATTAGTGACCTGCCAATTCGACTAGACCGCCTATTCCCGATTGAACCTACCCCTACGTTCCTACTAGGAACAATCGGGAAAAAAAGATTGTTACTACCACTAGACGGCCGCCAAACTCTTAAAACGGAAAATCTTTTCTCGAATCTTCGAGACGATTCTAGCTATCGAGTTCTTTGTCACAAATTAAAACTAGGATCTTAAAGTATTTTGGGTAGGTATTTGTTATTCATGCAAAGCTACTGAAAGGACTGTTTTGTAAAGTTCATAGATCTAGAATCACCTTAATAGCTCATTTAATAAAAATCTTACAAGAGTACCTTTTATGATATTGTTTTTCTTTTAAAGTACTTTCTTTACTTTACTTAATTGCAGTAAACTTATGTCCAAATAATGCTTTACCAGTTTGCTCACACTTTAAAGTTGTTTTGATTTAGGTATGTCATTTTTTGTTGTACATTCTAAGAAAAATTTTATGATGATCTGTTCAATGGCGTTTGTTGGAAATGGTAAAAAACTTAAATGAATGTTCGCATCTTATTTTCAAAGACGTCTTTAGAAACTTTTTAGAAAGAAAATCCCTGAATTGAAGCCCTAGAATTGTCTGAGTAAAAAAATAATATTTATTGCTTTGATTGCAAATATTGATATCAATTCTACACAAAGGAAAAGCTTTTGACCTCAAAGGTGCGTGCAAAGGTACTTTATTCCTACTTCTTACCATCTTTGCGAGGGTCTTAGAGGGGGGCTTAGGCCTCTCGAAGTCAAAGCAAGAGGGTGGACCTGCCTCATTCTTGCGCATGTCACAAAATTTAAAAAGTTGTCCACCAACGATGATTTTTCACTCGTCTTGCCAACCGCCATTACGTTTCGCGGTTTTGTCGGTGTTTTTCCCACCATTGATTTTCGGACGGAAAATATGGAAATGTATTAAGTATTGAATAATTTTAACTGACAAACAATAGTTAAAAATAATGTTAAATTTAAATACTAGAAAAACCGTTATTTATTCCGGATTATGAAGCAAAATCCCAGTTATAAAATGATAATTTACGAGAAGTATAAATAATTAGTGAATCGCCTGGCAAAATACGTGGAGCAACCACTTTACCATCGACTATGGCGGCGTCTCGGTGTTTGTGGTTGGTGACGATGCTGGTGCGGCTCTGGCTTGGGGCCTCGGACCTCTGCTATGCTCAGTAAGTGTCATCATCGTCATTCGTAGCTCCGCTTTGTCTACTGGGATCTTGCCGTCTGTAGGTACCAACATATTTTTACACTACGAGTACAAGCTTAGTCGGTGCGTGCTGCGCGGTATTAACTCCTAATGGATAAAAAACTTAAGGTTGAGTATTTCAGTGTTGAGCATACGGGGGCTAGATAATGAGCCCCTAGCTTCCAACCATAAATAGTTACCTTAGCTAGACAGTATGAATAAGCTGTTTTTTCTAGGAAATAATAAATAGGTTAAATGCTAAATAATACGTTTGTAGCGAGAAGATAAAATTATGTACAACGGTGCCATCTCACAAACAAGATATTATGTAGATAGATAATACTTCATTCTGAAAAATGTATGACTTTAACAAGATATATAATTTGTGGCCTTATCCGTTAAAGCGATTTATTCCAGGCAACTGGCATACTTTGCCTGCAACCTATTAGCAAACTATTTTGTTTTCTTAAACATTTAGCTCTTTCTAATTATTTCTCGAGAAAATCTTTGACCCAACAACAATACATCCTTCTGAACATCAAAACTTTCGCATTTATATTCTTAGTGTGAGGTGATAGGTACATACCGTTATATCGACGACCTCTGTAGCGCGGTAGGTGAAGGTCCGACTGTGATGTAGAAGGGTGCGGGTTCTATTTCCGCCTCGGGACAAATGTTTGTTTTGTACGATCTGCTGATTGTTCAGGGTGTTCTGGTCGTTTTCTATGTATAATAAAAAATATCTATATTTGTAATAGTCTCGCCACGCCACGCCACGCCACTCTACCTAGCCCCCGGCTTGCCAACTCGGCTAGGGCTTAGGGCGGATGTGTCAGCTATAAGAGATAGATGTATTTGCAGGAGTTCAGTACCTAACTTACCGTAATTGTATTATGTAGGTCATCTAGTACCCATATTTTAGATATAACATTATGTAGGTAACTGTTTATTTATAGCAAACTAGCGACCCGCTCCGGATTCGCACGGGTGCAATGCTGGTACAAAAACAGGCCCCTTGAATCACTCTATCTATTAAAAAAACCGCATCAAAATCCGTTGCGTAGTTTTAAAGATTTAAGCATAGGTACAGTGCGCGTCACATATAAGTACCCCCCCTATCTCAATGTATGTGGGACATAATAGTTGTTATTGTTGGCAATTTCAGACTTTGAGTATTATGGAAAGGCAGTTCGAACCTGAGCGGTGGCCTGAAAAATATTTGCATGTGAAAAATTGTGACAAGTTAGAAGGGAATTAGAAGTAGTCGAAAATAGTTTGTTTACAAGGGGGGTACTTAATTCTGACGCGCACTGTACATAGGGATATAGGGACAGATAAAGCGACTTTGTTGTATGCTATGTAGTGATAGTAATGTCAATAAAGTGTTCATTCATTCATTCATTCAGGGCCACCCTCCTGACGTTCCAAGACCTCCTGCCCGAGGACCCTCGGCTGTACGACAAGATGCGGCCGCCCAAGCTGAGCGACAGTCAGCCCACCACCGTGAACTTCCACGTCACGGTCATGGGACTCGACTCCATCGATGAGAACTCCATGGTACGTCATTTGACATGAACCCTCATTTTCTTACTTCTGCTAACCCTATATGCCGTCGCGGAGTAAGTAGGAGAGCACGGATTAGTTCATTTCGTGCGTCGTCGTAAACAACAAAATAAGTTGCAGTTCGTGCGTTTTGCTACGTGGCGAAAAAACTACATCTAATTATATATTTACATAGGTACTTCTCAGTCTAGTTTAGGAAACAGACTGATATAGGTATACGAGGTAGTGATATTTGTATAAAATATTATTATTGTTCGCTTCTTTACGTTAAAAAAATGAACATTAAATCGAAGTGAACACTTAATTTCCCAGTTTTACTTATGTAATTTGTTTTTTGTGACATGTCTAAGATAAAGGTCTGAAAAAGGAAATAAAGCATTTCATTATTAATGATATCATTAATAGCGATGCATCAGGAAGCTAGAATTCCTTACAAACATCACTCCGTAATGCCGAGAGCAAGTGGTTGAAAGATAATTATTTTATTCGCAGACATACGCTGCGGACATTTTCTTCGCACAAACATGGAAGGATCACCGACTCAGGCTACCTGAGAATATGACCTCAGAGTACAGGTAAGTCCGAGCAACATATTCATATTCATTTATTCGTTCATTTAGTCTCGCAATATTTATTTATAAATTATAATTAGAACTAAGTTATAATGATACTCTTTTTATAGAAAGAACTGGTGACATGCAGTTTTTGTAAGGCGCAAGTACATATAATGTTATTTATGTTATGATTACGATTGATAAATTTAAATCATAATTAATTATAATTACCGATCGAAGGACGCCTTTCATACAGTTTCTTTAATAAATAAAATTGGCGATTGACGACCTCTGTGGCGCGATGGGCGGAAAGTCCGCCTGCGACGTAGGAGGTTGCGGGTTCGATTCCCGCCTGAAAAATATATGTACGATCTGCAGATATTTGTTCAGGATGTTCTGGTCGTTATGTAAAAATATATTATTTATATCACTCATCTAGTACCCCTAACACAAGCTCTGCTTAGCTTGGGGTTAGATAAGGCTGTGTGGGTTGTCCAGCATTATTTAATTTGTTTTTGATGATCGGACTGCCCCCTGGTCTAGAGGTCGCGAGTTCAATCGCTGATAATGAGATACCGGGTTCAAATTTCGGGGTCGGGCCAAGATATTATAATATCTAAATATGCACTCGCTGGGCCAACGTTCCAAAATATAGTCTAATTCCAGGCTCCTAGACCTAGACTGGCTGAAGCACATGTGGCGGCCCGACTCCTTCTTCAAGAACGCCAAGTCCGTCACCTTCCAGACGATGACCATCCCCAACCACTACGTGTGGCTCTACAAGGACAAGACCATCCTCTACATGGTCAAGCTGACGCTGAAGCTCTCCTGCGCTATGAACTTCCTCATCTACCCGCATGACACCCAGGAGTGCAAGCTGCAGATGGAGAGCTGTAAGTACATTCATTCTTGAGTCTTTAAAAATAGATATAACTCTCCAAGCTTTCTACTTGAAATAGATATAACTATCCAAGCTTTCTACTTGAAATAGATATAACTCTCCAAGCTTTCTTTTTGAAATAGATATAACTCTCCAAGCTTTCTACCTGAAATAGATATAACTCTCCAAGCTTTCTTTTTGAAATAAATATAACTCTCCAAGCTTTCTATTTCGTGATCTAGCCATGGGATATCAGGAACAAATTAATATTTCGTGTGTGCGGAAACGCGAATGCACTGTATATTCCCTGATTTATGAACATTTCTTTTAATACTAATTCAATTCAAATATTCTACTTCTTTTTCTCGCACAATAGAAGCTTAGTTGCTAGAATAGATTATTGCAATAGCTAGTCTAATAACAAATAATGTAACTAACATGGTGTGCCTAGTTTAGACTTCCAAAAGAACTACACTTCGAACATTGACCGCAGTGGCAGCTTGAATGCAGTGTTCTCAATGGCAGGTGATGTCTATGTATGGCGAAAAAGTCTCTTCGAGCATAACTGTCCATGTCCAACCGTCTCGTTGCAGTCACGCACACGATGACTGAAAAACTGACATCAGATAATTATTTTCATTCATATTTAAATGAATAGGGAAGCCTGTAAACCTAGGCCCTGATATAAAGTAAAAATATTCGCCTGACAATAGCGTCTCCAGTTTCCGAAAAGGCAGGGCCTCTCGAGCGTCCCTAACGAGTCGTTACTTGTATTGTGGGGCCCTCGACGACGCCCCTAATTGTGGTCGTACCTCGCTTCGCTCGCTACCCACTTGTGAGGCTGGAGTTGTATTTTGAGTATTTGTACTGTCGCATCGCATCCATGTTCATATGAGCGATACATCTTTCACTATATAGATGACAAAGTCTCGCTGTCTGTCTGTCCCTGTGTATGATTGGATCTTTATACCTAAGCAAAGGATCATGTTGCGGTTTTTTAATAGATAGAGTGATTCAAGGTGTTTTTGTATCAGCATTGCACACGTGCGAAGCCGGAGCGGGTCGCTAGTTTATTATATAGATTAATAAATTGATTGTTTGGTTGGATTGAGTAAGCTCCGGGACCAATTTGAAACATTCTTTGATGTGTGGGGCATAGCATATAATTCATTGTAGCTAGTTTGGCCAAAGCCTGGGTAGCTAAGCGGTCGTTTGGCCTATGTCATCGCTGTGACCATTCATGATTAGCTAAACCAAAATAAAAGTAAAAACACTTACTAAAAAAAAAAATGCTAGACAATCCTCACAGCATCATCTAGCCCCAAGCTAAGCAGAGCTTGTGTTATGGGTACTAGATGACTGATATACATAATACAATATTATTAAATAGATAGATATTTTTTATAATACATAGAAAACTAATAAATTGAAACAACAATGAAAACAACCAGAACTAAATAACTTTTATAACTAAATACAAATATTAGTATTTATTTATAAAAACATTTACTCCTAACTGTACAGACGTACCCAATGCCAATGTAAAACCTAATAAATCGTAATTCAATAAAATATAAACAGAACCAATCAAAATTTAGCAAAACAACATATAAAACAAAATAAAAAATCACTACCTACTCATTATATAACTTAATTACAACACAAAAACAAAAAAATATATATATTAATTTCAATAACAAACCTTTTTTTGTAGCTCGCTCAGGGAACACCAAAGTAATATCGTGAAATAACGCTGACTGTACACCCTCCAAGTATGTTGTGAGGTAAATCTGCCCGCTCTTCTGGAACCGCGTTTGAAGTTGAAGATGTTTCTAAGATGGTTATTTCTGTGTTGTAGTTCTGGATAAAAATACAGATCAAACACTAAGCAATGCATTTACTCAATGTATTCCGCCAATAGATAGTAGAGTGGGCAACTCCAGATCTAGTCACATCTAGTATGTACAAAGTAGGCATTTTACATAGTCGCAGAACGCCCAAACGCAAAGCTAGTAAATACCACAGGTATTCAAATGGTTTCATGAGTAAGTAGCTTGTTAATACCACAAGTCAAAAACAATTGAAATATTCAGACACTATTTATTGATGATGCGACCTTAGGTTCTAAAATGCAGATTATTATAATTTTAAGAACGCTTGATAGAGTGCACTTGCACATGTGCTTGGAAAAGGTAGGACGGAAACACGGTCACCTTAACCGCCATTCGTAACGAATCGAACCCATGAGAAATAAATTTCCACCCAACCCAACTTACCCAACAGTAAACCTACCAAAAACGTTACAAACAACTCTTAAATGTCAAGCGAAAAGTTATCGATTTAATCTAATGAGTGAAAAGCTATTCACATCCCCACACGGTAATCATCCCCTCGACTCGAGGGTCGTTAGAAGGCCTATTTTTAGCGCTCCTCGATCGCTGATGAAATCGCGATTCCCGCTGACTGGCCGAGCACCACTTGCCCTATATTTTAGTTACCCCTCGACCGACTGTATCGCAGACAAACTTGGCGTGAGGTGGACCAGCACACTTTCAAGTTATAAGTATTTTTAACGTGGGTCTAATTCTTTCTCTTACACACAAAAATGTTTACACAACGTAGATTTAGAATAATTCTGAAATTGAGAACTGCTAATCGTGGTTTTCATTTAGAAAAGCACAACTATTCCGAGTTGTACATACAGGTGGAATTTTTGGACGGGGTAGTAAGGGCAGGTGTCCCGTTAAAACTACATGGTGTCATATAAAACGTTAAAACTATATAGTCACTCTAAGTGGTTTCAGGAAACGAGTATGACGAAAGTCAAAAAACGCAAAAACCTGTTCCCATACATTTCGGAGAAAATCCTCGAAAACCGGGTGTTTTCTCGTGGTCTCATTATTTTGTCCCATTGATGGGACCACGAGAAATAGTTATTGCTCGTGGTCCCATTGCTTTCATATGTTTTAAACTTTCCATCCTGTATAAAATTTAGCAGGTAAATTAGTTTTTACTTGCGAATATCCCAAGTGTTTCTGGGTGTTGGGTGGACATTATTATGTTATATGACATTAAAAACACATGGATTTTTCATGCATTAAATAAAATTTATCTAAAAATTTCAAACCTATTAGTTACTGTTTGTCAAACTGTTATATAAATTGCAATAAATATATCTATAAAGTCAAAGCAATATAATGTGTAGGTAATGTAAATGTACAATTTGTATAAAAAAAAACCACCCCTAATCACCCTAAATTCGTCCTATTGCCGCTGACACTGGTGTAAGCGATCGCAAAGGTTCGAAACACAGAAATCTGAATTATAATTATAAGGCACTTTCTGTGGTTCAAAACAATTTCTTCGTACAATATTTTCATTCGTTTCTCATCGGTTCTCAAACTTGATATTGTTCTTTTTGCTGACCGTGTGTTGAAGTTTGTCTTTATAGCTGAGGTTTGCGGAAGAAGAAAATATATTCAGATTTTCTGACAGTTCGGCGTGGAATTAGAAAAGGTTTGAGTTCAGTTAAATACATAACTTCTTTCATACAAGAAAGAAATCTCTCATTCAATTCATTATACGATATCTTTCAAATGTAACATAATGGTTTGGTTGGGTCGCCTTTTGTGTAAGTGGGAAAGAAAGTTAAAACCTCGGGTTAAAATGATTAAAAGACCGACCTTTAACCTTTTATTGCAAAGGATTGATAAGTTTTCTGCCTGAGGCTAGAAATCGGAAACCGGCATCCAAAATTAAAATATGTGTCGGTCAGTCGCGTGGTTATCAATGAATACTTTAGGTGAATTGAAATTATATATTTTGTACTTATCTTGTACTTATCTTGTCTATGTCTTTTGTTTGTCTTTTCTAATGTTATTTTTTTGCAGTTAATCATTTCATCGCTGAGGTTGGGTGGGATGAAAAGTTACGCGTTTTATCTCGTGCTCTTTTAATTCTCTCGCTAATTTTTTTCTAATTTTAAAATACTAATTTTAAATTCGCTTGCTCAGTCATCTAAATTGAGTATGAGTACGCGGTTAAAAAGCAACTTTTCAATCTTGTATTACAAATAACTATTTGCCACATTGTCATAGAGCGCAGGACACTGGTTGGTAAAATCCGGCTGCAAATGAAGACAGATACTTAGTGTGAGTAGGCAAATGAGCAATACACTAATGAATCTGCCGCCATAGCAAACCAACACCAGTCCACAGCGTTGGCTTACAGCAGCCTCAAAGAATGTGCTCTTTGGATAATTAACGACTTTTACGCGAGTTGCGTACCACCTACTTCGGCGGTGTAGACAGATATTTGTTTTTCAAGTGCTTCTTTCTATGCGCTGATAATCATTATTACATTGAAGCAACCAAACGGCCGAAGCTATTTTTACTGGCGAGAAACTTTTATTTAGCTAGGTATATTCAATTTGATAAAGTTAAAAAATGATAAAAAGATATTTATTTGTCTTGTGTAATATTCTGGGGTAGAAGAATGACAGAGGTCGCTACATAACACACCGGTATTAAAATCTTATACAGGCTGAGATTGCTAATAAATTGATGTACCTGATGTGTAAACACCTATTTTAATGCTCTGGCCAAGTCGAAACTTGTATTAAGATGCAAGGGCTCCTGCTCCGGTTAATTTAGGTTTTGTCACATTGGTGTACCTACTAACAAATGGATTTGACTTAGGAACAGCTATGACAACAGCTATATTCCAAGACGTCAAAGATTACGAGTATTATAAAATCTCAATACGTAATAAAGATATGTCATTAATTAGGCAGTTGTTCCTTTCCAGTGTCCCACACCACGGACGACCTGATCTTCCAGTGGGACCCCGACGTGCCCCTCGTGGTAGACGAGCACATCGAGCTGCCTCAGCTCGAGCTGGTGCAGAACACGACCGCGGATTGCACGCAAGTCTACTCCACCGGTGAGGATCCTCGCTCCCTGCGTGACGTGTAGACGAGCTCGAATCCTTCTGCCTCGGATCCTTCTGAAAAATACCAGAAACTTTTTATACAACCATATTCTGAATTGTGTCATATTACTTACCACCTACACCGACCTTAAAGAACTAAGGTATATTTTTTGTTCTGTAAAAATCAACAACATCAATATCACCAGCCTATAATAGTCCACAGCTGGACATAGGCCTCCCCTAATGAACGCCATAGATGGCATTATTCATCATTTGGGCCATTATCCCCATGCTGGACATGCGGGCTGGGGATCTCAGGCATCGCAGTTCGGTGGAGTTGTTCTGCAGAGATCGCTGCTGTCCGCCCCCCGGTGTGTTTCCTTTAGTCGCCTCTTACGACATCCACTGAAAGAGTGGGTGGTGAAATTCTATGCCGGCACCACACGGCTGTCACAAAACGACCATACTTGCATAATGCAAGTACAATGATGATGATGATAAAGTTTTCCCTTGCCTCAATTGAAAGAAAACATGGCTATGCACGCACATGCATTATTTATAGCACGTTTCCGAGGAAGGCATGACAACGGCTTGCTAAAATACATAAATAATGCTGTTTATTTTGTGTATATTCCACTAGGCTAAGTCGAGGTGGTTTTACCTGATGCTTGACTTTTCATTTATTTATTAATATTTGCTAGACGATCAGGCTATGGATGATGTGTCTGTTTAAATCACACAATGTAGAATTTTGTTGTTGCGTCACTTTTTTAATTTGATATTATGTTTTAGATATTATGTACCTATTAGATATCTTGTTCCCATACCATAAGCTTTACTTAGCTTTGGGCTAGCTAGATTATGCTTTGTGAGTTTGTCGAGCATTATTTTATTTTGTAGTAAATTTCATATTTTTTTAAGAATGCTTAATAAATGTGTATATAACTTTCAGGCAACTTCACTTGCCTGGAGGTGATCTTCAAGTTGAAGCGGCGTCTCGGGTACCACCTCTTCAACACCTACATCCCGACCTGTTTGATCGTCATCATGTCTGTAAGTCGTAAGTCTAGTTGTCTAGCTGAAACATTCATAGTTGTCAGGGTCGGACTCCGACTTTGTGGTGCTGGGGTAGATAGGTAGATAGAAAATACTTTATTATACAACACAAAGAAAGAAAACCTTTTAAAAAGACATGCTCATAGTAAAGGAAGTATTAAGGGCGGCCTTATCGCTATGGGCGATCTCTTCCAGGTAACCTCGGGATGAACTGGACATGAAGTAACAATATAGACGGTGGCACTTAAGTTACACAAAATAATAATGATATACGACTATTTACAATAAATACTAGAAAAACATACTTGGGCCTAGCAGTCACGGTTCTAGCCAAAGACTTTTACAGAACTCAACTAGACATTAGTCTCATTGCAAAATCAAAATCAATCAATCAAAATCAAAGTGCTTTATTCCCTTTAGACCTTACAGGACTCTTGGACAAGGCAAGATTTGGATACAATCAATAAGATAGAGGCACCTGGTGTAAACGGCGAGCCGCGAAACGAGTTGTTCCTTTTTCGTGGATTAGAAACTCCTTGGTAGAGTCGACGAGCTCTTGAGCCACCAACAAAAAGACAAACATGTTAAGTGTTTATTATGTAATTTAATTTTTTTGTAGATACATAAAAAATTCCTTATTTAAGGCGCTGCCATACGACAGACATCGTAAAACGACCACTTTTTCGTCGCACAGTTAGGCTTACTGCGACATATTACAAGCCCAAAAAAAATACAGTTTATAGTCAAGTGTATGGACAAAAGACTTATACAAAAATATTTCATAAAAACCATCTAGAAACTTGAAAAAAATATCGCAAGAAAGAACACGAAAATATTTTTTCGTCTCGAAATGCTCAATATTTTGAGTGATAACATTTTATAATTTTGTTACTGTAAGAAAGGTAATTTTATCATCTAGAGAATTATGTATAAAGATTTTAATTTACTGGTGTATTTACTTTTAAAATAAATTAAAACCGATAAATAATGTTGACATTGTCGAACAAGAGATTCAACTAAATCAAACGCATCACCATTTTCAACTTTATTTGTCAAGCGCTACGAACTACTAAATAATACTACTTATACCTAAATATTGTCTTTATACAGGGCCTTAAACCACACAAAGAAAGAGAAAGTTACTAACAGACATGCATGGTAGAGGAGTATAAAGGGCGGACTTTATACCTACCTTCTCTACTTTCTCTCTCTAAGGTGCTTATTTTGTTAGCGTAATGAAATAATAACATAGGTATTCAAATCTGAAGAAATCTCTTTGTACTGTACCATAAACAACAATTTATTGATTGTTAACTAATAAATGTAAATAAATAAATAAATAATAATATTAGTACGATCTGCAGATATTTGTTCAGGGGTTCTGGTTGTTTTCTATGTGTAATAAAAAATATCTATATATTTAATAATATTGTATTATGTACGTATATCAGTCATCTAGTACCCATAACACAAGCTCTGCTTAGCTTGGGGCTAGATGATGCTGTGTGGATTGTCCAACATTATTTATTTTTTTATTTATTTATGTAATGCAAAAAATCTTCAGCATTAGCGTTCTGGGGAAAAACTGTAAACCTAAAGACCTCAATACAATCGGATAAACCGAGGATAAGCAGCTAAACCTCAATAAACAACGATCTTTATCAATTAATCCGCTGTAACTATGCTAATGTCTGGCCTAATTACTGAAAGACAGAGAAATTATGCGTTATTATAAATAACCCGCAGTTTATCTATGCTCATCATCATTTTATAGGACAAGGTAGAGGAGGCTGTTACACTTCCTCTATTTGTTCCATCGCCTCTCTGATAACTCTTAGGTTTGCTGGAAGAAATCTCTTTTCAGGGTTAAGCTCGCCTATGTACATAACCTTTTAGTTTAAGTTAATTGTATGTTTTGAGGCGTGTACAATAAAGAATAGGTAAAGGTGGCCAAAATACAACAGCCTACTTATGTGGCCGTAGCCATTTAGCTCAACAAGCTAGATTAATGCTGTATCTATATCTATGTATACTAATATTATAAAGAGGAAAGGTTTGATTGTTTGTTTGAATTGAAAAGGCTCCGAAACTGCTAGACCGATTTGAAAAATTCTTTCACCATACGAATCCTAAGCTTTCCCTGATGTACAAAAGCTATAGAATATTTTCAAAAAAGTTTGGGATCAGCATGAAAAATTCAATTTTAGTTAATGCCCGTGAAGCCAGGGAGGCCAGAATAAAATATGTTTATCTCCTTCCAGTGGGTATCCTTCTGGATCAAACCTGACGCGGCGCCCGCGCGAGTGACGCTCGGCGTGACGTCACTGTTGACGCTGTCCACACAACATGCCAAGTCGCAGGCGCAGCTGCCGCCGGTCTCTTATCTCAAGGCGGTGGATGCCTTCATGTCGGTTTGTACTGTGTAAGTACATACTTTATTTATATAGAAAATAACAATGAAAGCAAATAATAACTGTGATCGGTGCCACTCATGGCAATAGGTACAGGTAAAACAGTTCGTTGAACTATGTATATCCTGACGATACCAAAAAGAGGCACAAACTAAAATTCAGAATTTTTTTTCGGTTTTTTTCTTTAGGAATTTATAAATAAAATTATAGACTTACATATTAAGTTCTTTTGAATTTAAAAAGTTTTCGAAAATTAGGCTACAGGTAAGTATATTCTTTTGCTACACAAAATTCATATATTTTCCCAGTCATGTTACCAAATGTAATTTGTTACTCAGACATACCCGTAATATTATTCATTATTTAATTGAATATCACCGGTTTAACATTATTCTGGTATATATAACATTAAAATACGTGAATTCATTGCAAACATACTCGTAGATAGTCATTTAAAAATGTATATTTCGAATTTTTTTAGGTTATACATTTTTATCATTGCTTCCTAGTTCGACGTTTGTACTTTGTACAGATATTCTAGCGACTCGGGTATAGGTTTAGGTTTGTATGAAAGCGATAGAATAGCTATACAAAAATGTTTTGCGATTTCGGAGCTGAACGAAATGTACCTATTACCATAGACAAACAAAACACAAATTGTGTTTTGTTTGTCTATGCTATTACTATCTTATTTATTTGGCACTTAGTGAAGTACCT
This sequence comes from Eupithecia pulchellata, assembly GCA_963931895.1. Classification (NCBI taxonomy): domain Eukaryota; kingdom Metazoa; phylum Arthropoda; class Insecta; order Lepidoptera; family Geometridae; genus Eupithecia; species Eupithecia pulchellata. Next base: position 558,242 of record OZ007545.1, read on the forward strand.
ATTCACAACAACTGAAATAGTTGAGCTAACGGTTACAACATTTTTTTTATCGACAATATTTTTTTTTTTTATTTTTTTTTACACTAAACAGTTATTGCTAAGTTGAATGCTTGTTGTAAAGAATTCAATTTAATTGAGTATTAAACAGCTTATTCGCGTTGAACGGTAATAAAGCGAAAATATGAGTTTTTCACCATTTTTTAACAATCCTGAACTATTTTTATTATATAATAAAAAAAGCCTACCTATAATTTCGAAATAGTCATAAAACGCTGTCAGAAAAAATCTACACTGAACTAAATCAGCAGACAATAAATAGTTCACTCATGGATCAGTTGAGCTACCTGTAGTTTGTTCGCAACAGTCTGCAGTTAGCTCAATTGTTTCAATTGTAAATACTAGTTTTTATCATTGTAATTTCATTTGTTAATACGGGATTTTTGCCCATATATAGGCTCTTATTCACTTTTGTGTAGGTAATCGTATCTAGTACATTTCCCATGGAAGACGCAAATTGCAAGTAGCAGATATAAATAAATTCGTTTTGTAATGAGTATGAAATTGCTCTCTCAAACAAAGACAGATGAACGGAACCGACCGCTAAGCATTTGTTCAAATTATTAAATTAAAAAAAAATATTTTGGGATTCTTTTTCTGATTGAAATTCTGTATTGCTCTAATTTTAAATATTTTTACTTTTCAGATTCGTGTTTATGGCCCTGATGGAGTATTGCTTGGTCAACATTGTGCTGGGGGACGGAAGAAAGCAAAAGGTAGCTTATATTTTAAAAAGAAAATATGTTTAGTGGTTAAGTAAAAATAAAATAAATCACGTCATACTATACGACGGTACCTATGTAATATCTACAAAACTAACCTAACCTAACAAACAGGTTAAGTACCAATGTATACCTATTTAGGTACCTATTTATCATACCAAACCTGTATAGGTAATCATAGAACGTATTTTACAAACTCTGTCAGCTCAAAAGGTTTAAAAACCGTTTTTCGGAAGCGAGATGTTGCTATTTCTATAAATGAATATTTAAGCTGATACTATTATCAGCTTAACTATAAGTACCTATAATATTTACTAGCAGCCCGCCCCGGCTTCGCACGGGTATTTTAAAGAATTTTAAGTTCTTACACACACACACACACGTTAGATAAGGTACTTTATTATTGAAGTTTTCATAAGGATCACTATCTTTAAAAATATTCTATAGCCTATGATTATCATTCCAATGATGAATTTTTTTCCAAAAAGGTCCAGTAGTTTCAGAACCTATTCAATTCAAACCACAAACAAACAATAAAATCTTTCCTTTTTAAAATTGTACCTTTACCTCCTTTACTTAAATAAAGACTTTTCTCTCGCACCGCTATATCGCCTACATCGCATGGTTTGTATATTTTTTGACATTGAGTTTCCTCTCGCACCCCAGTAACGAATTGTGATGTCTATGACAATCCATAACTGACACTGGCGGAGTCGTCGTAGCAAAAGCGGTGCCATAAAAAAAGAAGTTGAAGTTGAGTCACAGCAAAAGCGAGCAGCGCAAAAAAAGAAAAAAAAAAAGAAGTTGATGTATAGCGCTATGGTTTTATTATTGAAGTTTTTATACGGATCTCTAACTTTTTTGAAAATTTTATATAGCCTATGTTCATCACGGAAATTTTAGGATTCTTATGGTGGAAGAATTTTTCAAATTGGTTTAGTAGTTTCGGAGCCTATTCAATTCAAACAAACAAACAAACATACAAACAAACAAACAATCAAATCTTTCCTCTTTATAATATTAGTATAGATATAGATAAATAATTATTGGTACTTAAATATGCTTAATTATAAATAATGCCATACATGGCGCTCATTAGGGGAGGCCTAGAGGTCCAGCAGGGGACTAATTGTAGGATGATGATGAATGATGAAATGTTCAATTATATTACGAGGATTTCCAAAATAATCTACGATAGGCACTTGTTCTTTCTTTCTAGAACCCCGAGGAAACAGCCCGAGACAAGATCCGCGCGCTGAACATCGACCGTTTTTCCCGCGTCTTTTTCCCGCTCCTTTTCTCTGTACTCAACGCCACCTATTGGCTACAATTTGCACAATACATCTGAATGTTTAAAATCTATGTATTGAATACTTTTATTTCATAGAGATACATTAAAAATTCACTTTATCTTTTTCCGAAAAAAATAACGTTGTTTCTTCGCAAAATACTTAAGCTTAGCAAATGCAGGCGGATTTGCTCGCGTGTTTATCTTCCTAACTAGATAGAGATATTCAGTCACTTTTACAAGTTGAATGGATTTTAATAAATTATTTTGTTTCAACTGTGTTTTTTTTACCGAACCTAGCTACCAACCATAAATATCCAAGTAAAAGAAAACTTAAATTGTAAAGTAAAACACAAGTTTGATACGGTACCACACCGTATCAAACTTCGAGTAGGTTATTATGATAAAAATACTTTTTGCCTATCGTAGTTTTTGTTGCAATAACTCATCACATCAAATAAAGAATTAGACACGGTTCAATTAATAGGAAGGTCTACCTAAATTTAACTCAATCGTTGAGTTAAACAAAAAAAATATATGTACATACCTGCTATATAAGTAGCCTACTACCAAGTATTTTTAGCTAAAGTATTCTTAACTTATTTTTAACAGCTTACGTAAGTAGGGCAAATCAAGCACCTTAGAATAAAGTGGATGGTATAAGAAGTTGAAAAATGTTGAAGTTTGGTTTTGGGTTGGTCAGGTCTTGTCCAAGTGAGTTTGTCCGACCGAGTATTGTTGCAGTTTGGGCTCACCTCTTCGAGATTTACCGTTGGTCGGAGAAAGAGGATTGATTATCTAGATCTGTAAGATCTACCAGTAGGTACCTTCCAAAATTTTTGGCCAACTTGCTTGGATCAGCCTATGTAAGAATCAGGAAGAGTTATTTGATAAAAAGATCGTAGATAATTGCAGTTTCAACTATGCAAACTTTTTTCTCAACAGTTTTTTGTCTTCCGGGTATTCGATTCGCCTCGCCTCTAATAAAATTATTAAAATTACGGCGCACAAGTTCAAGGTCTTCATTCCACCACTCCGTGCGTTTCCCGCTCTATCTTTTATTAGCATAGAACTGTCACCTGTCAATTTTTGCGACTGCGATTGTGACAAACAAAAAGGAATAAATAAAATAAAGTGTCAGTCGGTCATCAGATGACGTCCTGCATGAACGTGTGTCGAGCGTGTGTTGATTTGATTCGTGCCGGCGAGCAAATTGCATGAAATCGCGTTTATTCAATTACAAAATTATCATATTATTCGTGAGGTTGATAAACGAGCAGCGGGGAGATGTCTGATCGCGGCCGGACACCGAATAGCCATATTGAATCGTGAAAAAAGTTACGGCACGGAGTTCTTTCGCGAACCTCCGTCGTTTTGTTTTGGTAAACTTTTGTTGAATAAACTCGTGAACAATGAAGGAGATCGCTGGGAAGGAGGAGACATCGGACGATGAGACTGGTTTGGGGTACCAGAATACATTGGTAAGTCTATTGTAAGTACTTTCTAGTTTCTAGAAAATACTTTGCGAAACTTTCTTGGATTGTCGAGTTGTGCGAAACGGTACCATAGTCCGCTACTATACCTACACAGCTGTAAATCAAAATTATCGTCATGATTGCAGTTTAATCTCGTTTTGCGTATATAAAATCTCACACAGGTCATATTAGTTCCTTATTCGACATGTCATTGCACTTTGCAAACTTTCTGCATGTGCAAATTCCTGTTCTAATATGCATAAAATCGCCGTCCTAAATTTTGTTTCAAAAGTGTTAAAAGTCCCGTGTTTATGGGTACTTAGTTAATTTATTCACTGAAACACCTGGCTGATAAAGTGTAAATTATTTCCAGTTATAAACATAGCAGAGGCAATCTGAACCTTAGTTCATAGGTCTTACAGGTGATACAAATAATATTTTACCTATTTACTCTGAAATCTTGTGAACTTATACACCATGATCATTTACTACTATCTAGTAAAACAGTCAGTATATAGTTTACTAATACTTACTATTATGTTATTCTGTACAGTTATAGTAATAATGATGATGATTTTATTTCATTATCGTAACAGTATCTCCACTGTTTATTATTTACAAGATTCATGTACATACACATGATCATAGGTACACTTTTATATCTCTTAAATAAATGATGAAATGATACAATCAAATTAGCAATTATGAATTCAGAATATTTTTATAATTTTTAATATTCTTACAATTAGTGCCACTTATTCTGTTGTGGACCCAAGAAAGAAAAATCTAGGATCCACAAACAGGGTTTGTAATTAACCCGCTTACATTAATTATGAATAAAGTTGCTGGATAATCCACACATCATCGTCTAGCCTCCAAAGTAAGCAGAGCCTGTGTTAGGGTGACATATCTGCACATAATACTAGACTCAGACCTAAATTAAATAAGGAAATAAAGTGATCACTTTTTTGCTCACTTCAATCATTAGAAGCTAAAGAGAAAGGAGCAAATCTTTACCTAACTACCTAAGTTAGTTTTTGAATTGGAGCAAAACTTGTCCCAAGCTTTTCACCCTCTATTATAATCTGATATTTTGTAATAGGCATTACACCTTACATACAACTAGGTATTTAGTTTTTTCTGTACACGATCAGAAGCCAGTATCCAGTTTGGGTGACTACATCACACCCATGGCACGGGGATTTTTCCCTTGGTAGATTCAACAATATTTATTCATATATCCAGTAAGGAATAACAACAGTGTACATATAAAACATTCTTTTACATAAGCACTTATATAAGGTTCTTTTATTATACACTAATAACAGGTGATCACAATAGATATACCACACAAAGAAAGAAAACATTACAAACAGACATGCTTAAAGTAAAGGAAGTATATGTATAGGCTGACCTTATCGGTTTGAGTGATCTCTTCCAGGCAACCTTGGGATGAACTGCACATGAAGGAACAATATAGATGGTGGCACTTAAGTAAAATAGGTACCTACTTACAGTAAAATACTTGAATAACTATTCATATATTTAGCCTAAAAATGTATATAACTTACATAACTAATAGAATGAATGACTTAAGATTTTAGTAATGCTGATGAAGTAGTTTTTTCAAGATGGCAGCGTTTTTACAATATTGACACACCATTCCCATGCATTGCCTTCATTATTGATATTAAAGGAATTATGTAATTTCAAATAACTTACCTACGCATTCAATGACAAAATTACGTAATCTTACTTACTCTATTCTACCATAGACAACAATCCCTATATGAGTAAGTTTTCTACGAACGAGTACATAGTACTGAAATCTGTTTAACTTTCCTGGACCTATAATCTCTATGAAATAGAAAATTCCTTGTTCAAACCGTGTGACGTCACAATGATACGATAAAATATCTAAATACGATTTTGTTCGATTCCACGCCGTTGTCTTGTCATGTCTGTGAAACGCGTTGGGATTGGCAATAGTGAATGAAGGCACTGCAATAAAGTTTTTAAAGTTACCACATAATGTTTGCCCCATCTAATCCATCTATTATGTTTATAGTCAAGGCATGTTGTGTATCAAATAGATCAGTGAGCAAGCCTAAGTAGGGTAATCAAACATCATTCCATTCAAGTACCAGTTATCATGCAGAGGTGAAATCGTAGGTATTTTTCTAACCACAAGTATTTACTTGTGTAAATAAAGTATATCAAAGGAAAATTGGCCATCAAGCATTTGGCGACCATAAAAGACGACCTCTGTGGTCGTCTCGGAAGGATGCCTGCGGCGCAGGAGGTTGCGGGTTTGATTCCCGTCTCGGGAAAATATTTGTACGATCTGCAGATATTTGTACAGGGTGTTCTGGTCGTTTTGTATGTATAAATATTTAAAATATAAATATTAGAAATATTTACGTTAATTAAAGAACCCTAAAAAACAAAAACAGTAGGTATTCTATTATGAATATCAGTCATATACTACCCATAACACAAGCTCTGCTTACATACCTTGGGGCTAGATGATGCTGTGTTGATTGTCCAGCATTATTTATTTAAATAAGTAAGCAAACTTTCCCTGAAGGAACTTATCCACCATCGATTTGAAGATGGGGAAACGGAAACAGGAAGCTCTTTCCACTCTTTGGCATTAATGGTGGGAGCCTATGCTCAGCTGTGGGCACCTAACAGATGATATTGACAATAAGTGGGCCAGTAGATGTTTTAAGACTCGAGGTTTTGGTTTGGTTCTGAGCACCATTCATAGATCTGGTTGGATGTACTGTGAAATTTAAAATTTAAATAAGGTTAATTTTTCAACTGTGGCTGTTAAACTATATATGTATTTGCAGCATTTCGTCATTAGAGGATATTTGTCGTGCGACGGGATTTGAACCCGCAACCTGGCGGGTCTACGCCCGCCCTCCTTGTCAATTAGGTCATCACTACTTACCTATTAAAAATCCATTATTCTGTATTCGAATTCCCAAATCATATTGACAGTAGGTATCATTAATACTTTATATAGTTACGCAATATTGGATCAGTGGATCACTTTATCAGCTGATTGATACCACTCGATAAGATTTATTTTCAAGAGCAATGTCAAATAAAACAGCTTCCCGTTTTTGTTAGGTAATTTAAGTCTGTGTTTTCTAAATCTAGTAAAACTAAATTTATTTTCTCTAAATAATATAATATTCATTTATTATATTAATAATATAATTTTCTATAATTTATATTGACAGAATATCATAAAGAAATGATTAATAATAAGAATATAATAATAAATTACATAACTGAAATTAATATTAAACAGCGGCCAGCGCCATCTCGCCCATGATTGATTTATTGATTTTTTTGGGGAGTAGGTAGGTATTTTTTTAATGATAGATCTCTGATGTCCTTCTCGATCTAGGAATCTTACATTGTTGACGATAGTTAAAAAGAAATAAAAACTACCCGAAATTGACGGCTTTGGAAAAATCTTAAAATCCATAGTATCGAATGATAACGCGTGACGCCATACCAGAAGTAAACAAAGTCGTGGCACATGACTAGCTATCGCTATCGTAAAAGGAATTAGATAGGCTAACTGGCGGATTAGATAGCAAATAATACTTATCTATAATTCTTTAATACTCCTTTACCAAATAGCAATAAATGGATACTTAATTTTGTCATGGGATTATTAATTAACCAACTTGAAGCATCATATTATATACCGAATATTTGTCGCGTTGGTTGCTTTTGTTTTATCGTCCTCTACGTTTTAACTGCCTTGCACTGGTCGTGGTAACGGAGCGACTGGATGAGGATGATCCTACTGTACTTTGTGTTGGAGCCGAGATTTGACAGCAGTATGCACGACTACCGTCAATTGGGCATATATTAGCCCTCAAACGTCCACTGGTGAACGAAGACCTCACCCATGCGACGACACAAATAGCGCTCGTCACCTCCATCCTAACGTCAACGACATCCGACTTGAGGCATAGGTAACTAGCTCCTATAACAGGGCAGTACGTATACGTAGGTCTTCTTTCGCTCCCAAATCGCCAGAGTACAATAATGAATGAGGCTCCAAGTCAAAATTTACCATTCACGAAGATCTAGAAGACACCTATTCCTCAGCAGCCGAATTGTCGCCTGGTTGATAAACTTTAATCATTGTCGACGGCACGGAATCACCTTTGGAGTGTCGTGGACGAGGATATGCCATGGCCGACATTTGTCGCGGACAGTTCGCAACAAGTCGGTGGGCACTGTCGTCGACATGGGTCTTCTATAAACTTATCTTGCCGACATTAACCAGCCGCTGCCAGATAACTTAACCATCACACACATCATCTATCAGATGTTTCCGACGATTTTCGAAGTATAAACTTCTGAGCCCTCGTCCTCGAAACTTCAGTAATAGCACGGCGATTTTAAAACGACTCACGGTAGTTGTTTGATTAAATAAGTACCTAGGTAACTAAACAGGAAGTCTTTGTTCTTAACTGTGCCAGTTTCGTAACCCAGTTCGTAAACGTCAGCTGCACTTGCAATCTGATTATTTGACATTTTATTCTTAAGTTTAAGGCTGCGCTGTGTTAAGTAAGACCCAACTATGTTGTTTACATTGTGGTGGATTGCATAAAAACAACTAGAAAGCCGACTCGGTATTTGGTGCTTGATTATAACTTTTTTTTCGTTAAATGAGATGTAAGATACCACGCGGGTACTTTGATAGGTACCTCGTTTACAAAAATTGCTGTAGTTTTGATGCTTGTGGTAATGAAAAGTGCGCGTCATCGGTGTTAGTCAACCACACAGCAACACCAAAAATATAACTCACGCCTATGGGTAAAAAAGTTAGTAGGTATAAAAACTTGCGTAAACGCTACACGGTGGTTTCTTTTTAAGGTGGCAGTAAGGGGTACCCTACCCCATAACAATTTAAATGTAAAGTTTAGTTTGCGTATATGAGAAAGAATTATCATTAGAGGAGGCCTATGTCCAGCAGTGGACTAAAATAGGCTGATGATGATGATGATATGAGAAACAAATGATATACAAAACAAAGTAACAATCATTAGCATGAGGACTGCTTACTACAATTAACGTAGTGGATCTACATCTACAATCTAAATTTAGTTGAAACGGGACACCACAAACATTGCTTAGTCAATTGATGAGCTAAACTAAAGGAGTCCACACACAGTCGACGCCCCGCCGACACATCCAGATTGATGTTGGCAGCTGAGTCGCCGATATGTTGGCGGCTTAGCATCGGCCTAAATAATAGCTTTGGCCTAAAACTGAAAATACAATGTTCGCCGGATAATAATCGCTTATTTGTTGTTCCCTATAATTATTGTTTTTTGCTATAATTATTGTTTGTTGTCTGTTATTGTCATCTTTTTAAAATGCATAATGCTAATATAATTGTTCAATAATACGGCGGCAGCGGCGGCGTTGCCCGCGTTGATGTTTATTTTTTTGTTTATTGTATTTTTACAATTAGGTCAGCCTTACAGCTAGTACACCAAAAAAATACAAGATGCTAGGATTTTTAACAATAAGTAAAGCTAAGTGTACCAACCTCTTACAGGCCGACACAGCATTGTCGGCCTGCCATCAGTGTTGACTTCATAAGTACGCGCATGCGCATAGAGTCTTAAAGCATATATTTAGCTAATTATATCTGGTGTATCTGGTTGATGCTGAATAGGACCAGTGGACTCTGCCAGTAATATTCATTAATATACTCTACTTTCCTAGACTACTAATTGTTGTTTATTGCTTTATAGATTCGTTGATAGAGCTAGAGTAGGTAGAGTTAGGTGAATGTTGGAGTAGAGGGAGCTATCGCTTTGGAAGTCAATAACTAGAGCCTAAATAACAATTAAAAATAACGGAACTAAATTTGAACTAGTATTTAAAATTGAAACAAATTGCCTAAGTTGTGTTATCGTGGTTATGTACTTACATAATTAACCGACCAAGTGATGCGATACACGACTCGCACAGAAGTATAAACACTTCAACACATAAAGAATAATTTTTCGCAAAAGAACCCTAAAAACAGATTATAATTCGATGGATACGAAAAAACCAACAATGGCCAAGTCACCCATCCCGTAAGTACCGGTACCTTCTTAATTATTCAATGTGTTATATTTTTTTATTATTTTTTTGCTATAGCGACAATAATTATACACACCCTGTCCAAATTTCCTATTACGATTCTTGAGATTCAGCCCGCTGTAATAGCACGGGTAATATAATATAATTCTAGGTATACATTTTTATGGTACGTTTAGGAACTAGGAACCCTAAAGAGTATTAAAAATACAATAGATAGGTAAATCATTAAATCATGGTACAAGCCGGCTTATCTCCCAATACGCCAGCCATTGAATTGTAAAAATAAATTAAGACTAGATTCTACCAGACTTACATAATGCTATGATATCTAATTCAAAACATAGGTACTCGTCAGTGACTAACTGTAGATTAGATATTCAAGAATTTAAACTATTGTGGTAAGAACAGTTTGTAAGTAGGTAAGTAAGTACACATAAATATGTATTGTTTATCTAAGAAACACTCGTATTTTTGGATATCGGAAACAGAATCAGCAAGCAATCTTTCCTAGAAAACTGTTCAACTGTCGACAGCTTTTGTGTTCATTTCATTGCGTACGCGCACGCACTTCGTAATGGCAAATCATTTTGATGCGCGCCGCTAAATGTCTGACTGTTTTGTCTCGCTCTTTTTTCTATGAATATGAAACAAATGTACAAAATGGACGATGGATCGTGGTGCGTATACTAGGCAAAACTCTTGCTAAACATTAAATTTGGTAGCAGCGGCTTTTAGATCTTAGATCGAACTAATCAATCGAATCCCTTGTCAAGAGATCATTGGATTGATTTTGAATAATGATTAGTTGGTAACCCTCGAGGTGATCCAATGACCTGTTGAAGGTCGCGGTTTGTTCTCACTCGTAAGATAACTTATTTTAATCGAAAATCAAAAAACAATTAAATAAAATTATAAAAACTTTTCGTCAGTACCTATGTTTTATATTTGTACACATAATTATGTTTCTATGTCCAGCTGTGTCACTCGGCTAATATGAAACAACATACAAATCTGTGCAACCATTGATCGCCATCTATACGAGTACATCTTATAGCGCTTATCAAATCATTTGGACAACTATTAGTGTTCGAAACCGGCTGTTATGCCTGCCAATTATCTATCTATTATTATCAGGGATCGGAATAGGTAGAGTTTTTAAGTACTTACCTAATGAGTTTATTACTCTAGTTTTATAATCATGTAGTCTTGACTATTGATAATAAGATTTTATTAATAATTTAATTATTCTCTAGAAAAGGAGACGTGACGCGATGTGTTAGTAAACAAAACACGCTTCATCGTTGCGATCTAACGAGCTGGGCCAACATTTGGTGTTTAATTATCGCCTGACACTCGCCGTTATCAACGACCTTCTCGTACTTGCCTGGGCTAAGGTTTTTCATCATCATCATTTGCAGCCTGACTTCAGTCTATGTATTACAGACCTACAAATCGGGGTAATATATCATTTGGGGGCTATTGCCCATAATCCCCACACTGACCATTCGGGTTGGGGATCGCAGTTCGGTGAAGTTATTCTGCAGAGGGCGCCCACCGCCGGTGTGTCTTCCATAGTCGCCTTCTACGTCACCCCACGGGAAGAGTGAAGGTGGTGAAAATCTATGCCGGCACCACACGGCACCCTAACAAGAGCTATCAATAAAGTTACTATATTACTTTGATATTGGTGATTTGGTACTTTAATAATGCTAGCAATGGTTTTGCTCCTAAAGAGCTGGGCCAACATTCAGTGTTCATTTATTACAACACAGTATCATTTGACACTCACCGCTATCAATGGCCTTCTGGTGCACTTGCCTTTAAGTAATGCTGGGAAACAAAGTGATCACTTCGATTCTTTGTGCAATTCAAACTTTTTAAGGTAAAGTAAAGAAGTGAACCTTTGCCTTGTTAGATTGTTAGAATATTTGGAGCAATACTCGTCCCAAACCGTTTTATCATCTAGATAATCTGATATTTTATAGTGAGCCATAAGTATTTCGCAATTTGTTTGTATTTCTTTACCTATAGATAATTTTTGCAACTCATATGTTTCTGGCAAATAAATATATGACTATGGCTACCCCACAGTGTCTGCATTCCTCTAGTATCGCAACATCTCAGCTTCCTTAATCAAATCCGAGACCGAGACCGAACTCGTATAATGGGTAATTGTCTGTGCGTAAGGGGAAGGGACTGTGCGCATTGTCGCCCGGCACGATTCTGGTACATATATGACAACACTGATGACAAAATATACCACATGACTGAGATGAATTATTAGTATTTTATGTTTCTTACAATTTTTAAAACTAAAGGCGCTACGTTTTGTTTTTTGAGTCCATTTTATTTTTCTTGAAAATACTCGTACATAGCTTGTATTTAATACCTACGGTAAAAAACAGGATGGCAGTGAAATGACTTGGTTTTAGGCCTGCGATGAAAATGAGTGCTGGCTGGGTAGATATAAATACACAGCACAATGCTCAGTGTTGGCCATATTTCCCTAAACTTCCGCTGCTTGTTCCGTTAACAAAATCCGAAGTTATGTATATTTTAAATCATTAAGTATCCGTATCTTGTAGTATCTATGATTTGTAGGTTTTTAATAAATATAAAGTTATGAAGTCAAATAATTACACTGACGAAATGATAACTCTGAGGTTAATGTCGAGATAATCATTACAGACTGAACATTAAACATCGTTTTGTCTTGGAGAACAAAAAGAAAACGACATAGGGATCTGAATATTTAAGGAAATAAATTAATATTTTACTATTAGCCAATAATAATCATTGCAATGTAGAAAGGGAGAGCCCCTTGGTCTACTTTAAAGGATATATTGTACGCAATCAATAAAGATGTTGTTATTTCGCGACAAAACATTTCTGTCCGTTGAAGGCCTGTTGCCTGTCGTCTAAAACGGTAGATAAATACGTCAGACTAAAACTGGGTCATCACGAAATCGTGGCAGATATCAATTCTCGTGCCGTCTCGTACAATGGACACGTTGATCGTGAATCCTAGCTTCCGCAGATCTGCTGAGTACTGAGACTCCCTTGTGACATCTGTATCTAGGTATAGATCTTATAAGTTCTGAACTGAATTAAATAATTACTTGTATTACTTGTAGGTATCTTATTAGTAATTACGTTCACGGTGGGAGTCGAACTGAAACCATCAAGCGGCTAAACCACAGTTCCTTTTTCTGCGCCATAAGAGGCGCCATTTATAAATGAGTTTTATTTTGAACTAGCGACCCGCTCCGGCTTCGCACGGGTGCAATACTGATACAAATATTTCGTCTTGAATCACTCTATTAATTTGTTAAAACATAAAAAAACCACATCAAAATCCGTTGCGTAGTTTTAAAGATCTTAGCATACATCGGGACAAACAGACAGGCTATGTAGGTGATTATATTTTCTACTACTTTCTGTCCAGTCGTCATCATCAGCCAATGTTAGTCCTCTGCTGAACATAGGCAACCCTTAAAAAAAGCCATAACACTCTGTGTTCAGCTTGTCGTATCCAGCATCTGACTGCAGGGTTTCGTCGGTCGTCATCAATGGCTGGAGGGCCAATTGCTTAGTCCAGTCAAGGAGTGCTCAAGGGGGGGTAGCTAAAAAGTTTATGATCGTTTGCGTGCACCTCTTGGGAATCTAAGTATGAATCTGAGTTTTTTGAAGACGAGATAGAGTCGTAGACCTCTGGGAATAAGCCTGTTTATAGGAGCAGTGTAAAAGGTGTAACTCCACCCCAAGATGCGCGATGTCATAGCTTTAAGATGGTTCAATATTACTATAACATTTTGCTTATTTTATAGAATTAGAACACTCATAACTTAAGTTGGTACACTTCTGATGATGATAGAAGTGTGCCACTGTTTATCATTTATATCATTTATATAATACTAGCTGGATGTAACCTTCTCTCAGTAGTTAGATACTAGGAGGTTTACAGCGTGTTCGAATATTGCAATTTCAGTATTCGAATATCCGAACTAATATAAAATAATTCAAGTCTTAGTAGATAAGCATTGTCGTTCCTGTATAGGACTTATAAATAATTTATGTGACTGTCGAAAAACGAACACTACATAAACCATCTTACGTGGATCTAAAGGCTGATGATAATACAAAAGTATTTGTATTTATTTAAAACCTAATGTAGTCAACATAATTTAATTTAATAAACACAATCATTGACACTCTATAATTCAATATTAATGTCAGTGTACAAAAAATAATAACGTATATATTTTACGCAATACCATGAACAAGGAAATCGTCATCATATCGTCATCTCCACACAATGGCTTAGCATTATGTAGTTGAGTGTTGTGACTGCATCACTAACCATTCTCATTGTGAACCCATCAAAACAGAACCTATAACATTATGATGAAAATGGAGAAAATAACCTCTGAGGAGCAGAATAAAATGGAATCTTGTTACGACCTCCGTGGCGCGGTGGGTGGAGGTACGCCTGCGATGCAGGGTTCGATTCCTGCCTCGGGACAAATGCTTGTACGATCTCCAGATATTTGTTCAGGGTGATCTGGTCGTTTTCTATGTATAGTAAAAAATATATATTTATGTAATCTATTGTATTATGTATATCAGTCATCTAGTGCCCATAACACAAGCTCTGCTTAGCTTGGGGCTAAATACTGCCATGTACCTCTAGATTGTCCAAAATTATTAATTATTATTTATTGTAAGGGTCCAAACCCTTATCTACCCTTATATACCTATCAATACTTTCAGTTGACCTATCATGGTGATTGACTTGATGATATTATACATATTTGGCTCGATACAAAGTTTTATACAGAACCGTCGTTGTCGTCGCGTCACACTTGATCTTTTATTTTCTGTATGTATGGAAACATCGATGAAGGTTAGGTGTAAAAATAGTTTTAGAGAATAAAAAAACTCAGAGAACTTTTTCATCTTAATTCTAATCCAGTGCTCGAAATAATGCCCCGATACGTACTATATTTGGCTCTTATCTTTAGGGTTCTGTCGTGATCCCCACGCTAAAATTAAGATACGGTTCGCGCTTTCCGAGTTCCCCGTAGGCGCTCCTACTACACCCGCGGGAAGAGTTGATCGAAGGACCCTTACGGTTCGCGTGGGGGAAATGCACAATACACTCCCATGCGTCAGTGCAGTATTCATTAGCCGCTTTGAATTTGAATGAGGCATGTCTATGCTCTACGGGGAAAATAGTTTCCCTCGCGCGTGTCGAGATTTACTGATAACAACGCGACGCTCGCCTATTAGGGTATCACGCATTACGCGGGGAAAAGCCTCTGTTTGATTTCAATTAATAAGGATAAAAAAATTAACACATGCTTCTCTGCGGATTTTTTGTTGCTAGAAAAATCCCAATACGCATTCGCCTAGGAATACATTAGAGATGTAGGGGGTATCTCTCTAGAGAGTCGACTGCTGTGGCGTAGTCAGCCTGCCACGCAGGAGGTTGCGTGTTCGGTTCCCACCTCCGGACACATTATTTGCAGATATTATTGTTCCTGGTTTCCTTGGACTTTCGTTGTATAATCAGAAATATATATCCATATATTGTGTTGTATTGTACATATTAAGTATGTTAGATAGACCCAAAACACAAGCATGATGTCGTATGAATTGCTTATCATAATATTGATTTATTTAATGAAATATTTACCCTTCGTTGCATGTATCTGACCTTTAAAGGTAAATATGTAAGGTGTGAATGATCTATCATCGAATATCGATGATCACGCGCACCCAGTCATAGGCCAAAACTCTAATAACGAACGTTTAGCACCGCGAGGGGTGTCTAAATAATCTAAATATTATTATCGACTGCCGAGGACGCACTAACTGTTAGCTCAAACTCTGAGGCAATGGTAAGGATGCGTTTACACTAAATCTCTATAAAATAGCAGAAAAAGCATGGAAAAAGATTGAAAATTACCGGTCATTGTAAACATTGCGATATGGGCATAACCATCTTGGTCCTTGTGTGTAAACAATTTCGAATTGTGTTCAATAAACTGTTGAATAAATTTAAGGACGTCTTTATGCTTGTGCCCTGTTCTCTTTCCAAATGAATTGAATGAGGGGAACTGAAATCTGTGACACCTTATCCTTCTACACTCTAGGTACAGTGATGTTATACGGTCTCAATGCAATCCATATTTGTCATTTACGTGAAGCTAGCTCTCCTATGCGTGCTTTATTCTTTTGAGCCCAGGTTAAATGAAAATACACTTATCATAAACTAATTATTCAGTGGATATTCACAGAATAATCAAATGGCACTAATACTAACGTATGCAATATTTAATATATCAATCATCTTCTACCCATAATACAAGATCTGCTTATTATTATTATCTGTATATTATCTGCGTGCTTTGATGCTATGTGAATTGTCCAGTTTTATTTATTTATCATCTTACTGATCTCCGCGCCATACAGTTTGCTAATGAGAAAACTGCTAAAAAAACCACTATTTTAAACCTATGTATCTATCCCACCGTATAGTACCTTCCGCCAATGCTCAGCCACTTACTCCTTCTTAGTAAAAACGCTGCTTCTTTGAAGAGCTCAACAAGATAAGTCACAAACCGTAGTTAGTGCAAATCCTCTTCCGTCGAGACGTACGGCGCTACCAATTACTTGGGCAGGTAGTCACGCAGTCAGGTAAACGCCAGTGGTGTGGCCGCGCCGTTGATTTCAGCTTCAGCGGCGCACGCGCAGCCTCCGTTCAGTGTACCTGGGCCGATCGCACGGACATAGCCGAAAGGATCGCGGACCGATCCATGTCCTGTGCGCTTTTGAAAATGGAAAATTAAATTATGTTGCGGTAGTAGGAAACATATTTGGAAATTTAGATTCGATATCCAATAACAAAAATTTCGAGATACTAAACAGTGAAATTGTTTTTTGAAAATTTTGTGCAGTGATCGGGATTTTATGGTATATCTTATATATTATATTTTATATTATATACTTCTATATACTTATATTATATTTTAAAAAGTTTAGTTACGACCAACACTCTGGCGACATATGCGTAGCATAGCTGAAATGATTACCAATAAGAAAAACTGTAATTTTTCGCGATAAATGAAAAAAAAATATGTCAGCGTTAAACTTATTTCCTAGTGATGAAAATAAAGAAGCTTTCTACAGCGAATTCGAAAAATAAAATTATTAATGGCAAAAAAATTTGGTGTAAGATATTATGGGCTGGTAGTACCTAATTTTGCGGTTGAACTTTCGAATTACAAATTGCATGCTACAAGCAAAGCTTAAAATTTCTGCATTATTTGCTATGAAACACACTATATATTTTAAAACTGGTTCGTTCAAAACAATATAATATCCTTTGGGAATTCTCTTTTTGTAAATCAATCGTAAAAGAGGAATTGCATAATTTCCCTATCTTCTTTTATTACCATTTTATTGTTACTGTGTGGATTGTCCGGCATCATTTATTATTATTATTTATTATTGTTACGATAGCAAAAAACTTATCGCAATAATAAAAAAGTCTTTCATAACGACGTTTTCATTTATTTAATTATGTAGCTCTCGCTTCAAAACAATCAATTTGCATGCATTAAAAATTCTACAAAATACAAAGGACTATTTACCTAATGAATACGATCACATTGTATACGACCGACGACGGTCTGAGCAAACTAATTTTAAAACATCAAAAACATAAATGTCAAAAGATTTCGTTGCTTTTGTCGCATCTCCATTAATAATTAAGGTAAACAAAATTTATTAAGCTCAATTATCGATCGATGTACCATAAAATTCAAGGCTGTAATCAATTCTAGGCCAGCATTCCGTGCAATATAGTTTCAGTGTTTGAATAGAAGTTTTAGTGCGTCAGAGAATGAAGTGGAGGAACAATCAGACCTTGGTCTCAGGAGACACTTCGGAGGAGGAGATCGGGCACAGCTATCTCGGGACTTTGGTAAGTTATGCTCTAATGAAAAAGCGCGCTCTAGTTATAGATATTGAATTCTTGAGTGACGTTTATGTTATAGAAAAGCTCATGCATTGATCGATGGCAGAGCAAGCTATCGTATAGTCTTTCGTCTGTTGTCTCTCCTGAAATATGATAGTTAAGAGCAGAGCTTTGATTTTCCTCGTCCATTAAGCCGGGCTCAGGCAGCGTTCATTGAACCGTATAACCATTCAATTGAAGCCTTTAAGTTTAAAGACCTTAGGCATATTATGGCGAGTTAAGAAGACATTGCTGCTTTAATTATTAATGTTTATTTCAAAAGGCTATTACAATCGGCTTAGTTATCAAAGTCATACCATGCTCTTTACTGCAATATTTTCATATCGCGGGCTCAAATCCCGGGGTGGGTTAAAAATCTTGCTATTGAGGTCTACCAAGGAAAATACGAAGTCAGGAAGTGGGCGATGTTGAACACCCTTGCCTCGGTGTTCACGGTATCTAAGCTTGGTCTCTCCTCGTGTGGGTCAACATAAAGAACAAACATTATTCACAATTTTAACCGTTGAGCTTACTGCAGACTGCTGCAAACAATGTAGACGTAGCTCAACTAATATAAAAGAATACCGATCGGGAGCGCGCTCCTAAGACGCTGCTATGCTGATGCGCCAGGTATCTCGTCGTCACCATAAAAATTTATTATGTAAATATCTTTTATGGCAATTATGTTTAATCTTTTCATCCATTTAAAAAGACCGAGCATAACTTGTTCAAATGCACAAAAAAATTATATTGGTATGTTTTTCATAAATAAGGAAAAAACCAAACAAGATGGAATACCTATCCATTTTCAAGGACTAGCAATAAATTAAAATCAACAACTTTTTACTGTCTTCTCTGTTAGTTATAAATGTTAATAATACAGCAAATATTAACCTAGAAAATACCAATTTTATAATTATTATTTATTTATCATAATGGCATTTAAAAACGTCTGCCCATTTTAAAATAGCTGTGGACAAATATTGTCTAATTGCCAAAATCTTACCATTTTTTACTTATTATTACGTATTACAGTTATTACGATTGCAAATATTTTAAACAGTGGCAGGTATAATGATTGTAAGACCCTATACGCAGTCAATGCCGTCATCCTGCGCAGGCGCAGACAGTGCGGCAGATAGGAATCGGGTCGAACGTAGGACTGCAATGGTTTCAAGGTCTGACCCAGTGTCGGGAATTCCAATAATTTGTGCAATATAAATACACAAAGAAGAAAGACAAACAAATTTTCCAAAATAATCGTTCTTAACATAATATGGTCATGGATCTCCGTTTATACGAACGAATCAATAGTTCGACTAGAATCATAGAAAAAAAATAAAAACAATTTATTTAGAAACTAAGTCATTCACACCTAGATAAATAAAATAATCAGTAGTAACTAATTATACAAATAACATTAATATTATTCGCACGATAATAAATCATGTGACCACACAACACGGAGTAAATTAGTGTCATTTGCATTCATGTACTTTGTCTGTTTATATTATTATGATAAGGGAGTGCTTCAGAGTAGGTTCCAAAACTCCAAAACACGTCAAGAAGGAAGGAAATAGCAAATGCTTAAAGCCCCGTTTCCACCAAAGGATAGCTGTGTAAAATCTACAAATCAAACAGGTCTACTTGACGGTATTTTACACTAAGATTTCATGCTTTATTTTTAATGACCATGGGGCCGGCTGCACTACTAATTTTCACAATAGAGAATTTTTTTTTTAAAATTTGAACCTCTTAATTTTCCGCTGTTACGGGGCGTACCATTCTAGAACTGTCTTCATGGTAAGTGGCCGTTCAAGACTTGTGGCCGTAGCTGAACGGATCCTTCGCAGCGAGCATGAAACATCAAAATCCGTCTCGTTGCTCGCTCCGCTCTTTACTGTAGTAGTGACTGCACGAACGATACCTGTGTGACACGTACATTACGCCCCTTAACCGGTCAGTAACCGACTGTACTAGCTCTACCTACTCACTCGTCAGCTCAATAGTTTCGAATACTTTTAGCCGAATATCTTAAAGATCTAATAGTAATAACTGATGTCTTAAGCTCTCTGGGGCGTACGGTTACAAAATTAAGTGCTTTATTTCCTTTAGACCTTACAGGACTCTTGGACACGTCACAAAATACAAATTAAATAAGTAATACTGGGAAATAAGGTGATCACTTCGATTCTTTGTTCACTTCAAACTTTTAAAGGTAAAGTAAAGAAGCAAACAGGAAACCTTTGCCTACCTTGTTAGATTGTTAGTTTTCGAGTTGAAGCAAAGCTAGTCCCAAACCTTTTTATCGTCTAGATAATCTGATAGTTTATAGTAAACCTTTTTGTAAAGAGTATTGTTGGCAATCCCTTTGGATTTATTACTAGATTATTTTTGCAACTCACTTGCAGTTTTGATGTAGAATACCAATAGGATCCTACTGCGGCCGTATCTGTTGTTCATCTATATGCCTTTCAAGTCATCTGCATGAATGCCAAAGAACGAATGAA
This sequence comes from Eupithecia pulchellata, assembly GCA_963931895.1. Lineage (NCBI taxonomy): Eukaryota > Metazoa > Arthropoda > Insecta > Lepidoptera > Geometridae > Eupithecia > Eupithecia pulchellata. The sequence goes on from OZ007545.1 coordinate 578,449, forward strand.
CCATCTTTGGATGTAAAGACCATTATGGATGATGAAACTCTCTAGAGTTGTAGTAGGTAGGAGTAGAGTAGGCTTCTGGAATTGCTATTCGTGGTGCCTTCGTTTGAGGGAAGCATATCTTGAGCAGTGACTTATACATGCTGATGGTGATCTCTAGTGTCTTTCATATAACCCTTAGTTCCCACGTGACAATGCTCTTGAACTTTATTTATAACCGCAGCTAGGTTATCTAATTTATCATTTGTTATCAGCGATCGAAAAGACTAATCACCGTGACTATCTCTTGAAATACATACATTATGTTTTAGTTACTGATAAAATGTTTTTAAAAACTAAAAATTAAGTCAAGTTTATAATGAGGCTTTTTTTGAGTGTCAATAATTATTTCGACCAAATTGGAAAGATGGCTTTTATTTTGAAAATTAATGGCTTAGATCCTGCAGAAGTTAACATGACACTACCACAACCTTTAATCTATCTATATACATATTTCTATCATCTATTGAATTCTAAGGTAAATCAGGTTTTTCATTATTGGAAAACGCCCACAATAATATCATAACATTTTAGATGGGCCTCGATGATGCTGTGGATTGTCCTGCATTATTTATTTAAAGAGTTTGACATTTAGTTCTTTAAAAATAAAATACATAGCTCTTACATTTTTTTTTTTGTAAAATGAACTAATTTTGTATCATTTTTATTAGTAGAATATGTTACGTACGTAATTTTTATTAGTAGGTATATTAAGGTAAGATATATATCGTCATTTTCTTTAAAGCTTTCACAAGTATTCTCCCACTGTTCTGAGGATCCGCTGAAAAATTCTGGCTACATCATAACAACATACTTGAGAAAATTAGCCCAAATCAATGAGCATCTAAACAAATTAGACTTGAATTCGAATCACATGATCGAAATCAAAGTATGCGAATATCTAGTTAGGCTCTGTTTGTTAATTTAGCGCTCGCTGGTTAGCGGAGCGAGTCTAATGAGGAGTAGGTACTAGTCATCGGTAGTTTGAAAATAAAAGCTGTAGAAACGCAAGTGATCATGTTTTGAGGGACATTATTGATATGGTTTATCGGATTTTATGTCAAGGGGTCGTCCATTTATTGATTGAGTCCTGATGCTTTTCAGCCCCCCTCCTGATGATATGTGGAGAGGTTAGGTTAGGATTTTATGTCAAGGGGTGGTCGATACAACAAAGTATGAAAATGATGTCACAAAATATTATCTGGTCTAAAGAAAATGTCTACATATCAATGTTTTATTATCATTTAAATTGTTAATGATAAGGATTGGTTCCTAAAGCTGCAATCAATTTTGATTTATGAACCCTTTAAGAACCTGGGTCCTCTATGTAGGTTGCACCGAAGGCTTTTTAAAAAACACGAATCATAAAGAAAACTGGTTTCCAAAATTTTTGCAATATCATTATCATGTACCCAATTTTGAGTTTACTGGTAACCTGAACACCACCTTGAGTAACAGAAATAAGCCCTATGTTTGTGTGCCCAGTGGTTTGTGGTAGGTACATAAAGCAGGGTCGTCACATGGCAAGATTTATATTTTTTGCGGAGGTTTTTTATTGTAATCTTTTTTACGATGTCAAATTTTTTATCGTTATTTTGGAAATACCTAAACTGGTTTCGTGTCCTCAATAGTACAGCTTTTTGGAGCTTTCTTCTTCTTCCTTTCACAGTTACTTGGGAAAGGTTGTAAATGTGACTATAGTTTGTTATTCAAGTTCTATTTTGTTCTGTTTTGTGCAGTTTTGTGCAGGTGTTCCAAAATACTAAAATATGGTTCATCCAATGAGCTATCGCTCCTTGTGTCGTTACCCTTATCCGCAGCTGGATTCCACCCACTGTTGGGTGTTAGCTTCGTTGGTGCCATTCAACAGGAAACTGCATCCAGTCCTCCGCTGCATTATTATAATTATGTAATTGGACCATCGCTGGGCATTTTATTATTTCCACTCAGTTCAGGTCTGAGTTAAGGTCATCACGCTTCACCCTGGGCCTTCCACGTCGTCTCCTAGCGTTCCAGAAATACACCGTTGTATTTGATTTGATTCACATACTTCCACTACTATCCTGAATGAACCACAATAGGGGAAATGTATATCACCAAGGCAAAGGGCAATGCAATAAGGAACGACAAAACTCGCGTGTTCGCGTAATCTTTACACTTAATCCCGAGGATGTGTCGTTTCCTCGTGTAAATGAGCCAATTTCGACATATTACCGAATGCCGTTGGCCTTATCCTGGTTCAGGGTTGCACTTGACTTGGAACATTATCTATGACACATAATATTGACTTTATTCATATTTTTTGTCTTATCAATTACTGAAGCAAAAAATGCTTCAGTTTGTTCTGTATTGACTTTCACCACGTCGAAACTCGTAGCTATACCTACAGATTGCAATTCTAGCTGGTTCAGTTTTCTGGTTCACTAGTTCTGTTTAAAATAGTAGCAACCAATACTTTTGGGGTACTACTTGTTACCATTATAATTATATACCACTAGCGGCCCGCCCCGGCTTCGCACGGGTATTAAACAAAAATTTCAGAAATTATACACACTAAAACGATGGGTTTCACAGTTTTCATACGGATCTTTACTTTTTTTAACAGCATTGGGGTTTTTGACTTTGACTCGACATTCCAAAACTGACACTGGCCGTAGAGAAAAAGCAAGCACCGTGCGCTATACAACCTCTTTTTCTATTCTGACGCGCCATAATGGAAAAAGAGGTTGAATATACAGCCCACGGTTCAATTATTGAATTTTTCATGCGGATCCCTAACTTTTTTGAAAACATTATATAGCCTATGTTCATCACGGAAAATTAAGGACTCTAATGGTGAAAGAATTTTTTAACTCGGTCCAGTAGTTTCGGAGCCTATTCAATTCAAACAAACAAACACACAAACAAACAAAAAAACAAACAAACAAACATACAAACAATCAAATCTTTCCTCTTTATAATATTAGTATAGATACCTATAGATTCAACTTCTATACATAACGTTAGTCCCGCTAGTTTTTATCTGGACCTTTCGCTTTACAACACGTAACGCTATGTCCCTGTCTGCCCCGTCTAAGATTACCCAGTAGTTATCACTTCTTCCACTTGAACCGTTATATTATATCGTCCAATTTACCTCATCAGACGATATTTCCTCCGCTAAATGATCTCAATTGTTTAAAAGCTGTGCATTCTAAGGTGTCTCGCTTGTTACTAGATACGTCCGCTAGGGAATTACCTGAGTACCTTGACTAATGTGGTAGTACTGTCTCGTAGGAAGAAACCTTAGCTATATACTTGTCTATAGAGATCGCAGTTTGATACAGATATTGCAAAAAAAATTCAAATATTATAAATTTTTACTTATATTATTAAAATCAGTGTCATAAGATTTCGCGCACCTGAATTAAATCTGTTAAGTTTTAATGAGTTTTTGCCGTTTTGGAACTAAAATTACCCTCATTTTTGCAACGCCAAGTCAACATCCCTGCGATCCCCAACCCGCATGCCCAGCGTGGGGATTATGGGCATTAACCCCCAAATGATAAAGCCATCTATGGCGCTCATTAGGGGAAGCCTATGTCCAGCAGTGGACTAACATAGGCTGATGATGATGAAGTCAACATCATGCACATTTTTGAAATATTTCATGCCTATGACATCGCAATTTTGTTGACGTAGGCAGATGAAGCGAAATAAAAAGCAAAAGAGCGATACGAGTCTGTTGTCATAAATATCTAATAAATATTATCTTTAAAATAATCTCTGCTCTGTTTTCCTCAATACCAAGAATTATTATATTCACTAGTTATTAGCTTTGAAACCGCAGCAGAGTCAATGCTTCAGTAAACTGCCGGTATCCTATGAGTAGGTCTGTCTCTTACACGCCTTACATTTAAATAATTTGCTCGATCGGTTCTAATTTCCGTATTATTAAAAACAATTATATTATTGATTGCTGTCATTTCAAATGTCAGCCACAAGAAAAATCAAAAAGTGTAAAAAGTAGGCGTTTGAGACAATAACAAGATAAGTATTTGAATGTAATAAATAATAAAGGTCAAAAAACGTCCTTACGTAAATGGTAAAAAAAATATCGCTCATAATTTTTGTAGCATCATAAATTAATTCAGAGGTCGATTTAATGACGATCTCTTGTTATTTTGCCAAACCTGCCTGAGCTTTAAGTTATTAAGTTGCATTGCGCAGGATCGACTACTTGAAAGCCTTTTCAACAAAAATATTTATTATTGTAATTCTTTTTACAGCAATCGTACTTGTACCAGTAATCGTATAAGTAAATAATATCGATAGCTTTGTAAAGCTATCGAAATTATTTGGCAGCGCAGTTAGTCAAGCACAGGGATTGTTGTCTAGGGTAGATATAATATACTAAAACCTCCATCTTTTTGATAAGTTAAGATAAAGATAAATAATAATTTATTGTTGTACACTAGGTGTGGTATTATAGTATCTCTAGTTTGAAGTCGGTTAAAACTATCTCGCATCGTGATACACAGCGTAAATTAAAGGACTTCATTTCAAATATTTTATACATTCGATGACGATGGATGGTTCGTAGTTAGTGTGACAACAATCGCTGTTTGTCCTACTGGACCGCTAATCCTTACGATCTTTGGGGAAGGCATAGTGTCCACATCATTTGATTGCGATTTTGTTATGTTGCTCCATAGATGAATGGTTGATGCATATTTTCTTACGCTATTGTTATCTCTTAAACGCTTGCAAGGAAGCAATCGCTCTTCAATGTATCTGATAAGGAAGGCAAGAAATAAACGCGGCTTTAGTCGGAAAACAACAATTAACCGTTACGTACAGGTTGTGGCAATCTTAATAGCAATAAGAGGAAGCTGTTGTGACAGATCTCAATCAGAAATGTCGAAGTGCGAATGACTGTTCAATGAACTACTTACGTGTTTGTCTTATTTAATATATGTTTTTTTTTAGATTTTGTACCTAATATTAAACTAAACATACATACATATTTTTTTATTGCCTATATATGTATATTTGCAATACAGTGAGGCATTGCAGCCAGCATCTTGGGTACACTTCTAACTGGTAGGCATTACTTCCAATCAAAGGTGTTGATTTGAAACCCGTGGCCTTCACCAAAACTTAAGCTCTACGATCTTTTGAATTGGTCTACTTTTACTTCATTACCCGACTATTTTTACTCGTATTATTCACGCTCACGTTTTTCTTTCGTCGATGTACTCACTGACAACATCTTATCGCTCTATGTCATAGATCGTCTCAAATCCGTCTTTAGCCTTAACCTTCAAAATAAAAGGTATTTTATATTAATCGTGTTCAAACGGCCATTAGCTAATGCTCTACAATGAATATGCGTATGCTTATTAAGATGTTATTATACTTATAACAATGAAGGTACACAATGATTACTGCATTGGTTTCGCACGATTTACTGCCGGCGTGTATGAGATGTGACGTGTGATCGGACAATATAACCGTGTGATATTTATCTGTAAGCTAGCAAAAGCATCATCATCATCATCCTATGCTAGTTCACTGCTGAATATAAAGCCAAACGTCCACCGCCGGCTAAACTAAGTTAGTTTAGCTTAGCTCGCATAGTTGAGCCAGTTTTTCATACATGTGCGTCCACCGCAAACTATGCCAGCTAAGCTACGTGAAATGCCCCAGCTAAGTGGAACTAACTTAGCTGTGCGGCCGATTCGGAACTAACTGAGCTAAACTAAGCGCCTCTCACCCCCTTGCCTTACCCCTCTGATGCCTGTCGATAGTGTTGTTCGAACACTAACGTAGTTTTAGCTTATTTATTGGTGGACGGACAACGTAGTTCTAGTTTAGCTTAGCTTAGTTCACTGAGTTTAGTTTTCATTTAGTTTAGCCGGCGGTGGACGTTCGGCTTAACTGTCCGAAAGAACGCTATCAAACAAAGCTGACCATAAAAAAGATTGTTATTTGGTTGGTTTGCTATGCTCTAAAACGAATACATGATTCAGGCTCATGATAAATCTTCTAAAGTGGTAATTTTTGTGCTTTCTTTTTCTTCTTATTGTATGTCTGTTAATGATTATGTTCAATCTATTATTATCTTTATTATACAATCTTCTTAAAGTTATTGCAACCTAGATGTTCATATCGCATTGTTGTCTTTGGGTTAAATGTATTCTTTATTTAATTTAATGTCATTCTCCCTCGTTTTCTTTCTCGCTTTTTGCTTCTTTAGCCTACTGGTGAGTGGTGACATTCTATTCTATACAGCATAACAGATTTGTCGCTGACCACCGTCTCTATTATTCCATAATGCACGAACAAATTTAGGTATTTTCATAGACTACCTCGCCTTTTGTCTAGCCTGTATTATGTTTAATGACATGATTTACATAATATGCCACAACCACATTATCCGCGACATATTCCATTACTTCAGAGCACGCTATGTGTACCTTACATTTTACTATAGTATATAGGTATATTTTTTTTATTTTATCAGCCTCTCTAATGTCTTATTATTGTAATAAATCGTGATGTTTACGAACGATTTCTTTTTTCTTCTTCCTAATTATCCTCTTCTACTGATGTTACCGTTTGATATGATTAATCATCTCTATAGCTCTATATAAATGTGTTCAGTTGTTCATCGATGGGACTTCCAGTGCTGGAGAAAAGCCTTCTATTTTTATCAAGTTCAGGGTAGTTAGTTGAAAAGTAGTCAGTATTTTATTCCCATGCGTCGGATTGGCGGATAAGTACCAGTCGGGTATTTTGCTATAAAAGGCTTATCCACCTTATGTTTCGTAGGTACATTGTTATGCATTATTTTTATTACTTCTGCCATTTTCCTTGTTATTCCAAGGACCCATCTACCGGAAAATGACCTTCAAACCGGAAACACACTGATCCAACTGGTTTGCAGCGGATCCATCCGGTTCCTAGCCTCTAAAGAAAACATTATTTATTACTTCGGGCACCCATAATTAATGCAGACTTTTACGAGCTTTATTTGTGTACTAACTAAGCGTAGCTGCCCTTCTGCTATAGGCTTTCATAGGTTTTTTCTATATAGTATAAGTTATAAAAAAATAATGCTGGACAATCCACACAGCACCATCTAGCCCCAAGCTAAGCAGAACTTGTGTTATGGGTACTAGATGACTGATATACATAATACAATATTATTAAATAGATAGATATTTTTTATACATAGAAAACGACCAGAACCCCTGAACAAATATCTGCAGATCGTACAAATTTTTGTCCCGAGGCGGGAATCGAACCCGCAACCTCCTGCGTCGCAAGCGGACCTTCGCCCACCGCGCCACAGTGGTCGTCGATTTTTATGTAAGTGCCACCAATCGAATACTTATTATATTATATATAGCTTAATTACCACTGACTCACTGACTCATTGACATAATTGTTCTCCTTGATGGTGGAGGGGGAGGTATAGTTTTTTTTACGGAAACGTATAGAGGGTATCGGGGGGACCTAGGGAAAATTCCGACTTTTCCAAATTTGCCCCCCCTTCTCCCCCCCCTTTAGGGGGGCTCCCAAACAGAGCCATACTGAATGTTCTTTTTTGTGGGGTTGTATAGAGGGGGTCAAATGGTTTTAAGGCAGGTAAAAATTCCCCCCCCCCTTTGCTCCCTGACCCCCCCTTTTGAAGTTGCTACCTAAAAGAGTCGAAATAGAAAAAAATTGATTGCAGCACCGTATAGAGGGTTTCTTCTTGTGTTGAAAAATAAAAAAAAACACCCCCCCCTCCATGCCCATTTTCACCCCCCCTTTTTTTATCTCCCAAACAGTTCGACCTAGAAGAAAAATTTTTTCACAGTCATGTAGAGGAGAAAAAGTCATTTTAAACGCCAAAAAAATTTTGACCCCCCTGACCCCCCAGACCCCACTTTTTTATAAAAAACCGAAAATTGGCCAAATTTTGACCTTTTTTTTCGGGTGGAGAATTGCGGCGAGCGAAGCGAGCTGCAATGCGACTACGGGGAACAGCACGGCGAGCGAAGCGAGCTGTGCTGTGACCCCCCATGACCCCCCACGACCCCCCAAAAACCCCCTCTCTCAGCAGGCGGGGGAGCATTGCGGCGAGCGAAGCGAGCTGCAATGCGACTAAGGGGAACAGCAAGGCGAGCGAAGCGAGCCGTGCTGTGACCCCCCATGACCCCCCACGACCCCCCAAAAACCCCCTCTCTCAGCAGGCGGGGGAGCATTGCGGCGAGCGAAGCGAGCTGCAATGCGACTAAGGGGAACAGCAAGGCGAGCGAAGCGAGCCGTGCTGTGACCCCCCATGACCCCCCACGACCCCCCAAAAACCCCCTCTCTCAGCAGGCGGGGGAGCATTGCGGCGAGCGAAGCGAGCTGCAATGCGACTAAGGGGAACAGCAAGGCGAGCGAAGCGAGCCGTGCTGTGACCCCCACGACCCCCTCATGACCCCCCCAGCAAGCGGATGGAGCATTGCGGCGAGCGAAGCGAGCTGCAATGCGAATACGGGGAACAGCACGGCGAGCGAAGCGAGCCGTGTTGTGACCCCCACGTCTCTCCATGAGGAGGGTCGGATTGCGGTGAGCGAAGCGAACCGCAATTCGACAACTGTCACACTTCAAGGCGAGCGAAGCGAGCCTTGCTGTGTGACCCAACACCCCTACATATGGGTATCGTTTTCGACTTAATCAAACACGTAGATTACGAAAAAGATGTCCATTTTAAAATCCAAGATGGCTGACTGTTTACTATCGCAGATTTTACACATGGATATCGATTTCCATCAAACAGAGACGTGCTGTGACCTCCCACGACCATCCTCTTCCAGCAGGCGGGGAGTATTGCGGCGAGCGAAGCGAGCTGCAATGCGACCAAGGGGAACAGCACGGCGAGCGAAGCAAGCCGTGCTGTGACCCCCACGAACCCCCACTCCCAGCAAGCGGATGGAGCATTGCTGCGAGCGAAGCGAGCTGCAATGCGACTAAGGGGAAAAGCACGGCGAGCGAAGCGAGCCGTGCTGTGACCTCCCACGACCATCCCCTTCCAGCAGGCGGGGAGCATTGCGGCGAGCGAAGCGAGCTGCAATGCGACTACGGGGAACAGCACGGCGAGCGAAGCGAGCCGTGCTGTGACCCCCACGACTCCCCATAAGGAGGGTCGGATTGCGGTGAGCGAAGCGAACCGCAATTCGACAACTGTCACACTGCAAGGCGAGCGAAGCGAGCCTTGCTGTGTGACCCAACACCCCTACATATGGGTATCGTTTTCGACTAAATCAAACACGTAGATTACGAAAAAGATGTCCATTTTCAAATCCAAGATGGCTGACTGTTTACTATCGCAGATTTTACACATGGATATCGATTTCCATCAAATCAAAGACGTTTTAGGTTATGAAAAGTAAAAACTCCAATGCGATAAGGCCGCCTAAGGCGAAGCACAACCCCCGAGCTGCTTGCAGCTCGGGCACATATACCCTCTAGTTATATTATATATAGCTTAATTACCACTCACTGACTGACTGACATAATTGTTCTCCTTGATGGTGGAGGGGGAGGTATGTTTTTTTTTGCGGAATCGTATAGAGGGTATCGGGGGGACCTAGGGAAAATTCCGACTTTTCCAAATTTGCCCCCCCTTCTCCCCCCCCTTTAGGGGGGCTCCCAAACAGAGCCATACTGAATGTTCTTTTTTATGGGGTTGTATAGAGGGGGTCAAATGGTTTTAAGGCAGGTAAAAATTTCCCCCCCCCCCTTTGCCCCCTGACCCCCCCCTTTTGAAGTTGCTACCGAAAAGAGTCGAAATAGAAAAAAATTGATTGCAGCACCGTATAAAGGGTTCCTTCTCGTGTTGAAAAATAAAAAAAAAACACCCCCCCTCCATGCCCATTTTCACCCCCCCCTTTTTGTATCTCCCAAACGGATCGACCTAGAAGAAAAATTTTTTCACAGTCATGTAGAGGGGAAAAAGTCATTTTGAATGCCAAAAAAAGTTTGAACCCTTTGACCCCCCAGACCCCCTTTTTTAATAAAAAACCGAAAATTGGCCAAATTTTGACCTTTTTTTTCGGGTGGAGCATTGCGGCGAGCGAAGCGAGCTGCAATGCGACTACGGGGAACAGCACGGCGAGCGAAGCGAGCTGTGCTGTGACCCCCCATGACCCCCCACGACCCCCCAAAAACCCCCTCTCTCAGCAGGCGGGGGAGCATTGCGGCGAGCGAAGCGAGCTGCAATGCGACTAAGGGGAACAGCAAGGCGAGCGAAGCGAGCCGTGCTGTGACCCCCACGACCCCCTCATGACCCCCCCAGCAAGCGGATGGAGCATTGCGGCGAGCGAAGCGAGCTGCAATGCGACTAAGGGGAACAGCACGGCGAGCGAAGCGAGCCGTGCTGTGACTCCCCTCTTCTAGCAGGCGGGGAGCATTGCGGCGAGCGAAGCGAGCTGCAATGCGACTAAGGGGAACAGCACGGCGAGCGAAGCGAGCCGTGCTGTGACCCCCACGACTCCCCACGAGGAGGGTCGGATTGCGGTGAGCGAAGCGAACCGCAATTCGACAACTGTCACACTGCAAGGCGAGCGAAGCGAGCCTTGCTGTGTGACCCAACACCCCTACATATGGGTATCGTTTTCGACTAAATCAAACACGTAGATTACGAAATAGATGTCCATTTTCAAATCCAAGATGGCTGACAGTTTACTATCGCAGATTTTACACATGGATATCGATTTCCATCAAATCAAAGACGTTTTAGGTTATGAAAAGTAAAAAGCTGCAATGCGACTAAGGGGAACAGCACGGCGAGCGAAGCGAGCCGTGCTGTGACCCCCACGACCACTCTGTTCCAGTAGGCGGGGAGCATTGCGGCGAGCGAAGCGAGCTGCAATGCGACTAAGGGGAACAGCACGGCGAGCGAAGCGAGCCGTGCTGTGACCTCCCACGACCATCCTCTTCCAGCAGGCGGGGAGCATTGCGGCGAGCGAAGCGAGCTGCAATGCGACTACGGGGAACAGCACGGCGAGCGAAGCGAGCCGTGCTGTGACCCCTCATGACCACTCTCTCCCAGCAGGCGGGGAGCATTGCGGCGAGCGAAGCGAGCTGCAATGCGACCAAGGGGAACAGCACGGCGAGCGAAGCGAGCCGTGCTGTGACCCCCACGACCACTCTGTTCCAGTAGGCGGGGAGCATTGCGGCGAGCGAAGCGAGCTGCAATGCGACTAAGGGGAACAGCACGGCGAGCGAAGCGAGCCGTGCTGTGACCTCCCACGACCATCCTCTTCCAGCAGGCGGGGAGCATTGCGGCGAGCGAAGCGAGCTGCAATGCGACTACGGGGAACAGCACGGCGAGCGAAGCGAGCCGTGCTTTGACCCCTCATGACCACTCTCTCCCAGCAGGCGGGGAGCATTGCGGCGAGCGAAGCGAGCTGCAATGCGACTACGGGGAACAGCACGGCGAGCGAAGCGAGCCGTGCTGTGACCCCTCATGACCACTCTCTCCCAGCAGGCAGGGAGCATTGCGGCGAGCGAAGCGAGCTGCAATGCGACCAAGGGGAACAGCACGGCCCCACGACTCCCCATGAGGAGGGTCGGATTGCGGTGAGCGAAGCGAACCGCAATTCGACAACTGTCACACTGCAAGGCGAGCGAAGCGAGCCTTGCTGTGTGACTCAACACCCCTACATATGGGTATCGTTTTCGACTAAATCAAACACGTAGATTACGAAATAGATGTCCATTTTCAAATCCAAGATGGCTGACAGTTTACTATCGCAGATTTTACACATGGATATCGATTTCCATCAAATCAAAGACGTTTTAGGTTATGAAAAGTAAAAACTCCAATGCAATAAGGCCGCCTAAGGCGAAGCACAACCCCCGAGCTGCTTGCAGCTCGGGCACATATACCCTCTAGTTATATTATATATAGCTTAATTACCACTGACTCACTGACTGACTGACATAATTGTTCTCCCTGATGGTGGAGGGGGAGGTATGGTTTTTTTTATGGAATCGTATAGAGGGTGTCGGGGGGACCTAGGGAAAATTCCGACTTTTCCAAATTTGCCCCCCCTTCTCCCCCCCCTTTAGGGGGGCTCCCAAACAGAGCCATACTGAATGTTCTTTTTTGTGGGGTTGTATAGAGGGGGTCAAATGGTTTTAAGGCAGGTAAAAATTTCCACCCCCCTTTGCCCCCAGACCCCCCCTTTTGAAGTTGCTACCGGAAAGAGTCGTTATAGAAAAATTTGGATTGCGGGGTCGTATAGAGGGTTCCTTCTCGTGTTGAAGAATAAAAAAAAAAACACCCCCCTCCACGCCCATTTTCACCCCCCCTTTTTGTATCTCCCAAGAGGGTCGACCTAGAAGAAAATTTTTTTCACAGTCATGTAGAGGAGAAGAAGTCATTTTGAACGCCAAAAAAAGTTTGAACCCTTTGACCCCCTAGACCCCCTTTTTTAATAAAAAACCGAAAATTGGCCAAATTTTGACCTTTTTTTTCGGGTGGAGCATTGCGGCGAGCGAAGCGAGCTGCAATGCGACTACGGGGAACAGCACGGCGAGCGAAGCGAGCTGTGCTGTGACCCCCCATGACCCCCCACGACCCCCGAAAAACCCCCTCTCCCAGCAGGCGGGGGAGCATTGCGGCGAGCGAAGCGAGTTGCAATGCGACTAAGAGGAACAGCATGGCGAGCGAAGCGAGCCGTGCTGTGACCCCCCTCTTCCAGCAGGCGTGGAGCATTGCGGCGAGCGAAGCGAGCTGCAATGCGACTACGGGGAACAGCACGGCGAGCGAAGCGAGCCGTGCTGTGACCTACCACGAACAACCTCTTCCAGCAGGCGGGGAGCATTGCGGCGAGCGAAGCGAGCTGCAATGCGACTACGGGGAACAGCACGGCGAGCGAAGCGAGCCGTGCTGTGACCCCCCTCTTCCAGCAGGCGTGGAGCATTGCGGCGAGCGAAGCGAGCTGCAATGCGACTAAGGGGAACAGCATGGCGAGCGAAGCGAGCCGTGCTGTGATCCCCCTCTTCCAGCAGGCGGGGAGCATTGCGGCGAGCGAAGCGAGTTGCAATGCGACCAAGGGGAACAGCACGGCGAGCGAAGCGAGCCGTGCTGTGACCCCCACTCTCTCTTAAGAGGTGGGTCGGATTGCGGTGAGCGAAGCGAACCGCAATTCGACAACTGTCACCCCCCTCTTCCAGTAGGCGTGGAGCATTGCGGCGAGCGAAGCGAGCTGCAATGCGAAAGGGGAACAGCACGGCGAGCGAAGCGAGCCGTGCTGTGACCTACCACGACCATCCTCTTCCAGCAGGCTGGGAGCATTGCGGCGAGCGAAGCGAGCTGCAATGCGACTAAGAGGAACAGCATGGCGAGCGAAGCGAGCCGTGCTGTGACCCCCCTCTTCCAGCAGGCGTGGAGCATTGCGGCGAGCGAAGCGAGCTGCAATGCGACTACGGGGAACAGCACGGCGAGCGAAGCGAGCCGTGCTGTGACCTACCACGACCATCCTCTTCCAGCAGGCGGGGAGCATTGCGGCGAGCGAAGCGAGCTGCAATGCGACTACGGGGAACAGCACGGCGAGCGAAGCGAGCCGTGCTTTGACCACCACCCTCTTCCAGCAGGCGGGGAGCATTGCGGCGAGCGAAGCGAGCTGCAATGCGACCAAGGGGAACAGCACGGCGAGCGAAGCGAGCCGTGCTGTGACCCCCACTCTCTTCTATGAGGTGGGTCGGATTGCGGTGAGCGAAGCGAACCGCAATTCGACAACTGTCACACTGCAAGGCGAGCGAAGCGAGCCTTGCTGTGTGACCAAACACCCACACATATGGGTATCATTTTCGACTAAATCAAACACGTAGATTACGAAAAAGATGTCCATTTTCAAATCCAAGATGGCTGACAGTTTACTATCGCAGATTTTACACATGGATATCGATTTCCATCAAATCAAAGACGTTTTAGGTTATGAAAAGTAAAAACTCCAATGCGATAAGGCCGCCTAAGGCGAAGCACAACCCCCGAGCTGCTTGCAGCTCGGGCACATATACCCTCTAGTTATATTATATATAGCTTAATTACCACTGACTCACTGACTGACTGACATAATTGTTCTCCCTGATGGTGGAGGGGGAGGTATGGTTTTTTTTACGGAATCGTATAGAGGGTATCGGGGGGACCTAGGGAAAATTCCGACTTTTCCAAATTTGCCCCCCCTTCTCCCCCCCCTTTAGGGGGGCTCCCAAACAGAGCCATACTGAATGTTCTTTTTTGTGGGGTTGTATAGAGGGGGTCAGATGGTTCAAAGGCAGGTAAAAATTTTCCCCCCCTCTTTGCCCCCGGACCCCCCCTTTTGAAGTTGCTACCGGAAAGAGTCGTTATAGAAAAATTTGGATTGCGGGGTCGTATAGAGGGTTTCTTCTCGTGTTGAAAAATAAAAAAAATCACCCCCCCCTCCACCCACATTTTCACCCCCCCTTTTTGTATCTCCCAAACGGATCGACCTAGAAGAAAAAATTTTTCACAGTCATGTAGAGGGGAAAAAGTCATTTTGAATGCCAAAAAAAGTTTGAACCCTTTGATCCCCCAGACCCCCTTTTTTAATAAAAAACCGAAAATTGGCCAAATTTTGACCTTTTTTTCGGGTGGAGCATTGCGGCGAGCGAAGCGAGCTGCAATGCGACTACGGGGAACAGCACGGCGAGCGAAGCGAGCTGTGCTGTGACCCCCCATGACCCCCCACGACCCCCCAAAAACCCCCTCTCTCAGCAGGCGGGGGAGCATTGCGGCGAGCGAAGCGAGCTGCAATGCGACTAAGGGGAACAGCAAGGCGAGCGAAGCGAGCCGTGCTGTGACCCCCACGACCCCCTCATGACCCCCCCAGCAAGCGGATGGAGCATTGCGGCGAGCGAAGCGAGCTGCAATGCGACTAAGGGGAACAGCACGGCGAGCGAAGCGAGCCGTGCTGTGACCCCTCTCTTCCAGCAGGCGGTGAGCATTGCGGCGAGCGAAGCGAGCTGCAATGCGACTAAGGGGAACAGCAAGGCGAGCGAAGCGAGCCGTGCTGTGACCCCCACGACCCCCTCATGACCCCCCCAGCAAGCGGATGGAGCATTGCGGCGAGCGAAGCGAGCTGCAATGCGACTAAGGGGAACAGCACGGCGAGCGAAGCGAGCCGTGCTGTGACCCTAAGGGGTGTGACGACTAAGGGGTGTGACGACTAAGGGGAACAGCAAGGCGAGCGAAGCGAGCTGCAATGCGACTAAGGGGAACAGCACGGCGAGCGAAGCGAGCCGTGCTGTGACCCCTCTCTTCCAGCAGGCGGTGAGCATTGCGGCGAGCGAAGCGAGCTGCATTGTGACTAAGGGGAACAGCAAGGCGAGCGAAGCGAGCCGTGCTGTGACCCCCACGACCCCCTCATGACCCCCCCAGCAAGCGGATGGAGCATTGCGGCGAGCGAAGCGAGCTGCAATGCGACTAAGGGGAACAGCACGGCGAGCGAAGCGAGCCGTGCTGTGACCACCACCCTCTTCCAGCAGACAGGGAGCATTGCGGCGAGCGAAGCGAGCTGCAATGCGACTAATGGAACAGCACGGTGAGCGAAGCGAGCCGTGCTGTGACCACCACCTTCTTCCAGCAGGCGGGGAGCATTGCGGCGAGCGAAGCGAGCTGCAATGCGACCAAGGGGAACAGTACGGCGAGCGAAGCGAGCCGTGCTGTGACCCCCACTCTCTTCTATGAGGTGGGTCGGATTGCGGTGAGCGAAGCGAACCGCAATTCGACAACTGTCCAAGGGGAACAGCACGGCGAGCGAAGCGAGCCGTGCTGTGACCACCACCCTCTTCCAGCAGGCAGGGAGCATTGCGGCGAGCGAAGCGAGCTGCAATGCGACTAATGGAACAGCACGGTGAGCGAAGCGAGCCGTGCTGTGACCACCACCTTCTTCCAGCAGGCGGGGAGCATTGCGGCGAGCGAAGCGAGCTGCAATGCGACTAAAGGGAACAGCACGGCGAGCGAAGCGAGCCGTGCTGTGACCCCCACTCTCTTCTATGAGGTGGGTCGGATTGCGGTGAGCGAAGCGAACCGCAATTCGACAACTGTCACATTGCAAGGCGAGCGAAGCGAGCCTTGCTGTGTGACCAAACACCCACACATATGGGTATCGTTTTCGACTAAATCAAACACGTAGATTACGAAAAAGATGTCTATTTTCAAATCCAAGATGGCTGACAGTTTACTATCGCAGATTTTACACATGGATATCGATTACCATCAAATCAAAGACGTTTTAGGTTATGAAAAGTTACAACTCCTACGACGATAAGGCCGCCTAGGCGAAGCACAACCCCCGAGCTGCTTGCAGCTCGGGCACATATACCCTCTAGTCTATATTATATATAGCTTAATTACCACTGACTCACTGACTGACTGACATAATTGTTCTCCCTGATGGTGGAGGGGGAGGTATGGTTTTTTTTATGGAATCGTATAGAGGGTGTCGGGGGGACCTAGGGAAAATTCCGACTTTTCCAAATTTGCCCCCCCTTCTCCCCCCCTTTAGGGGGGCTCCCGAACAGAGCCATACTGAATGTTCTTTTTTGTGGGGTTGTATAGAGGGGGTCAAATGGTTTTAAGGCAGGTAAAAATTTCCCCCCCCCCCTTTGCCCCCTGACCCCCCCTTTTCAAGTTGCTACCGAAAAGAGTCGAAATAGAAAAAATTGGATTGCGGTGTCGTATAGGGGGTTTCTTCTCGTGTTGAAAAATAAAAAAAAACACCCCCCCTTCCATGCCCATTTTCACCCCCCCTTTTTGTATCTCCCAAACGGATCGACCTAGAAGAAAAATTTTTTCACAGTCATGTAGAGGAGAAAAAGTCATTTTGAACGCCAAAAAAAGTTTGACCCCCCTGACCCCCCAGACCCCCTTTTTTAATAAAAAACCGAAAACTGGCCAAATTTTGACCTTTTTTTTCGGGTGGAGCATTGCGGCGAGCGAAGCGAGCTGCAATGCGACTACGGGGAACAGCACGGCGAGCGAAGCGAGCTGTGCTGTGACCCCCCATGACCCCCCACGACCCCCCAAAAACCCCCTTGCCCAGCAGGCGGAGGAGCATTGCGGCGAGCGAAGCGAGCTGCAATGCGACTTAGGGAACAGCACGGCGAGCGAAGCGAGCTGTGCTGTGACCCCCCATGACCCCCCACGACCCCCCAAAAACCCCCTTGCCCAGCAGGCGGAGGAGCATTGCGGCGAGCGAAGCGAGCTGCAATGCGACTTAGGGAACCGCACGGCGAGCGAAGCGAGCCGTGCTGTGATTCCCCTCTTCCAGCAGGCGTGGAGCATTGTGGCGAGCGAAGCGAGCTACAATGCGACTAAGGGGAACAGCACGGCGAGCGAAGCGAGCCGTGCTGTTACCTCCACCTTCTTCCAGCAGGCGGGGAGCATTGCGGCGAGCGAAGCGAGCTGCAATGCGACCAAGGGGAACAGCATGGCGAGCGAAGCGAGCCGTGCTGTGACCCCCACGAATCCCCACTCCCAGCAAGCGGATGGAGCATTGCGGCGAGCGAAGCGAGCTGCAATGCGACTAAGAGGAACAGCATGGCGAGCGAAGCGAGCCGTGCTGTGACTCCCCACGTCCCCTCTCTTCCAGCAGACGGGGGTCTTCCAGCAGAGGGGGGTCACAGCACGGCTCGCTTCGCTCGCCGTGCTGTGACCCCCCTCTTCCAGCAGGTGTGGAGCATTGCGGCGAGCGAAGCGAGCTGCAATGCGATTAAGGGGAACAGCACGGCGAGCGAAGCGAGCCATGCTGTGACCTCCCTCTTCCAGCAGGCGTGGAGCATTGCGGCGAGCGAAGCGAGCTGCAATGCGACTACGGGGAACAGCACGGCGAGCGAAGCGAGCCGTGCTGTGACCCCCCACGTCCCCTCTCTTCCAGCAGACGGGGAGCATTGCGGCGAGTGAAGCGAGCTGCAATGCGACCAAGGGGAACAGCACGGCGAGCGAAGCGAGCCGTGCTGTGACCCCCCTCTTCCAGCAGGTGTGGAGCATTGCGGCGAGCGAAGCGAGCTGCAATGCGATTAAGGGGAACAACACGGCGAGCGAAGCGAGCCGTGCTGTGATCCCCACGACTCCCCATGAGGAGGGTCGGATTGCGGTGAGCGAAGCGAA
This sequence comes from Eupithecia pulchellata, assembly GCA_963931895.1. Lineage (NCBI taxonomy): Eukaryota > Metazoa > Arthropoda > Insecta > Lepidoptera > Geometridae > Eupithecia > Eupithecia pulchellata. The sequence continues at coordinate 596,648 of OZ007545.1, forward strand.
CCGCTATTCGACAACTGTCACACTGCAAGGCGAGCGAAGCGAGCCTTGCTGTGACCTCCCTCTTCCAGCAGGCGTGGAGCATTGCGGCGAGCGAAGCGAGCTGCAATGCGACTACGGGGAACAGCACGGCGAGCGAAGCGAGCCGTGCTGTGACCCCCCTCTTCCAGCAGGCGTGGAGCATTGCGGCGAGCGAAGCGAGCTGCAATGCGACTAAGGGGAACAGCATGGCGAGCGAAGCGAGCCGTGCTGTGATCCCCCTCTTCCAGCAGGCGTGGAGCATTGCGGCGAGCGAAGCGAGCTGCAATGCGACTACGGGGAACAGCACGGCGAGCGAAGTGAGCCGTGCTGTGACCTACCACGACCACCCTCTTCCAGCAGGCGGGGAGCATTGCGGCGAGCGAAGCGAGCTGCAATGCAACCAAGGGGAACAGCACGGCGAGCGAAGCGAGCCGTGCTGTGACCACCACCTTCTTCCAGCAGGCGGGGAGCATTGCGGCGAGCGAAGCGAGCTGCAATGCGACCAAGGGGAACAGTACGGCGAGCGAAGCGAGCCGTGCTGTGACCCCCACTCTCTTCTATGAGGTGGGTCGGATTGCGGTGAGCGAAGCGAACTGCAATTCGACAACTGTCACACTGCAAGGCGAGCGAAGCGAGCCTTGCTGTGTGACCAAACATCCACACATATGGGTATCATTTTCGACTAAATCAAACACGTAGATTACGAAAAAGATGTCCATTTTCAAATCCAAGATGGCTGACAGTTTACTATCGCAGATTTTACACATGGATATCGATTTCCATCAAATCAAAGACGTTTTAGGTTATGAAAAGTTACAACTCCTACGACGATAAGGCCGCCTAAGGCGAAGCACAACCCCCGAGCTGCTTGCAGCTCGGGCACATATACCCTCTAGTTATATTATATATAGCTTAATTACCACTGACTCACTGACTGACTGACATAATTGTTCTCCTTGATGGTGGAGGGGGAGGTATGTTTTTTTTTACGGAATCGTATAGAGGGTATCGGGGGGACCTAGGGAAAATTCCGACTTTTCCAAATTTGCCCCCCCTTCTCCCCCCCTTTAGGGGGGCTCCCGAACAGAGCCATACTGAATGTTCTTTTTTGTGGGGTTGTATAGAGGGGGTCAAATGGTTTTAAGGCAGGTGAAAATTTCCCCCCCCCTTTGCCCCCTGACCCCCCCTTTTGAAGTTGCTACCGAAAAGAGTCGAAATAGAAAAAAATTGATTGCAGCACCGTATAGAGGGTTCCTTCTCGTGTTGAAAAATAAAAAAAATCACCCCCCCCTCCACCCACATTTTCACCCCCCCTTTTTGTATCTTCCAAACGGATCGACCTAGAAGAAAAATTTTTTCACAGTCATGTAGAGGAGAAGAAGTCATTTTGAACGCCAAAAAAAGTTTGAACCCTTTGATCCCCTAGACCCCCTTTTTTAATAAAAAACCGAAAATTGGCCAAATTTTGACCTTTTTTTTCGGGTGGAGCATTGCGGCGAGCGAAGCGAGCTGCAATGCGACTACGGGGAACAGCACGGCGAGCGAAGCGAGCTGTGCTGTGACCCCCCATGACCCCCCACGACCCCCCAAAAACCCCCTCTCTCAGCAGGCGGGGGAGCATTGCGGCGAGCGAAGCGAGCTGCAATGCGACTAAGGGGAACAGCAAGGCGAGCGAAGCGAGCCGTGCTGTGACCCCCACGACCCCCTCATGACCCCCCCAGCAAGCGGATGGAGCATTGCGGCGAGCGAAGCGAGCTGCAATGCGACTAAGGGGAACAGCACGGCGAGCGAAGCGAGCCGTGCTGTGACCCCTCTCTTCCAGCAGGCGGTGAGCATTGCGGCGAGCGAAGCGAGCTGCAATGCGACTAAGGGGAACAGCAAGGCGAGCGAAGCGAGCCGTGCTGTGACCCCCACGACCCCCTCATGACCCCCCCAGCAAGCGGATGGAGCATTGCGGCGAGCGAAGCGAGCTGCAATGCGACTAAGGGGAACAGCACGGCGAGCGAAGCGAGCCGTGCTGTGACCCCTCTCTTCCAGCAGGCGGTGAGCATTGCGGCGAGCGAAGCGAGCTGCAATGCGACTAAGGGGAACAGCAAGGCGAGCGAAGCGAGCCGTGCTGTGACCCCCACGACCCCCTCATGACCCCCACGATCCCCTCATGACCCCCCCAGCAAGCGGATGGAGCATTGCGGCGAGCGAAGCGAGCTGCAATGCGACTAAGGGGCACAGCACGGCGAGCGAAGCGAGCCGTGCTGTGACCCCCACCACCACCCTCATTCAGCAGACGGGGAGCATTGCGGCGAGCGAAGCGAGCTGCAATGCGACTATGGGGCACAGCACGGCGAGCGAAGCGAGCCGTGCTGTGACCCCCCTCTTCCAGCAGGCGGGGAGCATTGCGGCGAGCGAAGCGAGCTGCAATGCGACTACGGGGAACAGCACGGCGAGCGAAGCGAGCCGTCCTGTGACCCCCACGACCCCCTCATGACCCCCCCAGCAAGCGGATGGAGCATTGCGGCGAGCGAAGCGAGCTGCAATGCGACTAAGGGGAACAGCACGGCGAGCGAAGCGAGCCGTGCTGTGACCCCTCTCTTCCAGCAGGCGGTGAGCATTGCGGCGAGCGAAGCGAGCTGCAATGCGACTAAGGGGAACAGCAAGGCGAGCGAAGCGAGCCGTGCTGTGACCCCCACGACCCCCTCATGACCCCCCCAGCAAGCGGATGGAGCAGGAGCAGGAGGAGCAGGAGTGCTGTGACCCCCACCACCACCCTCATTCAGCAGACGGGGAGCATTGCGGCGAGCGAAGCGAGCTGCAATGCGACTATGGGGCACAGCACGGCGAGCGAAGCGAGCCGTGCTGTGACCCCCCTCTTCCAGCAGGCGGGGAGCATTGCGGCGAGCGAAGCGAGCTGCAATGCGACTACGGGGAACAGCACGGCGAGCGAAGCGAGCCGTCCTGTGACCCCCACGAACCCCCACTCCCAGCAAGCGGATGGAGCATTGCGGCGAGCGAAGCGAGCTGCAATGCGACTAAGAGGAGGGTCGGATTGCGGTGAGCGAAGCGAACCGCAATTCGACAACTGTCACACTGCAAGGCGAGCGAAGCGAGCCTTGCTGTGGGACCCAACACCCTCACATATGGGTATCGTTTTCGACTAAATCAAACACGTAGATTACGAAAAAGATGTCCATTTTCAAATCCAAGATGGCTGACAGTTTACTATCGCAGATTTTACACATGGATATCGATTTCCATCAAATCAAAGACGTTTTAGGTTATGAAAAGTAAAAACTCCAATGCGATAAGGCCGCCTAAGGCGAAGCACAACCCCCGAGCTGCTTGCAGCTCGGGCACATATACCCTCTAGTTATATTATATATAGCTTAATTACCACTCACTGACTGACTGACATAATTGTTCTCCTTGATGGTGGAGGGGGAGGTATGGTTTTTTTTACGGAATCGTATAGAGGGTATCGGGGGGACCTAGGGAAAATTCCGACTTTTCCAAATTTGCCCCCCCTTCTCCCCCCCCTTTAGGGGGGCTCCCGAACAGAGCCATACTGAATGTTCTTTTTTGTGGGGTTGTATAGAGGGGGTCAAATGGTTTTAAGGCAGGTAAAAATTTCCCCCCCCCCCCTTTGCCCCCTGACCCCCCCTTTTCAAGTTGCTACCGAAAAGAGTCGAAATAGAAAAAATTGGATTGCGGTGTCGTATAGGGAGTTCCTTCTCGTGTTGAAAAATAAAAAAAAAACACCCCCCCCTCCATGCCAATTTTCACCCCCCCTTTTTGTATCTCCCAAACGGGTCGACCTAGAAGAAAAATTTTTTCACAGTCATGTAGAGGGGAAAAAGTCATTTTGAATGCCAAAAAAAGTTTGAACCCTTTGACCCCCCAGACCCCCTTTTTTAATAAAAAACCGAAAATTGGCCAAATTTTGACCTTTTTTTTCGGGTGGAGCATTGCGGCGAGCGAAGCGAGCTGCAATGCGACTACGGGGAACAGCACGGCGAGCGAAGCGAGCTGTGCTGTGACCCCCCATGACCCCCCACGACCCCCCAAAAACCCCCTCTCTCAGCAGGCGGGGGAGCATTGCGGCGAGCGAAGCGAGCTGCAATGCGACTAAGGGGAACAGCAAGGCGAGCGAAGCGAGCCGTGCTGTGACCCCCCATGACCCCCCACGACCCCCCAAAAACCCCCTCTCTCAGCAGGCGGGGGAGCATTGCGGCGAGCGAAGCGAGCTGCAATGCGACTAAGGGGAACAGCAAGGCGAGCGAAGCGAGCCGTGCTGTGACCCCCCATGACCACCCACGACCCCCCAAAAACCCCCTCTCTCAGCAGGCGGGGGAGCATTGCGGCGAGCGAAGCGAGCTGCAATGCGACTAAGGGGAACAGCAAGGCGAGCGAAGCGAGCCGTGCTGTGACCCCCACGACCCCCTCATGACCCCCCCAGCAAGCGGAGGAGCATTGCGGCGAGCGAAGCGAGCTGCAATGCGAATACGGGGAACAGCACGGCGAGCGAAGCGAGCCGTGTTGTGACCCCCACGTCTCTCCATGAGGAGGGTCGGATTGCGGTGAGCGAAGCGAACCGCAATTCGACAACTGTCACACTGCAAGGCGAGCGAAGCGAGCCTTGCTGTGTGACCCAACACCCCTACATATGGGTATCGTTTTCGACTTAATCAAACACGTAGATTACGAAAAAGATGTCCATTTTAAAATCCAAGATGGCTGACAGTTTACTATCGCAGATTTTACACATGGATATCGATTTCCATCAAACAGAGACGTGCTGTGACCTCCCACGACCATCCTCTTCCAGCAGGCGGGGAGTATTGCGGCGAGCGAAGCGAGCCGTGCTGTGACCTCCCACGACCATCCTCTTCCAGCAGGCTGGGAGCATTGCGGTGAGCGAAGCGAACCGCAATTCGACAACTGTTACACTGCAAGGCGAGCGAAGCGAGCCTTGCTGTGACCCCCCTCTTCCAGCAGGCGTGGAGCATTGCGGCGAGCGAAGCGAGCTGCAATGCGACTAAGGGGAACGTGCTGTGACCCCCACGACTCCCCATGAGGAGGGTCGGATTGCGGTGAGCGAAGCGAACCGCAATTCGACAACTGTCACACTGCAAGGCGAGCGAAGCGAGCCTTGCTGCGTGACCAAACACCCACACAATATGGGTATCGTTTTCGACTAAATCAAACACGTAGATTACGAAAAAGATGTTCATTTTCAAATCCAAGATGGCTGACATTTTACTATCGCAGATTTTACACATGGGTATCGATTTCTATCAAATCAAAGACGTTTTAGGTTATGAAAAGTTACAACTCCTACGACGATAAGGCCGCCTAAGGCGAAGCACAACCCCCGAGCTGCTTGCAGCTCGGGCACTACCCTCTAGTTATATTATATAAAGCTTAATAACCACTGACTGACTGACATAATTGTTCTCCTTGATGGTGGAGGGGGAGGTATGGTTTTTTTTACGGAATCGTATAGAGAGTATCGGGGGGACCTAGGGAAAATTCCGACTTTTCCAAATTTGCCCCCCCTTCTCCCCCCCCTTTAGGGGGGCTCCCAAACAGAGCCATACTGAATGTTCTTTTTTGTGGGGTTGTATAGAGGGGGTCAAATGGTTTTAAGGCAGGTAAAAATTTCCCCCCTCCCTTTGCCCCCTGACCCCCCCTTTTCAAGTTGCTACCGAAAAGAGTCGAAATAGAAAAAAATTGATTGCAGCACCGTATAGAGGGTTCCTTCTCGTGTTGAAAAATAAAAAAAATCACCCCCCCCTCCACCCACATTTTCACCCCCCCTTTTTGTATCTTCCAAACGGATCGACCTAGAAGAAAAATTTTTTCACAGTCATGTAGAGGAGAAGAAGTCATTTTGAACGCCAAAAAAAGTTTGAACCCTTTGACCCCCTAGACCCCCTTTTTTAATAAAAAACCGAAAATTGGCCAAATTTTGACCTTTTTTTTCGGGTGGAGCATTGCGGCGAGCGAAGCGAGCTGCAATGCGACTACGGGGAACAGCACGGCGAGCGAAGCGAGCTGTGCTGTGACCCCCCATGACCCCCTAAGACCCCCCAAAAACCCCCTCTCACAGGAGGCGGGGGAGCATTGCGGCGAGCGAAGCGAGCTGCAATGCGACTACGGGGAACAGCACGGCGAGCGAAGCGAGCTGTGCTGTGACCCCTCATGACCCCCTACGACCCCCCAATAACCCCCTCTCACAGGAGGCGGGGGAGCATTGCGGCGAGCGAAGCGAGCTGCAATGCGACTAAGGGGAACAGCAAGGCGAGCGAAGCGAGCCGTGCTGTGACCCCCACGACCCCCTCATGACCCCCCCAGCAAGCGGATGGAGCATTGCGGCGAGCGAAGCGAGCTGCAATGCGACTAAGAGGAACAGCATGGCGAGCGAAGCGAGCCGTGCTGTGACCCCCCTCTTCCAGCAGGCGTGGAGCATTGCGGCGAGCGAAGCGAGCTGCAATGCGACCAAGGGGAACAGCACGGCGAGCGAAGCGAGCCGTGCTGTGACCCTCACTCTCTTTTAAGAGGTGGGTCGAAGAATGGTGGTCGTAAGAATTCGACAACTGTCACACTGCAAGGCGAGCGAAGCGAGCCTTGCTGTGATCCCCCTCTTCCAGCAGGCGTGGAGCATTGCGGCGAGCGAAGCGAGCTGCAATGCGACTACGGGGAACAGCACGGCGAGCGAAGCGAGCCGTGCTGTGACCTACCACGACCATCCTCTTCCAGCAGGCGGGGAGCATTGCGGCGAGCGAATCGAGCTGCAATGCGACTACGGGGAACAGCACGGCGAGCGAAGCGAGCCGTGCTTTGACCACCACCCTCTTCCAGCAGGCGGGGAGCATTGCGGCGAGCGAAGCGAGCTGCAATGCGACCAAGGGGAACAGCACGGCGAGCGAAGCGAGCCGTGCTGTGACCCCCACTCTCTTTTAAGAGGTGGGTCGGATTGCGGTGAGCGAAGCGAACCGCAATAGACCCACTGCAAGGCGAGCGAAGCGAGCCTTGCTGTGTGACCAAACACCCACACAATATGGGTATCGTTTTCGACTAAATCAAACACGTAGATTACGAAAAAGATGTCCATTTTCAAATCCAAAATGGCTGACAGCTTACCATCGCAAATGTTACACATGCGTATCGATTTCCATCAAATCAAAGACGTTTTAGGTTATGAAAAGTAGCAACTCCTACGACAATAAGGCCGCCTAAGGCGAAGCACAACCCCCGAGCTGCTTGCAGCTCGGGCACATATACCCTCTAGTCTATATGTATACAAATGAAATGAGTTGGCTCAGTGCAAATATAGAAATTTTCATAATTAGTTTCAGTTATAAATGCTACGTACCTAAGTTTAGTCATGGTCATGTTCTATTATGCTTAGTTTTGTTTGTTTTGCTGTAATTTAATGATTTGTAAAAAAAGTGAATTACGTTAAATCACTCATCAAGAAAATATTGTAAATATTGAAAATACTGAAAATATTGTGTGTAAACAATAGGACTGATATGTTAGTTTAAATTTTCAGTCCTTAGAAATAGATTATTAAAAAACAGACATTATTTATTTTGACCTACTGAACAGTAGTTTGATACTCGTATTAATTTATTATGAGCTTATTTTGTAAGTTGAATAAAAGTACCTAACTTTGATTTTTCGGCACAGAAACCAAGGATGGGGTGAGACAAAATCAAACCCTTTAGTGCGCACATTCTACAGCATTTGTAGTATTGGTCTAATCTTATGAAGGGTGAAGCTTATGTATGAAGGAAGTAGGTAGGTATGTAGGTAGTGTCCCTTAAATTACATTTTCCCGTGCTTATTACAGGCACTGAAAACACCAAGTGCCCCCAGTGCTTTTTACAAGCATGGCATTAAAGTATGAAACTGCATAGAGTTCAATGACACCAAGTGTGACGTCACACGCCTGCCTTGCGCATAAACCCGTTCGCGAATTTCATTTGTTCTGAATGCCAAGATCTTGTTTGTTTTTTAATTGCTTTATGTAATCTCGATTGTTAGGTATAAAAATATATAAACAGTCGAAAGGTTAATGTAATGATTTGTATGTTTATTTTCTGGTTTTCTAAAATTCCACAAAAATAAATATGTAGGTAAGTCATAAGGGTGTGGATCAGTTAAGCTAACTATATTTTGTCGGCAACAGTCTGCAGTTAGCTCAATTGTTTCTATTGTAAATACTAGATCTAAATTGGCTAATTATTTTATAGTTTTGCGTATTCATAAGTCACTAGTGTACATTAGTAAAAGATGAATTTTAAAAGCTGGCGTGATCCTCTTTTGTTTTTCTTATACTGGCATGCGAAGAAATATACATAGAAGAAAGCTGCTCTTCTTCTGGTGGGTTCCATTAGTCGGCTTACGATAACAACGGGCTGAGTGGCCGCGGGGTGGATTCTTTCGCCGCATCCGCCACGGCGTAAACCAAACACTCCGATCAAACAAACAGCCACTCTTATTACCTTGGAAGTAAAACGGTAAACTTGCAAATATTTAAGGATTATATAGTGGTTTAAGATAAGATTAACGTAAGATCACGTGGAAGATTATAGAGTGACCTTATGGAATGTTTTTAGTGTTTAATGGTCTAATATTTACTAATGAGTACTAAAGTAACATCATGCCGATCCCGGCCGAATCCTTGTCGGGCCCGGCGACGATTGGTACCAGTCCAGTACCAGAGGATCTTACGACGACTTCAGTGATCAATTGTTATTTTTCTGTTAAATAGGAAGACAGAAAATGATATGTCAAATTTTAATTAATTAATTTACTACAGGTTTTTTATGTATAAAGTATGTATACATAAGTATGTATACTTGGTGGAGATGGACTGACAGTTTATCACGAGGAGCAAGATATATTTTGATGACCTCTGTGGCGCGGTGGGCGAAGGTCGGCCTGCGACACAGGAGGTTGCGTGTTCGATTCCCCACCTCGGCACAACTATTTGTACGATCTGCAGTTATTTGTTCCTGGTCGTTTTCTATGTACCTATTTAAAAAAAATCTATCTATGTAATCTATTGTATCAGTCATCTAGTTCCCATAACACAAGCTCTGCTTAGCTTGGGGCTAGATGATGCTGTTTGGATTGTCCTACATTATTTATTTATAAAGAATGATCCCACCGGGCTACCGCGCAGACAAGCTTGGGGAGTATTACTGTCTTTATTATCATTATCTCGTTTGAAGTTAATAGAGGAATATTATTATTATGATGAAGAGCCTTGGGTGAGTTCCGTCTGACTCCAAGCCCCGAGATCTGGTCTCAAGGGGAACGTACCTGAACTGATATCCTATTGAATAATAAGACGTAGATAAGAAACTCCATAAAGAAGCTCAGAAAATGTCGTTATTCTATTGTGGTGGAGGAGGAATTTCATTCACCATCACCATGTACAAGTTTATAGTTTAGCTAGTACATAACTAAATTTAAGGCACAACCTCCATGGGAGAATTTCTCATCTCATAGAAACTCGACTCGACACACTGCGATGACATTTTGTTTGAGATGCTTTTTCGGGAGTTGTTTTGTAGCTTACAAAGAAAAACAAAGACTTTGTTTTATTAAAATCTTATCAATAAAGGTATATTCTTGTAATTAATGATATCTATGAATCATACGACAAAATAAATATGTAAGATAAAGTTATTATTAGGGGTTTCCACAAAATAAGCTTAGCTTGGCGCTAGATTATGAAAACGTCTGTCCGCGGCTTCGCTTGCGTCCACGGCAATCAGGGATAATGCTAATGTACTTATAGCATCTGTTAGTCAAAAACGCATTGAGATGCCTTTTAGAAAATGATCTCATCTTTATACCAAAGTTACGTCCAACTTAATTTCACCTTATTATAATATTAGTGTCATCGTCAGCCTCTATTAGTCCACTGTTGGACATACGCCTCCGCTAATGAGCGCCATAGATGTCTTTATTTATCTTTGGGGGTTATTGCATAATCCCCACGCTGGGCATGCGATTTAGAGATCGCAGTTCGGTGAAGTTGTTCTGCAGAGGGCGCGCTGCCCGACCCCCGGTGTGTCAACCTTAGTCGCCTCTTACGCCACCCACGGGAAGATGCGCTCCGGCACCACGGTTTTTTAATATCAGTGTACATAGGAGTTTCTCATCTATCCAGTTATTCCCCAATCGCCGTTCGTGTTACAATTATTAGTGCTGCAATTAGACGTCCAGATGCGTGGGCGCAATTCTAAATTTAGACGAGCTCAAGGGCTATCAAGTTACGTAGTGCTTACAAGGGAGACCTAAAAAAAGATTAATTAAAACTAATTTAGACTTCTAGGAATTCCCATTGTTGTTTAGTAGGGTTTTAGATATGGACAATAGAAATTATTATACCCTGATGTCTAAGTTGCTTCATCATCGTTATTTCAGTCAAGGATCACCACTGGTAATTCGCGCAAATTTTAAATATTTTTGTGGTTTTTATATTTTCCGCGTTCTCCGAAATACTAGTTTCCCGATACAGGCCTAGCCTAGTGAGGGAACCATCAGAAATTATCTGTCAAATATGCCTCTAGATAATAAAGATGATGATGGTTTAGCAGTCTAGTCAGTCTTTATTTAGAACCCCAAAGACAGTTGGAAGCATTCTGTTCCAAGTGATTACACTAGGGAGTTAAAGACACTCCAACCAGACTTGGAAGGCTGGGCTAAGCCTAAAGTCCTACGCGGAGAGCGATCCCAGCGAGCGATCGTACACTGATAATGAATTATAATATCAGTAACTTCGATGAGTATCGTCAATGAACACACTTGTAAAGCAGTGACTCAAGACTTGACCCCGATGCTTATCGACAAATCTACACAGTAGTCGAGCAAACTCATTACATGCCTTCTTGCAATCTGACATGATTTACAAGGCGGGACATGATAGGATTGGTGTTTTTGGCGCGTATTGATTTTATCTTTGATAAGGGACTTCATGGTCAATTCAATTCATTTAGTTAAGCCAGAGGCTCGTACGTAAGGAACACTATACAAAGTAATCATCGTACATCAGGCTATTTACTGGTAAAACTATAATGCAACTTAACGTTTTCTTGCTTGTAAGTCGACATAAGTTTTCCCATGATAACCAATCAGAAACTTCGATTTTCGTCTTCGGAGTAGGCGTTCTGTTTTATGACGGACCATACGTTCTTGATTAGGTATGAATACGTCACAAGAAGTAACATACAATACCCACATTCCCATTTGCATAGCTTTATATAAATGGGGCTATCAAACATTGGACGACCTAGAACTGGTCACATGCCCAATCCCAAACCAAACACACGTCATTATCAAATAGTTGCACAGTTTCCGATATCTAGAGGTACAAGCTACCGAGATTATCCGAGTCAACAGTAGGATTTATGTCTTAAGGCGCATATAGCACCTAAACTAGCGCCACCACCTACTTTATGTTATTATTCTGTTTAACAAAGGAATTTTCAAAAATCCAGTTCGTGATACCTATCATAAGCTTTTTTTAATGCCTCTGTAATAGTTTTATTCTATTTAGTTTAGGAAGAGATACGAAGTTGCCCTTGGTGGCCACCAAAATATATTTTCGTATCTCTTCCTAAACTAAATAGAATAAAACTATTACAGAGGCATTAAAAAAAAGCTTATGATAGGTATCACAAACTGGATTTTTGAAAATTCCTTTGTTAAACAGAATAATAACATAAAGTAGGTGGTGGCGCTAGTTTAGGTGCTGTATGCGCCTTAAAGTTCAATCTATTCAGTAGTTATTTTACATTTGGTCTAGACTGGTGTCTTGGGTAGGAAGCCTGGAGTGGACATAGCCTTTATGTTGTTACATTTGGAGTCCCCTGAGAAAGAAATTCGAAAAATCTCTCTCTTAGTTTCCTTTAGACCTTTGTATTTAAAAAGTTGTTGCCCTGTTGTCTATCCCTTATTCTAGAATGTTTTATCCATATTTAAAATGAGAGCTAAATCTCTGATTTTTCTGTAAAAATTCAGCTTCAAGTAAATCCACATGGCGGAAAACGATTTGGCTGATAAAGGCGAGCGTGTAATATTGGTATGAAATTTCATATAGACGAAAAACAAGATTGCACAGAATTAAGCTGCTGTAGAATCTACAAGTCGGCTCATACGACATACACGGGCTGACTTGGAGAAGTCGATTCAGAAAGTAGCAGTAGTAATACCAACATATGACCATACCATCGCACTTTATGCTGACGCGACAGACGACCGCACACCTATCACTGTCCAGTCCAGTCGTTTTGTTAGTTCAAACCATCCAATCAATCGCACACTTATCTTTACAAATATTATAAAGAGGAAATATTTGATTGTTTGTTTGAATTGAATAGGCTCCGAAACTACTGGCCGCTTTGAAAAATTCTTTCACCATTAGAATCCTAAATTTTCCATGATGAACATAGAATATTTTCAAAAAATTAAGGGATCTGTATGTATAAAAAATCAATTATAATGTAACGTTTATTAGTGTGTAAAATGTATTATAAATATTATAATGTAGCGCACTGTTCGCAACACGATTGAAATCCGGAGCGAAGCAAAGTCACGATCCGCCTTGCCAAGCAAAATTAATAGTGTACCAAATTGTACCCAAGTTCCAACCTGATAATAAATCAGCATTTCCTTGTTTCAGATGTATGGTCGCTACCAGCGCGACCTCAGTGAAGCGGCAAGAGAGGAAGCGAGACGACTCCGGCGGCTGCGCAAGAAGAGGAGAAAAGATGACCGGCTGCGCCAGAAAGAGCTGGAGGCCAGTGGAAAGCCCCGCCCTAGGGGGAAGTTCTTTAAGGTTTTAGGTAAGATATTAATTTTGAGCCATATAAGTATAATTGCATGCTATAGAATATTTATTATATTATATTTATTTTTTTATTTATCATAAACCACCTTGTAAACCATGTTTTATGCAATAAAAATATGATTTCATTTCATAAATTGAAAAAAAAACTGAACGAACTGAATTATGCTGCCCATAAACATAAATAAACAAAAAGAATAAACATAACGGAATTACTACAGCTGATTATTACCTATTCGAAAAATGTTCGAAAATTTACGAATTGATTTGGAAATTTATGTCTTTGATCTTATCTAACGGTGACATGAACACGAACACCTTCGTTTGTATTCAACACACAACGGTAAATTAATAAATTATGCTGAATAATCTACTCATCATATCTATCCCCAAGCTAAGCAGAGCTTGTGTTATGAGTATTATGATCTGTATATTAGGATCTGACTTAATGCACTACTTACATATTTTATATTATTTACTAGCTGAGTGCACGCGGTTTACCCGCATTACTCCCGAACCGTGGGACTTTCGGGATAAAAAGCCGCCCGATATGCCGCCGATATATTATTCCAGGTCATAAACTCTGTGTACAAAGTTTCATCAAAAGTGAAAGAGTAGCAAACATCCATCCATACTTACAAACTTTCGCTTTTATAATAGTAGTAGTATATAAATATATAAATCCAGAGCGCCCTGTACAAATATCTGCAGAACATCCCGAGGAATCGGACCCGCAATGAAGAAATTAATGATATGGTTAATTTCCCAGGTTACGCTTGGAGACACTCGTTCGCGCGCCTCGGCGAGGATTGGATCTTCCTAGCTCTGCTGGGCATCATCATGGCAGTTCTCAGCTTTGCTATGGACAGGGGGATAGCTGTCTGTAATAATGGTGAGCGCCTTTCTACCAGACTCTTAGGTTTAACTATGGGAATTTGAAGAGAAACCCAAGAAATCGTATTTATTAATATGAGATGTTGGCATGAAAATAACAGGATAATAATATGATGGGATGAAAGGATGTCAAGAATACAGGGAAATTTGTGTTTGTAAAATCACGCCCAAAATGCGCACTTTAAAAACGTAACACGGCAAAGATATAGAATTAAAAATTTACCCATTTTTTACCCATTTGATCGGAACCAGGTAAGAGATATGTGTATATAACATGTGCAATGTGCATCACCATTTATAACAAATTACCAGTAGACAAAAGAACATAATGGAAATATCTTTACGAAAAAATTCAATTAGTAAGTACTTAATATTTTTTTCTATAATATAAAATAATATTTAGAAACATGAATTGTAACATAAATCGAGTAAACTTCCATAAATAAGACTAACAAAATCATTGCACGTCTGCCTGCAGGCGTAATACTGTTCCAAAAATAGATATATAGGACCTGACATTGTATAATAATTATGTATTCTTGCAAATAAATAATAAAACCTTTATTAACAAAGAAAACTAATGATTGATTATTAGCATTGATGGACAGTTAAAATAATTGGAAACCAAACCTTCTTAGTTATAAGTGTTATCCACAAAAACTAAATATGATTTATTCATTGTTGCAAGCAGCCAACAAGGAATGGTGAGGAAGTAGGGTTTTTCTTAACCTTATCTATTTATTGGTTTAAGAGATGTACAGTGCGCATCAGAATTAAGTACCCCCTTGTCTACATAATATTTTCGACTACTTCTAAATTCCCTTGTAATTTGTCACAATTCACATGCAAAATATTATCACGCCGCCCTGCTCAGGATCGAACGGCCCTTCCATAATACTTCAGACTTCCCAATTATAATAACTATTGTGTCCCACATACATTGAGATAGGGGGGTACTTATATGTGACGCGAACTATACATGATCTACAACTGTACAATTGGGTATTCATCATCATCATCACCAGCCTATAATAGTCCACTGCTGGACATAGGACTCCCCTAATGAGCGCCATAGATAATTGGGTATTAAGACTATTTTATTATATTCCAGCACGAATGTGGATGTACAGTGAACTGGCCACATCGACATTCAGCCAATACGTCGCGTGGGTGTCTCTACCTGTCTGCCTAATACTGTTCGCGGCTGGCTTCGTCCACATCGTCGCTGCTCAGAGCATTGGTAAGGTAGCGTCTGGATGTCAATCATCATCATCATCAGCCTATGTTAGTCCACTGCTAGACCCCTCCCCTAATGAGCGCCATAGCGCCCTGTTTTCAGCTTGTCGCATCCAGCATCTGCCATTGGATGACAATCGAAGGAATTGAATTGAAACCTTGCACATTTGTGACTAGTCAGATAAAATGTCTGAAGTCATTCGTCTCTCGAGGATTTACTTCGGATCTTTATTGTCCAAGGTTCAAATAGAAGTTCCATGCTATATTTAGTTGTTTTAAGCACGTGTCTTGTCTTCCAATAAAAATAAGGACAGATGAGCTGGTCTGATCTCTCGTCCGAGTTCAGAGACGTAAATATATTTATATTGAATATCTAGGATATCTCGTAGCTCACTCCAACATACTTCGTATCGTTCCAGGGTCCGGCATCCCGGAGATGAAGACGATCCTGCGAGGGGTTCACCTGAAGGAGTACCTCACGTACCGAGCCATGATCTCCAAGGTGATCGGCCTCACCGCCACGCTGGGCTCCGGTCTGCCGCTGGGCAAGGAGGTATGGACTCAGGAACTCACTTTATGTTGACAGCAGAGACAGAGCTGTTGACAGCTCTGTCTCAGCTGTCAACAGCTCTAATCTCAGCTGTCAACAGCTCTGTCTCAGCTGTCAACAGTTGCCATATCGAAGAAGTCAAGTCAAGTCAAGCTGTTGACAGCTGGGACAGAGCTGTTGACAGCTGAGACAGAGCTGTTGACAGCTGAGACAGAGCTGTTGACAGCTGAGACAGAGCTGATGACAGCTGAGAGAGAGCTGTTGGCAGCTGAGACAGAGCTGATGACAGCTGAGAGAGAGCTGTTGACAGCTGGGACAGAGCTGTTGACAGCTGAGACAGAGCTGTTGACAGCTGAGACAGAGCTGTTGACAGCTGAGACAGAGCTGTTGACAGCTGGTGAGACAGAGCTGTTGACAGCTGGGACAGAGCTGTTGACAGCTGAGACAGAGCTGTTGACAGCTGAGACAGAGCTGTTGACAGCTGAGACAGAGCTGTTGACAGCTGAGACAGAGCTGTTGACAGCTGAGACAGAGCTGTTGACAGCTGAGATAGAGCTGTTGACTGAGCCTAAAGCCGAGTTGACACGATCAGAGTCTGCTCGGACCGAGTGAACTCGGATACCTACTCGGACGTAATTCGCATTGTGGCAACCCTTATTCGTCGTCTATTCCAGGGTCCGTCCGTCCACATAGCGTCGATGGTAGCATCGCTGCTGTCTAAGCTGGTGACGTCGTTCCAAGGGATCTACTCCAACGAGTCGCGCACCAGCGAGATGCTGGCGGCGGCCTGCGCCGTCGGTGTCGCCTCCTGCTTCGCTGCGCCCGTCGGAGGTAACGTAGCATGTAGGCTCCGCATGTCAGCAATTTTGGGTCCATCCGACCACGCGGGGTCCATCCGACCACGTGGGGTCCATCCGCTTTGTGTAAAAAAAAAAACTAGTAATAGATCCGCCCGGTTTCGCAAGGGTATTTAACAAAACATTCTAAAATAAAACTTTTACACGCGTTTGTGAACTTTTACATTATTGAAATTATCATACAGGTTCCTAAGTATTTTTTTAATATTCTATACAGAATTTTTCAAATCGGTCCTTTGTGTTCTTGTTCGCTTCTTTACTTTACCTCAAAAAGATTGAAGTGATCAATGAATCAAAGTGGTCACTTCATTTCCTAGTATTGCTATTCAATTCAAACAAAAAATCAAATCTATCCTCTTTATAATATTAGTATAGACATCAATTTCAGCCTGATGGCGATAACAAACATCTAAAACACTTATTAAACCCATATAAATGCAACAAAGATGCCCAACGCGTCTGTCTGTCGAATTAAACTCGAAAACTACCGAACAGATTTTTAATTTGTTTATAATTTTGTAGGTGTGCTGTTCTCAATAGAAGTAACGACGACATATTTCGCCGTCCGCAACTACTGGAGGGGTTTCTTTGCTGCTTGCTGCAGTGCTATCGTGAGTATTGTGTTGCACTCTACTGAGACATTTCATCGATAAAATAATTGTGTTGCACTGTAGATGTACATAGTTTCACTTTAATTAGCAGTGCTTTATTGACTGGCAGATTATTGACTTACAGATTCACATGTGGAGTTTGTATATATTTTAGAGACATCTATTTTTATGCAGGTCTTCCCTTGCTTGTGTTTTTAATTTACATTATTTATTTATGTTAAATAGTTTATTAGCCATGACCATGACACAATCCCTCTTTTCTGTACTACATGTGACACTACAAATATTTCAGATTCAGATTCTCAAATCTTTTTTATAAAATTAAGTTAAAACTAAATTACCTAGTAGCCAATGTTATGGCTAGATTGTAATTATATTCTAGTATAACTAACATCAAATGTGTATACTAGAAAACAAAATAAAAAAAAAGATTCTCAAATCGAATCATACAAGCATAATTTGCGATGGCTCAGCCCACATGACGAAAACAGTAATCATAAAGTAAAACGCTATGTTACCTCTAGATGTTCCGCCTGCTATCAGTGTGGTCGGGCGCCATGCCGACA
Source organism: Eupithecia pulchellata (assembly GCA_963931895.1). Classification (NCBI taxonomy): domain Eukaryota; kingdom Metazoa; phylum Arthropoda; class Insecta; order Lepidoptera; family Geometridae; genus Eupithecia; species Eupithecia pulchellata. The sequence goes on from OZ007545.1 coordinate 614,242, forward strand.
GTGAAGCCCCTCTTCCCCACCAACCTCCCCCAGGACTTCCCTTTCGACCCCCAGGAGTTCGCGGTCTTCGTTCTACTCGGGTAAGGATATACTTTTAACTTCTTGGCTCTGTGACTTCCATCTTGGCGATAAGATGACCTTTATCAGATGTCTTATATTTATTTAAGGTAAAGTAAAGGAGCGAGTATAAAGATAAAGATCATTTATTTGCATAAAAGATAAAGATCATTTATTTGCATAAACATGTGTAGTTATAGGATTTTACAGATAGGTATACAGGTATCAACATGTTTTACCGATTACGGTGTACAAATTGTGAGAGATGGCATGCAACAGAGACAGTAACTAAAATATTAATTGAGTTAATGTAATGTCAAAAAGTGAATTAATTTAGGCCTGTAAATAATGTAATTAATTATAATAATAGTTTAAATACAATTTCATTAAAATGTTAAAATTTATCATTTTGAAAATCGACGATCTTGTTTACAATTCATTTCGCTATTAACAATTTCTTAAATTTATTTTTGAACATACAGTCATTAAGTTATTTTTTTAATTTATTTTATTTGTACCTACCAATAAGATTACATCATTTAGAAATTCGTCAATATGATAATAACATTTTTCACATAGAAGTTTTTTAATTTTAGTCTTAAATAAGTTTACATTTAAGTCTTTGTAGCTCTTTGGTATTTTATTATAGATTATATATATATACTACACTCTTTCTCAACATAGTAGTTTTTGATCCGTGCGTGGCTAATCTATTGTTGTCTCTTCTATTCCTAATAATAAGTATGAAACCTTTGCCTTATCAAGTTGTTAGTTTTCGAGTTGGAGCAAAATTAGTTCTACACCTTTTTATCATCTTTGATTTTGATTTTATAGTAAGCGATTATCACATGTGATATCATATGCGATGTTGAGGTGACCCTCTAGCATGAACTGTAGAACTGTAGAATAAGGACTGGGGATTTTGTTAAATATCACTACACAGTATAAAACGAAGTCGCTGTCTCTGTCCCTATCTCTATGTATGCTCAAATCTTTAAAACTACGCAACGGATTTTGACGCGGTTTTTTTTGATAGATAGAGAGATTCAAGAGGAAGGTTTTTGTACCAGCATTGCACCCGTGCGAAGCCGGAGCGGGTCGCTAGTCTATATCTATACTAATTTATAAAGAGGAAAGATTTGATTGTTTGTATGTTTGTTTGTTTGAATTGCAAGGCTCCGGAACTACTGGACCAATTTGAAAAATTCTTTCACCATTAGAATCCTAAATTTTCTGTGATGAACATAGGGTAAATAATATTTTCAAAAAAGTTAGATATCCGCATGTAAAATTCAATAATTGAACCGTGCGCTATATATTCAACCTCTTTTTCTTTTATGGCGCGTCATATAGAAAAAGAGTTTGAATATATAGCGCACGGTGCTTGCTTTCTCTCTACGGCCAGTGTCAGTTATGGAGTGTCGAGTCAATGTCAAAAACCCCAATGCTGTTAAAAAAAGTAAGGGATCTGTATGAAAAATGTGAAACCCATCGTGTTAGTGTGTATAATTTCTGATATTTTTGTTTAATACCCGTGCGGAGCCGGGGCGGACCGCTAGTTATTCAGACTATAACTTGCAGGATAGTGGCGGGTCTGCTGGCGGCGCTGTGGGTGTACCTGCACCGCCAGTACGTCCTCTTCATGAGGAATACCAAGGTGCTTAGCAACTTTCTACAGAAGAAGTAAGATTTGTAGCTCTTTACTGTTTAATAACTGCTTAATAGCTGGTTAGGCGACCTCTGTGGCGCGAAGGGCGAAGGTCCGCCTGCGACGCAGGAGGTTGCGGGTTCGATTCCCGCCTCGGGATAAATATTTGAATAATCTGTGGATAGTTCAGTGTGTTCTGGTCGTTTTCTATGTATAATAAAAATATCTATCTATTTAATAATATTGTATAAATTGTATTATGTATATCAGTCATCTAGGGCTAGATGATGTTGTGTGAATTGTTCGGCATTATTTATTTAATATTTATTATGTTTTTACTAAGTATTTTAAACTATGACTTATTACTAATTATTTTCTATTTTTGTTATTATTCTAAATCGGCAAACGTTGATTTGTCCGTGACAGAGTGTTCTCCGACATAGGCCTCTAAAGATTTCCATTAGTCTTGTCCTTTATATAGTCTTTCATCTTTTAAAATGTCTCAAAAAAACAAAAAGAAGACTATAAAGGCTTACAGAGCTATAAAGCCTTACAGACTGTTTAATAGTGATTGTTTAAATACCGGGTCAATTATTTAAAACGTATTTTATTTAAAAAGAGCCTAATGTAAGCAAATTGGTAGGGAATAACTAATTGTAAATATTTACAAAAAAATATTAATATATCATTTCATTTATTTACAGCATTAAAGTACATAATGTAGATAGCTTTGGATTGAGTTATAGCTAAATCACATACACTCTGTTTGGCACAGCGATTTAATTTTCCGTCACAGATTAGGTAATTTTTATATTTTATATATTTTCAATTAGTGCTAGTTAAATATTTACTTAGTAGTATTTTGTAAGTTGCTGTGCTTTAATATTTCAATATAACAGGAAATAAGGTATTCTTTGACTTATTATTTTTAAAAATAAACATTTTTATTTGACTAAAACCATGCGTATGAACAAACACGGAGGTAACAAATAATCCATGTTTTAGATAGTGACGAGAAAAGTGTTATTTTGTTAGCAATAAATGAATCGTATAGTAATAATAAGTAATAATAATAAATGAATCGTATACGTTATGCTATGTCCAGTGGACTATAATTATAGGCTGAGTATGATGATGATGATTATGATGATAGAATACGTTGATTTCCAGTCGTTTCATCTACCCTGGCTTCATCACCCTGGCCGTGATGTCGATCCTGTTTCCCCCCGGGCTCGGCAAGTACATGGCGGCTGATCTCGGAAACCAAGAACAGGTTCGTATACTGCGGATTACACTGTCAACATATTATTATGCATTTTTTAAAAGAAATTGTTATTTATTTTGTTTAATTTAATAATGATTGATAAAATAGTATATTATTTTAATTTTTTGTAAATATTATAACAATAATTTAATTATATTTAATAATATTTTTTTACGGGTGTCGGCACGAGCGGCGGCTTGGCGGCAGCTCTTGAACACAGAACACTAATATCCTAACGGAAAGAAGTAAGACTCCATAGAATAAAAATGCCAACACTAGAGCACACTAGCGCCGCTACTTTGTGCCCACGGAACTAACGCTTGGCGGGAGTTTTAAATAAAAACGGCGCTCTATTCAATCTTTTGTAAGGTGCTTACTTTCTTTGCGACTATTTATCTATTAAATGAATGGTGAATATTCAACATTTTGTTGAATATCCGCCATTCACCTGATAGATAGTCACACAGTAAGTATTTTGATGATATATTAAAAAAAAACAAGCATTTATAAATGTTTTGTAATATGTTTATTTTCTTTTGTAACCATAACAATTTTCAAGCAGGTCTTAGTTTAGTCATCATGTGGCCAAGGTCTTCACACCATACCATTTATCCAAAATTTTAGGTGCTCAACTTAGACCTGGCACCAACAAATCCCATTGAAAGAATCTCTACATTTCGATGAAGTGTTTAAGATGGGGACTGAAGTGTCCTGTAAGGTGTAAAGGAAAAAGCACTTTGATTTTGACTCCTTTGGGTCAAATTTGTTTCCCTTTTTAAGATCTGGATTGTCTCCATTCAACGCATCAAATAATTGCTCCATTTTTTCGATGATCATTGTTGTGCTCCTGGCTTTTTGTGAAAGTTCATCTGAAAGAAAGATAACATAACATAATAATAAAAGTTGTTGCTGCAAGCTTTTTAAAGATTTTTCAGTGGACCAGTCCCCAGCTGGAAAACAGAATTAAGCCCATACTCGTGCCCTGAAGTCATGGAATGAAGTCATTGAAGATGGTTCGATATTAATGAACTTATTGAGGATGGATCGATGGACGATAAAGACACGGATATTAATGTAGAAGTATTAATGTACTCACCTCATAGTAGCGGAAACCTGTGAAAGCACAAGTTAAAACATCTTCGGTTCCGTTTTTGGTGGAAAAACGGCATTTAGCGCACTTTCGGTTTTAAGCCATGGTCAATCGAAATAACCTTTCAAAAAGTCGAAATCTTTCAAGATTATTAAAATGTTCTGTTGTTTACGATCACAAAATAAGCAATTAATTTAAATCGGTCTACCGTTTGGCGTTTGGCACGGCTTTCATTCATTCAAAATAATGACAGTGTTACAGGGACATTTGGGTGTCATGTCAAGATTTTATGCATAGATTTTCTTTCTCTTTCTAACGTATAGCGCCATCTCATCTGATTTTCTATGCCCAAGTACTTGTGCTGTTGGCATTTTCTGCTTAGCGAGTTGACAGCCCCTGCTCTTGAATTCCTCTCCGACAAGTATAGACAACATTGTGTAACATTTTGTCTAAGTATGTCTGGTCGTACCCAGGTGCTGTCGATGTTCTCCAACTTCACCTGGTCAGACTCGCTGACGGCGGAGCAAGCCGCCGTCGTCTCGCACTGGACCACGCCGGAGGTCGACCACTTCGGGTGTCTCGTTATATACTTCTTCTCTATCGTAAGTGTCTCATCACTAGTATAATGTGAAAGTTTATTCATCATCAGCCTATAACAGTCCACTGCTGGACCTCTAGGCCTCCCCTAATGAGCGCCATAGATGGCATTATTCATCATTGGTATCGCAGTTCGGTGGAGTTGTTCTGCAGAGGGCGCTGCTGCCCGCCCCCCGGTGTGTCTCCCTTAGTCGCCTCTTACGACATCCACGGGAAGAGTGGGAGTGGTGAAATTCTATGCCGGCACCACACGGCAGGAAAAATAAAAGTTTATTATAAATAAGCTCTGCTTAACTTGGGGCTAGGTGATCCCGTGTGGATTCATCATCATCAGCCTATATGATAGTCCACAGCTGGACATAGGCCTCTCCCAATGAGCGCCATAGCGCCCTGTCACAAGCTGTGTGGATTGTCCAGCATTATTTACTATTATTTATTTATTCATATTAAATGTGTTGCTTCCAGTTCTTCCTAAGCATGGTATCGTGCACGCTGCCAGTCCCGGCCGGTATCTTCGTACCCGCTTTCAAGATGGGTGCCTCGCTGGGAAGGTTCACGGGAGAACTGATGCACTACTTCTGTCCCTTCGGAGTCGCCTATGGAGGGCATATACAGAAGATACTGCCTGGTAAGTAGGGCTATTTACTTGATAAAGTGGGCTATTACTTGCTAATGTGGGCTATTACTTGCTAAAGTGGGCTATTCCTTGCTAAAGTGGGCTATTACTTGCTAATGTGGGCTATTAATTGCTAAAGTGGGCTATTCCTTGCTAAAGTGGGCGATTACTTGCTGTAGTGGGCAATTAATTGCTAAAGAGGGTTATATATAACTAAAGGGTTAGGTATATAATAAAAAATATATATATAAAAAAACAAATTATAACCAAATTGTATAGGCTTGTGTATAGTCAATTTAATCAGTAATCAAATACACTGATTTGAAAGTGTAACATAATATTTGTAATATATTGTACTATGTATATCAATCATCTAGTACCCATAACACACGCTCTACTTAGCTTGGGTCTAGACAATGCTGTAGATTGTCCAACATTATTTAATATTATAGATAATTTGCAGGAGGCTACGCCGTGGTGGGCGCCGCGGCGTTCACGGGGGCCGTCACTCACACCGTCTCCACCATCGTCATCGTCAGCGAGATGACGGGACAGGTCTGTTTTCATAGATAGGTAGACAATTATACTATGAAAACTATCGTAGTTTGACGAATTCATTATGAATTTAAGCGGGTTCTGACAACATATAATAGGTTCGTAGTTAACCCGCTTACATTCATAATGGAGATAGACAATTATTTTATTTGGTTCACAAACATATTTGTTTGTCATGTTTGTATGCTGTCACAAACAAACATAGAAAATATAATATTACAAAGAGGACAGATCTGATTGTTTGTTTGAATTAAATAGACTCCGAAATTACTGGACCTATTTGAAAAATTATTTAAGATATTAGGTATAGAATATATTCAAAAAAGTTAGGATTTTTTTTTTAAATGTTTAATTTTTTTTTAAATACTCGTGCGAAGCCGTAGAGTACCGCTAATAAAACATAAATTTAATGACCCAGGTAACCCACCTCCTGCCAATAATGGCGGCGGTGTTGGCTGCGAACGCGGTCGCGTCGCTGCTGCAGCCGTCCTGCTTCGACAGCATCATCCTCATTAAGAAGCTACCTTATCTACCCGACCTGCTCTCATCAGCCAGCCGTAAGTACCAATCGCACCGTCCACTGCTGGACTTAAACTATTTCGTGAATTAAGGCTCCGGTGACCGGAGTATAGTAGATGTGAGTTTATTGGACGTGCATCCCCAAGCAGCTATCTCTCTTTCTCTCTTTTAGGTTTTCTTAGTCGGCTCTTGTCACATTCACAGCCAGAAATAAAATATCAAAGTGCTTTATTTCGTTTAGACCTTACAGGAGTTTTGGACTAGTTACAAAATACCAACAAAATTACACAATCGAAATTGATCGAACAATCACTTCAATCTTTTTAAGGTTAAAAAGAGTTTACCTTGTTGGGATAGTTTTCGAGTTGGAGCAATTCTCGTCCCAAACCTTTTTATAGTCTAGATAAACTGATATTTTATGGTACAGTGCGCGTCACATATAAGTACCCCCCCCCCCCCTATCTCAATGTATGTGGGACACAATAGTTGTTATTGTTGGGAATTTACACTTTGAGTATTATGGAAGGGCAGTTCGATCCTGAGCGGCGGCGTGATAAACTTTTGCATGTGAAAAATTGTGACAAATTAACAAGGGAATTAGAAGTAGTCGAAAATAGTTTGTATACAAGGGGGGTACTTAATTCTGACGCGCACTGTACCTAAGCCTTTTGGAAGGAATATTTTTGACTATATGTTTGAATTTATTTAAGTATAGAAAATTTTTGTCACTCACTTGGAATTTTGTTGCAGAGGCGTATACATTCCTATTTAAAAGATACAACTTGTGTAGCCTAGTAGCACAGCGAGTTTATTCTTATTTCTGGTAATTTAATTATGTTTATCACGATTTTTAAGGAACCGATTAATATTTTATGATTGTACAAGTTTAATAAATATAATAAAACAACATAGCAATACGTAGTCAAACGGTTAGTTTTTATTATATGATGGGACAAAGAAGTGTTAAGTCATTCATTGAAATAACTACGTAGCCATGTAAAATTAGAAAACCTATTTCACTAGAGAAAGAAAGGAAAATTTAAGATACATCCTTTGTTAATGAAAATCTATTATTTTAAATTAAAACAGACAAAATAAATTACATTTAGCACTAACAATCAAACACAACTCGCCAACTTAATTAACTTTCAGGATCTAGCAAATCAGTATCAGGCCATGTCACCACCCTTCCCACACACCCGTCCATAGTCCCTGTTTCAAGGTACGTGGTGACCAGCCCTGCGTCGTACAGGGTCGAATGCACCCCGGCTATGTGATCCAAATGACCAAACTCTTTATCGTCCAAAACACAAACTTGATACTTGGCATTCGTTAAACGCTTCAACAATATCATAACAGCTCTCAGATCAGCTACATAATCGTTTCTACTGACGCACATACACCATTTCAAGGTCACTCTGTCTAAAGGAAATTCAGTGCCATTCGGCATTATAAAACCGTTTTTCTTGACGAACCCCCAATAAGCGAATATGTCTACGCTTGTGCCGGAAGGCTCTTTCCCGACAGTGTCTTGCAAGGCATATTTTGAGATTTCCTCTCCGTTGTACCCAAAGAGAACATAGACGGGCAACATACACACAGGGTAAGGGATGTTAGATATGCCGCAGAAGAGTATGGCCAGCGATGAAAGCAATCCTTCGTATTTTATCATCTCCCCGTGGACACCGGCCTCGTTGGCGATCTGTAAACCTGGTGATAGGAAAGTTCAGTAAATAAATAATGCTGGACAATCCACATCACATCATCCAGCCCCAAGCTAAGTAGAACTTGTACTAGATGCAGTTGGGAGAAAGAAGTTACTTTGATTAATTATAAAACAAACAAATTCACTCCGCATTTTTATCAAGTTTGGCGAGACTCACACCTAAAACTATAGTTTTAGGTTTTGTTCAACCTGTAAATTATAGCTATTATTTACAGATTGAACAAACATAATGTTGACAACATTATGTGCTTCGTGAAAAATGACATTCGAAGCACAGTACAAAATAGGACCAGCGAGCACTAGCTGGGAAATATTACACTTGAGACAAGGGCCTCTTTATCTCTTACCTCCAAGTGCAACTCTCTCTTTAGTGTACAGATTGGCAGATAATTTTATTCCACTAAAGTATAGCTAAAGGATTAATAGAGAAGTAGACTTGTTGGTTTCCAAAAGTACCCGCTATTCGCTGTATCTCTCCAAGTCACGAAGTCACGCTAAGTTAGTCGTACGCGACTCACTCTGAAGAATTCCCTCGTTAAGCGATGAAACATTGGTGTTCTTCACCACAATGTGAACACGCTAACATTCGAAACTAATTCGTGAAACTAGTATAGTTTATGTAGTAAAAGAGCAAAAGAGCGCTGGTCAGTATCTAGTAAATCGCATCGCCATTGCAGTCAGCTTCTTAGAGACGCTTCCGACTGGTATTTATATGAATCAGTTCAGCTACCTGTAGCCTGTAGGTTGCAACAGTCTGCAGTTATCAATTAATTGTGTCTATTGTAAATAATACTTCTTATTTGGTTATTTAATTGTAATTTTCAACATTAATAAGCGGTGTTACTGTTTATAAAAGTAAAACGAAACCAATTCTCTACGTTACCTAATGTTAAGGCAGCCTCCATCTAAAAAAGATTATACCCTTAAAAAGAAGCAGTAAAAGAAAACTCTGATTCTGTACGTCACCTGGTGCCAAGGCAGCTTCCACCTCTAACAAAGGCGTCCGCGAGTAGTCCAGCCAGAATGTCGGCGACTGCGCGAAGGCGACGCTGACGAGCGCGTTGTACTCCGGCCGACACGCGCACAGGATCATGAGGATGGTGCAGCCTTGCGAGTGGCACACGTACACCAGCTGGGAGGATGAGGTCTCCTGGAAATGTAGCGGAGTTAGGGACCACCGAGGACGTTGAGGATCTTGGAAATATTGCGGGGTTAGGGACCAGCCCCGAGGATGTTGAGGATCTTATGGCTCCGGCGACGGATTTCCCAAGTATAAATGTAATGTCTAAATAATTTGAAATTTGAGCATATTTTCACCGTGATCTGCTATTGTTTGAATAAAAGTTGTATTTATTTAGGTTCCTACCACATATTATTTCAGAACAGAAATGAAATTAAACTAAATCGATTTTTTTTCAAAGAAAACACGATTTCTAACCTAGATAATATCTATACTATTCTAATAGCAGGCCATGGCAAATATTCTTATTCTTATAACACAGATTAAATTAAAAAATAAATATCTCTTGCAATTACTTTAATATAAATCCAGCCCTACTCCACCTAAAGTCACCACCTAAATAACCATTTGAAACGGCAACCTGAGAAGGTTTAAGTAATGTCTACCTTTAAAATGTACTTCAAGACAGCCGCAACATCGTACAACGCCAGCTCCATTAAGCCATACTTCCAGAATATAGAATCGCGGTCGGGGTCCAGCGTGGTGTGGTTGCGACTGTAGCGGTTGCCTCGCGAGTTGGCAACCCACACGTCGTAGCCTTTTTTTACGTACTCGTAGCATTGGCACCCTTCTCCGAGGATGATGCAGGAGTTAGCTGGAAACATAGAACATTAAATATAGACAAAACTGCGTGAGAATTGATACGACTGACGAAGGGCAGTCTCGTGTCTTCCAATCTCAAAAAATAAAGATCTGAAAGTAAGAAATAAATCAAACATAAAATCGACAGACTGGAAATTCTGTACAAAAATCAAGTGATTTTTAGGTTGAGACCTAATGCCATGTTTACTGACATTGTTTAAAATAAAATATTGTAGTTTGGCCGGAGCATAGAATAAATGTTCGCATGATCATCATTATCATCTTACGCCCACTGCTGGACATAGGCCTCCCCTAATTATTTATCATTTGGGGATTACTGCCCATAATGTTCATGTTCGCTTAGCCGTCCAAAATTATAAGATAAAATAATAAATCAAAATATATAACAACAACATCAGCCTATATCAGTCCACTACTGGACATAGTCCTCCTCTAATGTACGCCAAAGGTGGCGTTATTTCATCTGGGGGTTATTGCCCATAATCCCCACGCTGGGCATGCGGGTTGGGATCGCAGTTCGGTGGAGTTGTTCTGCAGAGGGCGCTGCTGCCCGCCCCCCGGTGTGTTTCCCTTAGTCGCCTCTTACGACATCCACGGGAAGAGTGGGTGTGGTGAAATTCTATGCCGGCACCACACGGCTCAAAATATATTAATAACAAGTACGACAAGTGCGAGTGTAACTCGCGCGCCGAGGGTTTTGAACTTTTGTCGCTTAGGTAGGTACGTATATTGACGACCTGTTAGCGCGGTGGGCTTACAACGCAGGAGGTTGCGGTTTGATTCCCGCCTCGGGACTAATATTTGTAAGATCTGCAGATTATTTGTTCGAGTGTTCAATTCCTTTTCTACGTACACAAAAATAAATCATCTAATGTGATACTTATACTTTATTAAGTATAACAGCTAACAAAATGACAATAATACACACAGACAATAACACAAGCTTTTCTTAGCTTGTGGGTAAATGATACTGTGTGGATTATCTAGGATACTCCTATTACAGTTACTACAGAGATTAGTGGGTAGGTAAGTGGGTACCTACAATTTTTTTTCGACTTTTTTCAACCTATTTCACTAAGTATGAAATTTAGACGATTTTCAAAACCTGTTTTGAATTGTCGAAATCCATACCTTTGATTTGATATTACTCTCAATGAAATAGCCCACATTGTATGAAAATTAGTTTTTTGACCATATTTCAAAAAGTATTATATTTACAGACTTCTCTATATTTTTCCTGTAAAATATAGAACTATATCTACAAACGCTTAGTACATTTTACATCAATCAGTCTGCAATCTTCGGAGATAGGGGGGGGGGAATGGTCAATTTTTCGACCTTTTTCAAAATATTTCGAAAAGTATAAAACTTATCGAAATTTCAAAAACTGTATTGGAATGTACAAACTAATACCTTTCATTTGATACCCAACTCGGTGGGGTAGTCACCCCTTTAGAAAATTTTCCCGCCCTTTTTTGACCTTATTTCAAAAAGTATTATTTTTTCAGACTTCTCTATATTTTTCCTGTAAAATATAGATCCATATCTACAAACACTTTGTACATATTACATCGATCGCTCTGCAATCTTCGGAGATAGAGGGGGGGTACCGGTCAATTTTTCGACCTTTTTCAAAATATTTCGAAAAGTATAAAATTTATCGAAATTTCAAAAACTATATTGGAGTGTACAAGCCAATACCTTTCATTTGATACCCAACTCGGTGGGGTAGTCAGCCCTTCAGAAATTTTTCCCGCCCTTTTTTTACCATATTTCAAAAACTAGTATTTTTACAGACTTCTCTATATTTTTCCTGTAAAATATAGATCCATATCTACAAACACTTGCTACATATCACGTCGATCGCTCTGCAATCTTCGGAGATAAGGGGGGGGGAACGGTCATTTTTTTGACCTTTTTCAAAATATTTTAAAAAGTATAAAATCTACCAAAATTTCCAAAACTATTTTGAAATCTACAAACGTGTACCTTTCATTTGATACCACTTTTGACTTTGTACGTTCCATTTAAAATTTCGATTTCAAAATTTGTATAGAAAATCTTCATTTTGATTTTTCATTTATTTTCATTTATTTTTCTATAAATATGTGCGGGCGCACAAAATGTATTATTATTTCAAATTTCAAGTCAATAGCTGCAGTAGTTTCTGAGATATTAAGGATTCAAAACACAAAACAGACCCAAAGCGATTTCATAAGGGTTTTGCAACCGATGGCAAAACCCTAATAATGAAAAATTCGTCTTACCCCCCAAGAACATTCCATGCCACCAAAGCAACGGCCCCTTGCTCGGAACCCCCGGCACAGGCCTGAATCGGAACAGCCTCAGAATATACCTGGCACAGACAAAATTCCTTAATAATTGTTACAAAACATTGCATACACATAATTAAACGAATGCAACTAGTAAAATTATAGAATTAATCGTTATTAGATTACTTAAGTTATTAAATAATTTATTACATAAGTCTAGTAATATTTAAAATAGCTTTAGTTTATACATTTTGCAGTGCCCCACACGGGCTCATAGCTGTAACGTATCCATTCTCTGTACATGAAAGCAATAAAATACTTAATACTTGAAAAATAAAAAAATCCGTTTCTAACTTACCCGTCTTCTGTTGGCACAAAATGTTCATCAACATCGCCCATCCCGTCATACTCGACGGTATCTATGAAATCCTTGAACGTTCTCTCTCGGAAACCAAATATAGCTGGCAGGTCTACGAAGCCGTCCTTCATCGGTATGCTCTGTTGCAGTTCTGGTACGAAGACGTTTTCAGCTGATGTTAGAGAGAGAAGGAAAAACAGGAGCATTGTGACACTTGCGAACGTTTACTGTCGCTGTTTACCTGACTGCAACACTGAAGTTTTGTAAACTTGTTCCCTCGATATAGGTCCAGCCTTGTGACGAAACCAACGGAATATCAAATTATGCTTCGCTCAGCAAATTAGAAAATACACATTTTCGTTACTTATAATTTTGATTGTTTTTTGGTATGTTTTCTTTAGTTTATGATTGAATTGATGCACTATTACTTAGAGTGTGCTCAGTCAATAACTTTACAATATTATTTTTGTTACATATTATTAGGGCTGAATTCAAAAAAAGGATTTGAATTATGTCAGCTTCGAATGAAAGGTTGTAGTTAGGTGAATGGTTTAATGACAGAGTTGGGGCCCAACAACGCTCTCGCGCTTATATAAACTATAAAAACTGTATTGTTAACTTTTGTTACCATTCATATAATTATTTTTACTAACAACTCTCCTCGGCTTCGCACGGTTTTTAGGAAGAATTCCGGCGTACATTATTTTCTTATAATAACTCTTAAGCGCACGCCAACAACTCTTGATAAAAAATCAAATCTTGAATCTTTTTTCATGGTTTTTAGCGACACTTACAACAGTCATATTTTAGGCAATTTACACAAAACCCTCCGGAATCATTTACCTTCTCCTTTAATGACTTTTACCTAGGTGGGTAGTTTTTGATATTATCGCGTTTCGACGTTTACCCAAGGCCACGGGTGGCCGTAGGTAAAAGTTTATGTTTTCGAAGTTTAAGTTTATGTTTTCGATAAAAAATGTCTACCGACCACATTATGACAATAATGTGGTCGGTAGACATTTTTTATTACCTCGAAGAATAATAACGGCTAAAGCGATTTTGGTGAGGTATCAAAACCACCATCAAACCAAAAACGTCTTAATTCCGGGGGTGTTCATAGATACATTTTGATACATTTTGCAAATAAGTGAAAAAGCGGACAACGATTAAAGTTTTTTTATAGTTTTCAATAAATTACGTTTTGTTTATATTGTGATTATTAATCGCTCATTTTTTCAAAACTATTTATTCAGTTGTCTGGTTTAATATATAATTCTAATATTGTTTGTCTGGTTAATTTATTTTGAATGTGTTATCTAGTTGGTAAATTCAACAACAGTTGAAGGAGTTACGAAGGTGACTTTATGCCTATTTATTATTCAGAAACATCTTTTTATTGGTAACTGTATTACACAAAACTATTGAATTAAATTATACATAGGTATATTGTACCATAATAAAAATATTAAAACAATTCATCACCATCACCAGCCTATAATAGTCCACTGCTGGACATAGGCCCCCCCAATGAGCGCCATAGATGGCATTATCGGGCATTATATTAGAGGGTAATTGCCCATAATCGCCACAAAAACAAATTAAAACAATTATTGTAACTTAAATAAAACCTAAATAATTTCTTTCTTATTTATGTCGTGTATGACAAGTAAAAATTATAAAACTTTTAATTGAATTAAAAATACAAAGAGTGCTTCTGGGTGTCAGATCATACCAACTTTTTTTTTACCATCCCGCATTTTTATTTAGGGATACAATTTAGATAGTGATATTGTGCCAATTTGCAATGTTTATGTTGTGTTCAATTTTGTGTGTGAAATCATCATCAACCTACAATATTCCACTGCTGGACCTCTAGGCCTCCCCAAATGATGGCATTATTCATTATTTGGGGGTTATTGCCCATAATCCCCACGCTGGGCATGCGGGTTGGGGATCGCAGTATGGTGGTTGTTCTGCAGAGGGCGCTGCTGCCCACCCCCCGGTGTGTTTCCCTTAGTCGCCTCTTACGACACCCACCGCCGGCACCACACGGCTCGTTCACGTGTGTGAAATGTATATACATATATAATATGTTTGCAGGTATGTACGACATCTGCGTGGAAGACTTCATGGTGCGAGACGTGAAGTACATCTGGAACCGCATGACCTTCCAGCAGCTGAAGGATCTCTTGAAGGAGAATAAGGTGAACTAGAGTAGACGAGATCGCTTCTCTTATTTATTTATTTTATTACGGACACAATACACTTAATAATAACCCATAAAAACAGAGAAAATCAAACTGGCTTGAGACGTAAACTAAGGGCACACAACAAATACACCGGTAGAAATTTGAACAATTATATGCGATATATAGAAGAAAAATAACAACATTTGTAATTACAATGCCAGACAATCCACACAGCATCATCTAGCCCCAAGCTAAGCAGAGCTTGTGTTATGGGTACTAGATAACTGATATACTTAATAATATACGACTGCGTAAATAGATATTTTTTATTATACATAAGAAACGACCAGAACACCCTGAACAAATAATTGCAGATCGTACAAATATTTGTCCCGAGGCGGGAATAGAAAACGCAACCTCCTACGTCACAGGCGGACCTTCGCCCACCGCGCCACAGAGGTCGTCGTAAAAAATACACTTAAATACGAAATCGAAAATTCTTAGGATATTCAATTAGTTATTGATGTCCTTATGTATCCCACAGACAATAAAGAGCTTCCCACTAGTGGACAGTCCAGCGTCCATGGTCCTGCTGGGGTCCATCCACCGCTGGGAGCTGGTCAAGGTCATCGAGCAACAGGTCGGCCGGGAGAGGAGACTGCAGGTACGAGATAAAGATAAAGAAGCCTCTACTTAATAATATTTTAATAAGTGCTTATGTATGAAAATACGCTGTTGGCGTTCCTTACTGTATAAATAAATAAATTTACATAATGATTAGTAATTAACGGGTATTTATCGCGTTTTTTTTCGTTTCTCGACGTTTCAACAGGTTTGCACTCTGTCGTGGTTACGCCGCAAACCTGTTGAAACGTCGAGAAAAAAAAAACATTCAAATAAATTTACCTACTTTATATTATTGTTTTGTGTAGGTGGCAGCACTGTGGCACCGCGAGGCTGAGGAGCGGCGCCGGGAGCGGACACGGCGACCTTCTAGATTCGAGGTAACTAGCAACCGCTACGCCATATCTCACCTGATGATGACTATGTGAACATATTCAGTCTTGTCTAAAGACTCCGTTGGTTTAGCTTATTTGAAAAAACAAGAAAGTTTTCGGTTTTTGAACTCAAGATATTTTTTGGGCATTTATCAGTGAATACTTCACAATTACCGATAACTACAACAAAAAAACAAGGAAACAGCAAGGTAATCATTGAAAAAAAAACAATCATGATTTTAAAACCGAGTTCAGATTTTGCAATATCAATAACATTATTACTTTAGGCTTACAAAACAAGCACATACAAGTCATCATTTCTACCATAAATTATTATAAAATAAGAAATAAACTGTTACTGATTGTCTCTTCCCTTTATATCCATAGAGGTTAAATATAATATGTTTTCGTATAAACGTAAGGTGTACTAATATGCCGGCATAGAATTTCACCACCCCAACTGTTCCCGTGGATGTCGTAAGAGGCGACTAAGGGAAACACACCGGGGGGCGGGCAGCAGCGCCCTCCCAAGAACAACTCCACCGAACTGCGATCCCCAACCCGCGTGGGGATTATGGGCAAAAACCCCCAAATGATGAAGACTGCCATCTATGGCGCTCATCAGGGGAGGCCTATGTCCAGCAGTGGACTATTATAGGCTGTTGTTGATTGTTGTACTAATATGTGTTATTGTGCAGGTGACGCCCGCTCCAGACATGCTAGCGCTGCCGCCCGGGGGCCCGCTGGTGCGCGGGACCTCGCTCACTAGCGAGGACCCAGGGGGCCTCCTGCCCTGTCAGTATATACATCTACATGTGGCCATATCATGCTTGAGATTAGAGCCTAGCTAATTATAACAACGAAGGACAACATCGGGCTTAGAGCTAGCCTAGCTGCCAATTATAACAAATCTAGACAAAAATTATAGAGTTAGTCGCTAGGAATGAATGATAGAACACTTTATATAATTATAAAAAAATTCGCACTAAAAACGAATCGTTCGTTAGCTTTATTGCTTAAAGGAATTTCTTTGGCAACCTTGTCACTAACAAAAGATAAGTAAAATAAGAGTGTGTAGTGCGCAGATAACCGCAGTAATAATTTATTGAAAAATGGATATCAATTTTAGTAGTACCTACTTTTAACTTAATTCTGCTGTAAGACCTAAGCCTACATAAAGGTAAAGGCTAAACTATTTTTTTTTTTCAAAATAGAGAACGTCTGTCATAAATTGATCGTAAACTGAAATCTAATTCGCATATATATTTTCTAGCTCCGGGCCAGCTCTTCCGTCCGAAGTCCATCCTGAAGAAGACCAACTCGTTCACGCTCACGCGTGGGCTAGCCTCCCCCCAGGCGTACACCCCCACCACGCCCAATGTCTACACTACTGTCACTGGCGCTGAAACCAGGTACCATAAATAAATAAACTAAGAAAAAATATAAAACAAAATAAATACAATAAATAATGATTCTGGGTTCCTACGACCGCGTCGCAGGCAGACCTACGCCCATCGCGCCACAGGGGTCGTCAATTAACAAAAAACCAAACTACAACCAAAATCAAAATCAAAACCAAACCTAAAAGTAAAATAAATCAAAGAAGACAGTAACAACAGGTCAATTGATAATGAACAAACTAGGTACGCTACGCACGCACTGCGCATTAGGTATTTTTTTAGAAATAAATTTTATAAATGATCATAATACCCCCCCCCCCCCCCCCCTAAGCCTTTCTGATGCCTTCCACAAATAAATAACACACGCCTTTTTTGGTTCATTATGTACGCTGTATATGATAATATAATTTAATTATCAATACAAGCGAGAATTTGGGTATTACCCATATAATGTACCCAACAAAGTTTCTCCAAGGGTGTCTTGGGTACAATTCACTACAGACCAGAAGAGAGTGCGATCAGATAGCAACAATGTGCAAGGTGCTCCGTGGTAGGATCGACGTTAATGATCTGCACAACCTTCTGTTTCGGCTCTACCTCCCCGATAACTACGTTCGCAGCAGAAGCCACAGGCTGTTCTCTGTACCCTACTGTAGAACCGTCTCTCGCGCCAACTCTCCACTGCCTCGCACACTCGCCGGCCTTAACAGACTTCTTGACCAGAACCCAGACTGCGATATCTTTGCAGATGAATGGAAGAGTTTAATGTTGGTATGCCTGAGGTTCTGCGAGCGTGATGAATGAAAGGATGCTTGAGTGATTCATTATTGTTGTTAGTCACTGTGTAATACTTAAGAATATCTTGTTTTATAATTCCATAATTAATTTATTTTTCTCTTTTTTCAACTATTTTATTTTGTAATGTTGTTTGTTATATTTAGATTTATTTTATATTTTAATTTTTCGAGTACCAATTTAAAATTGTGTTTTAATCTTATGTAACTAATGTAATTGGTTATTTAAATCGTGTTATTTACTATACCTAATAAATAAAAATAAAAACAATAAATAAAAATAAATTATTATTTAAAGGTTTTTTTTTTACATAAGATTTGTATGAGCCAGAATAAACGATTATCTTTCTTTCTTTATTTCTTTCTCCCGTGTCAACTGATTCTGACTCTACTTCTTCTGTATTAGATAAGTGCACTATCACATTAGCTACGCTTGTCATGATAGCTGTACATATTCAATAAATAAATAAATGAATAATAAATAAATAAATCCTTAGGATCCGAGCAGCGTTCGAAGCGATCTTCAAGCGCTCCACGCTACTGCAGGACGTGGAAGGAGGCCTGGCGGACGGGGGCTCCACCATGCCGCGCAGCCCGAGCATCAACAAGAAAGTGCAACTGGTATGATGGATGCCTTCAATACTTCTATCATTCGACTTACATCTCAATTTGTAGGGTTTTGAGATGGTTTCTTGTAATTTCGAATTATTCAAAAACTTAATAAGTTATATATTATATATCTGCCGTGTGGTGCTGGCGTAGAATTTCACCACCCCAACTCTTCCCGCGGGTGTCGTAGGATAGGCGACTAAGGGAAACACAACGGGGGGCGGGCAGCAGCGCTCTCTGCAGAACAACTACACCGAACTGCGATCCCCAACCCGCATGCCCAGCGTGAGGACCTATGTGGGCTGATGATGATGATATAAATCGGCTTTATGAATAATTTCTATTTAATTATTAAACAGATATATCAGTCATCTAGTACCCATAATGCAATCTTTGCTTAGCTTGAGGCTGGATGATACAAACTGATATTCACATTGTCCTGCATTATTCACTTTATTAATTACTAGCGGTCCGGCCCGGCTTCGCACGGGCATTTAACAAAAATTGAATTTTTCGTACGTTTCGTAACCCTAACTTATTTGAAAATATTCTATAGCCTATGTTCATCACAGAAAATTAAGGATTCTAGCTGACATAATTTTTCAAATCGGTCCATTAGTTTCGGAGCCTATTCAATTCAAACAATCAAATCTTTCCTCTCTATAATAATAGTATAGAAAAAACAGTTTTTGCAATATCTGATAGTAAGTTTTTTTCTATTGGTAATTAATTTTCTGTTGTTTTATGTACAGTGCGCGTCAGAATTAAGTAAGCCCTACACAATATTTACGACTACTTCGAATTCCATTGTAACTTATCACAAATTTTCACATGCAAAAATTTATTACGCCGCCGCTCAGGATCGAACCACCCACCACAATACTCAAAGTATGAAATTCCCAACAATAACAACTATTGTGTACATAGATTGAGATAGGGGGGTACTTATATGTGACGCGCACTGTACCTGAAATGAAAGTGTAGCAATGTATGTAAATTAATAAGAGAGTGTTTTTTATTTTGTGAACGTCATGGTTAAATTAGATATTTTTTTTTTGTGTATTAGAATATTAGTATTATTATTGACTATTTGTAAGTAATTGTATATTTAATATCTGTTAATTAATGTAATTGGTTGTAATAACCGTTTTAATTAAATAAAAATAAAAAAAATAAAAAAAATGTATGTACTGTTCCAGCCGCGAGAGCGCGTGTGCGACATGTCACCTGAGGACCAGAAGGCGTGGGAGCAGCTCGAGATGGCGCGCGAGGTGGACTTCGACCAGATGCTGGCCGTGGCGAGACATAGGGAACTGGTGAGTACCATCCATTCATAAATAAATTAAAATGTCTATTGCTATAACCACAAAAACTGTTGAAGGTTCTAATTAATTAATGTTAACTTAAAAGTACTGTGGTAGACCATATCTACGGCAGATCAGGTCTTTGGTAGACCAAGTCTATGGCATACCACGTCTTTTTAGACCAGGTCTATGACAGAGTAGGTCTTTAGTAGACCGGCAGCCTTATTGTATAACTTGAAATCCATTACCATTGATGAAGTTCACTACAATTGAACCTTTAACCGATTACCAGTTGTAGACCCAGTCAGAATGTTGTAAGGTATTCAACTGGTCTTCGGTTTCAGTTATTTACACAATTCAAAAGTGACAATCGAAGTCCGAAGGTTGCTAGGTTTGAAATGCCAATCTGAAGCCGATTACGATTACCAGTTGAGTTAGACAATAGAGCCGCATGTCTTTAGTACACCGGGTCTAAATGCACAATCCCTGTCCATTACGACCTCACAACATAAGATAAACGTGCCTCCAACCTCACGCTATTCCAGCATCCTCACGAGCTCGAGCTGGCGGACGAGCACCTGTACATCTGTCACATCGACCCCGCGCCCTTCCAGCTCGTCGAACGAACCTCACTGCTCAAGGTATGTACCTAATTCTAATTCTAAGTGGGGGAACTAAGATCTGCACTGACATCTCGCGTAGGAGTGTTTTGTGCATTATCCCCCTGCCTCACCAGGCCCTAACCAGCGCAGCTCCTTGAAGTACCGGAGCAGGACTTCTCAAGGTACGCATTTGTTTATTTATTTGTCAACATGTACTTATCATTTTATGTTTATTATAAGGTAAGTGTTAAAAAAATATAAGTGAAACATTTAAGTATGTACCGACTGCAAATTAGTCAGCGAGTAAAGGCTATTTTCATTTTCATTTTTACTTTTATCAATACGGGCACACCCTGTGCAATAGAGTACCTTAAATTCTAGACTTATATTCAAATTATATTCACTTAATACTTTGTCTTTAGGAACTCTATCATGAATAAAACTTAATGAACCTTTTGTTTCTCCGACATTTAAATTGTTTTTTTATTATACTCGTAAAAAAAGTAAGTATACATAATAGTCTTTAAGATAGCCGCGTTGCATAGCGTAACCCTCTAGCACAGGTATCTAATTCTAATTCTGAGTGGGGGAACTGAGATCTGCACTGACATCTCGCATGGGAGTGTTTTGTGCATTATCCCCCGCCTAAACAGGCAAACCTAACCTAACCAGCCCAGCTCCTTGAAGTACCGGAGCAGGACCTTTGGTGATTTACAGCTTCGAATCAGCTTTTCTGTGGGTGTGGTTAGGGTTGATGCCTCAATGATACTCATCAGCCCCGTTTTCCGTCTGGCCTCCTCTGTGGCCGTGCAGTGTAATACAACGTGTTCCACAGTCTAGCACAGGTATTATATTACTTAAAAGAGGGTCCCATACCAATGAAATGTACTAAAATAACTTAAAGAAATGAATTTTTTTTTATACTCATAAACAGTAATTATTTGACACTACAGATTAATATACAATTTTAAACATAAGATAACTATAGTTTTAAAAAGTTTTCAAAAGGAACCCTAACTTTTTAGAAAATAATCTACACTAGTTTCATTAGGGATAATGTAGAATTCTGATGGACAAAGAATTTTTTAAAGCGGTCCGGTTGTTTCGGAGCCCAATTCAAACGAAAAAACAAACAAATCTTGCCTCACTAATAATTAATTATTAGTTTAGATAGAACGCAGAATATATATTATATATAATTAAGTATATAATGTATGTTTCCAGGTTCACTCGCTATTCTCGACCCTGGGCGTGAGTCGCGCGTACGTCACCGCGATCGGACGACTCATTGGGGTCGTCTCACTCAAAGAGGTAAGCATTGTCAGGTATACCACACTACCAGTTATCACTGCACCACAATATCATTAGTCAAATTTTTTTTTTACCACGAAGTACAACGGACGAACTTTTGAGCAGCTCTACCTTCTGTCTTAGTAATAATGCAGTGTGCCTAACACTGCGGGTAGTAGAGTACATGAATAGTTTGTAGTTTTGAGTTTTCATAATAACAAAAATCTTTTATTACCAGTAGGGCAAGCACGGGCTTTCTTGTCTAAGGTAGAATAGACAAAAATTACGTCACTTTGTCATCGAATGCCACATCTTCACTTTCCATCAGGTGAGATCGTGGTCAAACGGAGGTATATCAGTTATAAAAAAAAAAGAATTCGTAAATTATTTGAAATTAATTTCTTCTACTTCAATAATGTACGCAATGTGGCGATGCGATGTCATTATTGTCTATTCTACCCTAGAGAACAATCGCCGTGCTTGGCCTACAGTACCTGCTATTTTCGGCACGCGGCATTCCAAGTCGCATATATGTCCGTCCCAGGGTACTAATGACCTCCCTGCCAAATTTCATTGATTCATAGATCCGTTCAGCGGTAAAAAGGTTACTATAGATAGCGTAGCTTGAGAATTTATAATATAAATAAATAAATAAATAATACTGGACAATTCACACAGCATTGTCTAGCCCCAAGCTAAGCAGAGCTTGTGTTATGGGTACTAGATAACTGATATACATAATAATATTAGATAACAGCTAGTCTCATCAACGTATACTAAGACTTCAGTAATTGGATAGAAAGCTAAATTTCAATTAACTTCCAGCTCCGGAAAGCGATCGAAGACGTGAACTCCGGAGCCCTAACAGTGGCCAACAGGCCTTCGCCCCCCACCACCCCCGTACCCACCGTCATCAAAGTGGTCACCACCGAGCCCGCGCCGCCCTCGGACTGCGAAACGGCGAAACTCACCACTAGTAGCGAGAAGAAGTGAATAGCTATGTAGCTAAGTGTTTATCACAGTAACTAATTATTGGGAACTTCAGTAACTGTAAGAATATATTGACATGTTCAGTAACGTCTTGAACATTCAGAGGCTTCCAAAAAAAAATAAAAATAATTGTAGGTATTTTGTGTAGGTTACTTTTGAACTGAATCAAGCAAAAAGCAAACCACTCTTTTCAATCACGGTCAATATCTTTAATTTGACAGTCAGAGAATCATAACGCCATATTTTCATTCTGTTTTTATTGTTTTTTCTATAATAAAGTCTCATTCAAAGCACATGATACCCAGTAATATTTCCAAATAAGAAATGTATATGCATTGGGAATTTTAGGATATAAAACATGAAATTGAAATTTTTGTGTTGCTGCAATAATTTACAAGCATTTATCATTTATCAATCGCCTTTTTATGTGAATCGGATTTTATGTGAACCTTCTGTATAATATACGATGGAGGACGTAACTTACCGAAAACGTTTTGGACCACCCATCCTTGAAACCCAATGGAACCAATGGGTGGTATTAAGCAACATTGATTTCCAAATGTAATTGACAGTATTTGTGAACTGGGCTTTTTATATATTATTTATTCCAAACTGTAGGAACTGAAGTTTAGTTATTAAGTGTATGTCGATTATTAAATGGTAAGAATGAAGTCGATGTCGTAGGCTATGTAACAAAAATCTTAGCCATATCTATAGTCAATTTGTATTATGTCAAATTTACTTTAGCAAGGGCAAAAATATCTGCCTTAATTTAATGATTTAAGCATAATTTGTATCTTGTCATAAAGACAAAATGTGATATCAATAAGGCTTATTTATATTGTACTATGACGGTACTCTACTGTCACACAGAGCGGCGGCGCTTGCCGTACGCAACGTTTTGTCGCTCTGTGACAGTAGAGTACCGTCATAATACAACACAGTTCGGCGCTATAGCGCGGCGTCAATTAGCGCCCTGACGCGGCGTAATAACGCGTTCTGTTTGGCAAAGCCTTTAAATCATACAAATGTCACAAATCTTTAATATTTTGTTGTGTATTTTGATAGCTATTTTGACGATTGATATACATGTACTTGGTGCTTTTGCAGAGATTAATGTTTTAAATGTTATTATTTATATATTAAATTATATACTTACGTAGGATAAGTTAGGTATGGCCAATTTAAATTATTCGAGAAGGCTTGTGATCGTTCAAATCATTCCAAAAGTGTTGTGCTCCTAAGTTAGTAATAGAGTTATAAGTATATTGAATCAAAATAGTCCAATTTTTATGTCAGTAAACTATTAAATTATTTCAATTTGTGAGAATATGACCAAAAATTTTACTATAATTTAAGTTTTCTTAACACGGCCGTTCGTAAACCACTTTGAAAGAAAGTCACGTAGGCAGCTTTATTATCAATATTTATAAAATCACGTAGTTAAAAAAACGCAGTTCGTATAAATACGTCCAACCATGGATCGGATAAACGTATCCTAAAATACTGTGATCTATTAAACTATTTATACATCATTGGACTAATGTAGTCATTTTTGAAGTATTACAATCATTCGAAAGCTTGTGTTTAATTATAAGTTATATTATAGAGTCGTCTCAAACTGTAAGTTACGTAACGAGTAAGCTTAGCTAGTAGGTTGACCTGAGTGAATTGACTCTAGTTGCATTTTCCATTGTGATCTGTTGCCTTTTGATTAGAAACTTTTGTGTCGTTGGTATGTTTTGTTTCATTTAAACCCTCCTTAGTACATATTATATTACATAATGCATTAAAGATAAAGATTTTTATTTGCCAAAGACATGTGTTATGTAAGGTTACATGTTATACATTTCGTGGATCAAAGAAAAACAAGAATGCTTAGATTTCGACATGTTATAATTATTTTAAATAAATGATATATGACTATTATATTATATTAGGCCTATGTCCAGCAGTGGACTAACATAGGCTGATGATGATGACTATTATTATGGATCAACATGCTTGACCGTCGGTATGCAAAAATATTTGAGAGAATGACGTGCACGTTATTTAACATGATTGAATTAAAGTTTGCATTGCAAAATCAATATACATTTACAAATTAACCAAATTTTTAGTTTCTTCCTAAAGAGTACACCATTTAGTTCTTTCAACTGATTTGGTATCTTATTAAAATTTTAGGGGCCATACTAACAACACTTCACTGCTGAACTTGTCCCCTAAACGATATGTTCTTGTAACCACCTCGCTTGGCAGGGAGCTTGGTGACAGAATACACAGACAAAAGCTACTCCCTTTGGTTCCCTTCAAAATCAAAGTGCTTTATTTCCTTTAGACCTTTCAGGACTTGTCACATCAGTAAACTCTTCGTCAGCTCTTACGACATGACCTAGAAACAAGAAAGCCGGGGCTGTCCGCTAGTTTTGACATTATAAAGAAAATTGACAATTATAAAAGACATATACTAGAGCCCGCCTCGGCTTAGCACGAGTATTAAACAAAAAAACAATTTTTAATGCAGAACGCTATTTTTTTTTTTATTGTAGCCTAGTGTAAATTGTAGCTTAGTGTAATATTCTTCAATTCAAACAAAAAAACATTCAAATAAATAATAAATAATGCCGGACAATCCACACAGCATCATCTAGCCCCAAGCTAAGCAGAGCTTGTGTTATGGGTACTAGATGACTGATATACATAATAAAATATTAATACATAATATTTAGATATGTTTAAATGTTTCCTATTTGTAATATTTGTATAGAAGAAACAATTTATTCTGATATTTATAAAATACAGCAGTTAGCTTACAGTCTAACACCAAAACACTAACTACAGCAAAGCACATGCTTATATAATTAAACCTACCTAAAACCATTCATACGCCCCTAGGGTAAGGTACAGTGAAACCTACGAATTATAATAAGACCATATATATATAAGATACCTCATATCTATATTAATAAATGGCTCCGATTCTGACATCCACGGACATTTGAACCACTCTATACACACTCATACACACATGAGTATTATTTGCCCTCTCATGACTGGTCAATGATGAACATGACCTAATCATGTGGATCCTTCAACTGGTTGAAAGGCCAAGTCTAAATGATGTCTAAATAACTGTGTAATTAAATTTATTTTTTTCACTATTAATAACCACTTCTTTTCTTATCTTTCCTGGATAAGATATATTATACTCGCATCTTATGTAGGTACCTTGTTTAGGTAAGTATACCCAGTATACTAGTGCATATAGTACCTACTAGTGCAGTGCAGTATGTCTTTAAATAGTCAGTGTCCTTCTTCACATCACACACATCACATCACCAGCCTATAATAGTCCACTGCTGGACATTAGGCCTCCCCTAATGAGCGCCATAGATGGCATCATTATGTGTCCTTCTTATATCTATATAAACTATGTAACTGCGAATTTGATTATTAGGCATGAGTTCTATTACATTATATGAGTTGTAAATATTATATAAATAAGATTTTTTACTTATGTCATACTCATAATATTTCAAAAGAGTTCTATTATTATAATATGAATTCTAAATATTATACAAATAAGATTATTTACTTGTGTTACAGAAATACACAGTATTTTATATTGCCACAAAGATATTATTTGTAATGCTAATGATTCTTTTTCCAATATTATAAAAAAAATACGAGTTATAAGTACCTACCTATGATAATATTCTATGAGATAGTTACTTGCAAAATGAAATATTTACGTAGAGTGGAACTTGATAATTAGGCATTATTTTACCTACTTAATTAGAACTTAGTGTTCCGGCTTCGTATCGTGGTTGTTAGCTGACCCTAACTCTTATGAGATAAAGTCGTTGGGGTCAATTTTGGATCCATCGCTATCTATTCTGCCGTGGGTCGTTGTATCCGTTTTTTTTATAGGTACCTATTAAATATATTCATGATTACCGGAAGAATTTTCAAAATTCTCTGATTATTTGACCTCTGTGGCGCGGTGTGCGAAGGTCCGCCTGCGACGCAGGAGGTTGCGGGTTCGATTCCCGCCTCGGGACAAATGTTTGTACGATCCAGTAACACCTACATCGCATGATATCTAGCTAGCGTTACTATTTGATTTGTTAACACGAAAAACTTAGTGGTTATTTTTGACATACCTAACTGTAATGGTTAGACGTATGGTATCGCGGAGTTTTGCACATCAGTTTGCTTCAGTTTGCTTTCACACGTTCGGTTTAAAGAATTTATTCTCATTAAAAACTTATACAGTTCACTTATAATGAGATTTCTTAAGATTACTTATTTCTAGTTTCTATGTAGCTAGCGACTAAGCTTATTAAGCTAACATGATAACAATGCAATGGTTCAAAAGAAATTCTAAAAAGCTGAAATTCGAAAAAGCATTTCTACAACCATAGCAGAGGGTAGGCATAATTTACATTGACGCGTTTGTGTAAGCTGTTGTTGTGACTCGGTACACTGTATTGTTTTACCGGCGCGGAGTGTGTGTAAGCAGTTGAGTAAGTAGTAATAAGTAGTGAAGAGTTGTATTAGTTTCTGTGTTTGTGTGCGTGTTATAGTCCGGGAGACAGCTGCATTTGTGGTATATTGTATAAAGTGTATTATAGTTTATGTAAAATTGATTTTATTTTTGTTTAATGCTATTCTATTACTTTAGAATTAATAAATACTTAAGTTAGGTACCTACACAAATAATATAATATTAGACAGGCACTGAAAATAAATAATTATGATAAATATTATGTTATTTTTTTTTTATTTTTTTTTTCTTATCTTTGTGTTAGAATATATTGTTTTAGGTTCTTTTTGAAAGCATTTATACTTGTACATTCTTTTATTTCGCTGGGTAGTCCGTTATACATGATAACACTCTGACTCAGAATGTTCCTATAGCCATACCTTTTGGTCCGCGATGGTCGCACATAGAGCTTGTTTTTACATCTTAAGTTATATTTATATTTTCTGACTGAAAGTTGTATATCTGTTTGGATAGTGTTATTTAAGATTTTTTTTATCAAAATGCACGTGTTGTACCTAAAACTCTCTGCAACATCTAACAGTTCGGTTCTTTTATAGATTAATTCAGTTTGTGTTAAATATTTGAAATTGTATAAGCGTTTAATCACTTTATTTTGTGCTGTTTGCAATGTAATTAGATTAGATTTCGCTGCAGATCCCCATAACTCAATTAGATATTCTAGATGTGGTCTGACAAGCGAGTTGTAGATTGTATGTTTTACCTTTGAAGGCACACAGTTGCCCATTTTACAAAGGGCTCCAGAAAGTGACACTAATTTCGATCGTACATGCTCAATGTGCGGCTTCCATGAAAGTTTTTCGTCTAAAAGCAGGCCCAGATATTTTTCTGTATTAGAGTGACGTACATAGTCGCTATTTATCCTTAGAGGAATGTGCAAAGGAACCTCTTTATTTATAGCTGTAAATATCATATAAGAGGTTTTAGCTACATTAACAGTAAGGAGATTGTAAGAGAACCATTCAGTAAGCAGGTTTAGATCATTTTGAGCTCTATCAATAATTTTGTGAATAGATTCGTCGAAGTAAAAAATACACGTATCATCGGCATAAAGAGTGACATTTCCAGAGAGACCAATTTGTATTATATTATTTACATATATAAGAAATAATAATGGCCCTAGTATTGACCCTTGTGGTATTCCACATGTGATTTTCCGCGGGGTACTTGCATAGTTTCCTATCTTAACTATTTGACGGCGATTTGTCAAGTATGAGGAGAGAAGATCGTAAGCAGGTCCAGTAATGCCCAAGTTGTTTATTTTTTGCAGTAGTTTTCTGTGACTGACAGTGTCAAACGCTTTTTTTAAGTCGATAAAAACACCCAAGCATATCTTCTTTTCATCGATGCTTGTTTTTATTTTCGTGACAAGGTCTATAGTTGCTGATAATGTATTCGACTGTTGCCTAAATCCGTATTGCCGGTCTATCAGGAATTTTTTTTCAGTTAGGTATTCGTTTAACCGTAAGTATATTATTTTCTCAAAGATTTTTGATATCACCGGCAGTACGGAAATAGGTCTGTAGTTTGTAGGGTTGGACTTAGAGCCAGACTTGTAGATTGGTGTGACTTTTGCTAATTTTAGGTCATCTGGGAACTCACCTTTTTCCAAATACTTGTTTATACATTGAGCTAAAGGCTCTACTATTTTAAATTTAATACATTTTAAGGCTTTGGTCGTGATTCCATCTGATCCTGAGCTACTGTTTCCTTTGAGATTATCAATGATTTTATTGACTTCATTTATTGTACAGGGTTTAAGTTTGTTTAGTGTTGTAGTGTGTGTGTGGTTATCGTTGTACATTAGTGTGTTACCGGGTTGGTTGTGATATTGTGTAGGAATTTTATTTGCTAAGACACTGCCAATCGAGGAAAAGAAGTCATTGAAGACTTCGCAGATTTTAGTGCCTTCTGTTATGGTTTGACAATTTGATATTATTTTAGGTGGAAGCTGGTTGTTTTTGATTTTATTTGTTGCTAAAGTATTTATGAGGTCCCACATCTTCTTTGGATCTTCTTTATATTTCATAAATTCATTATAGTAGTAGCTGTTCTTGTCTGTTCTTATCTTTCTCCTTACTTTGTTTCTTTCTATCAGGAATCCTTTTCTCAGATTTTCGTTTTGTTTATCTTTCTTGATTTTTTCCCATAGTTCGTTTCTTTTGTCTATCATGTCGATTACTTCTTTGTTTATCCATTCATCCCTTGGTCGGTTCAGTATTTTCGTTTTCTGTATTTTGTTTTCATTTATATGTTTTAGTATGAAGTTTTGTAAATATTCATATTTGTTGTCGTTATTTTCGTAGGTTGCTTCTTTTATTCCTTTGTATAGTTTGTCGTAGTCTAGGGCTTCGTATTTCTTAACTTGTTTGATCTGTGTCTTGAACTTTGAAATTTGTAAAAAGATTTGTTTATGATCAGATAGTGCCGAATCAAGTAGTCCTAATTTAAAGTTGTTTTCAGTAAGATCGGTAGTTACATGATCTATGATAGTTCCTGTAGTTGCTGTTTGTCTAGTAGTATATTTTTTGTCTATTTTATTGAGTACCTATTTCGAATCCTGTTTCTTTTATTAGATCTAGATAGCGTTTACAATCTGCATCATTAGATAAAAGGTCCAGATTAATGTCACCCAGTATAAGTGATCGCTTTCTTGTTTCCAAATGGTTATGGAATTTGTCCATAAAGTCACTGAAATTTCCAGGTCTGTATATGCCGCCAATATTAAGTGCAAATTTCGGTATATTAACCCACAAGTAGTGGTTTCCATCTTTGTAAGTGTTTTCAGTTATCTCGAAGTTCAAGCTTTTGTGTACATAGATAGAAACTCCTCCACCACGCCGGTTTTTTCTAATATTGTAAGCATGTTCGTAATTTGGGAGACTGTGCAATTGTGCATCTTGGTCTGATCTCAGCCAGGTTTCAGTTATTACTATAATATGTACTGTGGATTTGATTCCTTTTAATATACATTTTATTTCATCTAACTTACCCTTAGTGCGGATGCTTCTTGCATTTGTATAGAAAATTTTTAGCGAAGATAAATCTGATGGTATATCTTGGTATGTTTTTGCTGTATAATGTGTTATGTGGTTTGAATCGTTTGTAGAGCATCGACAGTCTGGGTCTTTTAGTTTTTTGTCTCTTTCCGAATGATTTTAGGAATCCCTTTTACATATTTTATGATTAAGTCTATTTCCCCTTCATCTTCTCGGCGTTTGAGTTCTGCCACAAGGTTTTTAAGGTGGTTTTGTTGCATCTGTGTTTGGTCTCCAAAAATCTTGTACTGTTCCGGTAATTTCTGTTTGTTTGACAGAAGAATTTTAGTAGTGTCAGGAGCTTCGAACATTATTTTAATTGGCCGTGATTTCTCCACATTATATTTGCCCAATCTTTGGGTTTTACGTGGTTTTGGACAATCTGGCTGTACATTGCAGAGAATTTTCCAAACTTTTTCTAAGTCGTCCTTCATTCTAGATGTGTAGTTGAGATCTTTACTTTCATTAAGCCCGACCATGATGACATTCTTTTCTCGTTGAAACCTTTCTTGTACTTCCTGTATTATGTCGTTTTGTGCTACAGTTGGTATTTCATGTTGTAGGTTTTTCAATACATCAGACTTTAGGGTATCTATATCCTGTTCAATAACTGCAATTTTTGCGAGAGTAGATTTATGTTCAACAGTCATAGTTTCCACAGCTTCGTTTAACTTTTTATATTCGGCCGTGAGATTTTCTGTTGTGAGCTTAATGGTTTTGACTTCATCTTTTATTTCCTGGATATCTTTGTGTACTGCGTTGATACTTGCATTTTGAGATTCAGAGGTCTCTTTAATTAGACCTGTAATAAAAGTCCGGAGTTCAGCCATCTCCTTTTTAAAATCATATTCTGCCCCCCGTTCCTTTCTTTTTCGCTGGTATTTGGTTGCTCGTAGTTCTTCTTCATCGTAGTTGGAGAGATTTGATGTGGATCCCCCGCCGCTGCCGCTCGCACTAACAGTCAGGCAGCTTGATGGTGGCGTTCGTACAGGATTCATTTTGAACTTACGAGCTCAGTGTTTAGAAGTAATGTTGTAGAAATG
This sequence comes from Eupithecia pulchellata, assembly GCA_963931895.1. Classification (NCBI taxonomy): domain Eukaryota; kingdom Metazoa; phylum Arthropoda; class Insecta; order Lepidoptera; family Geometridae; genus Eupithecia; species Eupithecia pulchellata. The sequence goes on from OZ007545.1 coordinate 645,609, forward strand.
AACACTTCTTAGTAGTCGTAGTCACTTCACTCTAATATTTTGTTTATTCTTATATTTCGTGTATGACACACAGTGTAAATATTAGATCGGTACGGAGTATTATTTATCGTTTACGAGTCTCTCGCGTATGCACACGTCCGCTTGCTTCGAGCGCTAGCGTTCACACCACGTTGGCTTACATTATTGAGGTTTTCATACGGATTCCTCACATTTTTTAAAACAACCAGCAGCTTATTTAATCCAAAACAAAGAAACAAATGTTTCCTCCATATAGAATTCTTATATAAGTAGGTACTTATGTATAGGTAGGTAACTAATTTAGAATACCGAGATTACCGATCCTCGTCAATAAGGCCCTCTCTAACAACGTCGAAGAAATCTCCAGTGTGTCGACCAGGGTAGCGTACCTGATCCTTCGGCTGTCTAAGCGCTACAGCTTGAAGGTCATTCAGGTCTACGCACCGACCTCGGCACACTCGGATGATGAAGTGGAGGATATGTACGAAGACATATCCAAAGCCTTACATCACACCACCAAGGCTCACTTCAACGTTGTTATGGGGGACTTTAACGACAAGGTGGGGAACCCAGACTGGCAACAAATCCCGAATAGGCCCGCATGGTTTTGGTGTTCGCAATCACAGGGGACAAATGCTCGTCAACTTCCTCGAGAAAGAGGGGCTGTTCTTAATGAACTCTTTCTTTAAGAAACAGCCCCAAAGGAAGTGGACATGGCGGAGTCCAGATTCTGTGACAAAAAATGAGATCGACTTCATCATGACGGATAGCAAGCATATATTCAGAGATGTCTCAGTGATCACCAGGTTCAATACCGGATCTGATCACCGACTCCTTCGAGGCTCTCTGAATATAAATTTGAAGCTTGAAAGAAACCGTCTGATGAAGTCCACGCTCCGACCGAACCCAATCCAAATCATGGCGGGCACCGAGAAGTTTCAGCAGCTTCTCGGGGATAGATTCGCTGCCTTGGAACCCACTGATGACGCTGACGAGACCCTACACAATCTGGTAGAAACGCTGAGGGACGAGGGCATCAAGTTTTGCAAAAAGCAGCGTACTGGTAAGAAGTCCAAACTCTCGGATGAGACTCTTGGGCTGATGACAAAAAGACGGGAAACCACCCAAGCGACTTCGTCAGAGAGGTCAGACCTGAACAAGCGAATTGCGAAGATGGTACGACGCGACCTTCGGAGCTCTAATACACGCCTCATTGAAGAGGCGATAGAGCGAAACCGAGGGTCCAAAGTATTCACTTAGCAGCTTGGAAGGAGCCACCTGACGAAGCTTTCAACGCACGACGGAAGGACCGTATTGTCGAAGCCGGAGATATCGGCCGAGATAGAGGACTTTTATGGCCGTTTATACGCTGCACATGCTCCCCGTTCCCAACGAGACGACCACGATTCTAGAGCCACCTTGATACGCCACTATACCGACGAACTGCCAGACATCAGTCAAGACGAGATCGTGTTAGCTCTGAGGCAGCTTAAAAATGGAAAAGCCCCCGGTGAGGACGGAATAACATCAGAGCTTTTGAAAGCTGGAGGATACCCTGTTATACAGGAGTTACAGAGCCTCTTCAACGCCGTCCTTCACAGTGGGAGAACTCCAAAGGCGTGGAGTGGGAGTTTGGTGGTGCTCTTTTTCAAGAAGGGAGATAAAACCCTTCTTAAAAATTATAGACCCATCTCGCTCCTAAGTCACGTCTATAAGCTTTTCTCACGAGTTATATCGAACCGTCTCGCCAGGAGACTCGACGAGTTTCAGCCACCGGAGCAGGCTGGGTTTCGCGGAGGATATGGTACCATAGACCACATTCACACAGTGAGGCAGATTATACAGAAGTCCGAAGAGTATAATCAGCCCCTGTGTCTGGCTTTTGTGGACTATGAGAAGGCCTTTTACTCCGTTGAAACCTGGGCTGTTCTACAATCCTTACAGCGATGCCAAGTAGACTATCGTTATATCGAGGTGCTGAGATGTCTCTACGAAGCCGCTACGATGAGTGTCCGAGTACAGGACCAGCAGACTAAACCGATCCAACTGCGCAGAGGAGTGAGGCAGGGGGATGTCATATCCCCGAAACTGTTCACGAGCGCGTTGGAAGATATGTTTAAGACGCTGGACTGGAAAGACAAGGGCATCAACGTAAACGGCGACTACATCTCACACCTGCGATTCGCTGATGACATAGTCTTAATGGCGGAGTCGCTAGAGGAGCTGAACCGGATGCTGGACAGTCTAGCTTCAGCCTCCCGATGTATCGGTCTTGGCATGAATTTGGATAAAACCAAAGTCATGATCAATGCCCACATTGATCCAAGACCGGTGATCGTACATGGCCACCTTCTCGAAATTGTTTCCGAGTACACTTACCTCGGGAAGATTTTGCAGTTGGGTAAAAACAATTTCGAGAAGGAAGCCAAGAGGAGGATCCAGCTAGGCTGGGCAGCGTTCGGAAAATTACGTCGAGTCTTCTCGTCATCCATACCGCAATGTTTGAAAACGAAAGTTTTTAATCAGTGCGTCCTACCAGTTATGACCTACGGAGCTGAGACGTGGACACTCACGATAGGGTTGGTCCACCAGTTCAAAGTCGCTCAGCGCGCTATGGAAAGAGCTCGGAGTTTCTCTGAAGGATAGGATTCGTAACCAATTCATCCGACAGAGAACTAAAGTCATCGACATAGCTCAGAGAATTAGCCAACTGAAGTGGCAGTGGGCCGGCCATATTTCGCGAAGAACCGATAACCGCTGGGGTAAACGTGTTCTTGAGTGGAGACCGCGACTCGGTAAACGTAGTGTAGGACGCCCTCCGGCCAGGTGGGATGACGATCTGCGAAAGACTGCTGGCAGATGCTGGATGCGACAAGCCGAAGACAGGGCGCTATGGCGCTCATTAGGGGAGGCCTATGTCCAACAGTGGACTAACATAGGCTGATGATGATGATGATGAGATTACCGATGACTTTAGGTAAAAGGTTTCTAAGGAATAAAGAAAAACCAAATGCTTATATTTGTTTATTATTCTTTTTAATTTCGTTTTGAGCTACGATACTTAATTTCTATAATACTCAGACACTGTAAAATACAAAACGATAGTTCTGGAAACTGGGTCAAAAATATTAAGTACATGAAATAGTTGTTTTAAAATTCAGTTATAAACAGTGTCTCTTTCCAAACGTAAGTAGAAAAAACCAGACATGGTTTGAATTCAGATGTCGCCATAACCAAATACATTTTACAGCACTGCACAAAAATTTATTTTTTTATTTTAAAAAGATGGCAACATTTGTAATAGTCATAGTGTGTTTAGTATTTTGGCGATATCTGCATGGAAAACAGTTTTACACAAAACATTAATAGATGTTATGCTTAAATAAAATATCTGGTTACAACTTGGAGACAAATCAAGAAAATATAATGACAGATTAGGCAAGTTGTAAGTGGTTATTGCATACTTGGCATTATTTTAAATTCAGATTAATAAGCAATCCCGCAATTATCAGTAGGTTATGTTCTCGTACAATAAGAGTTTTACAGTGATAATTGTTAATTATAACTATCTTACGTGTATTTTATCTTTTGAAAAACAAGTATTATCGTTTTTCTTTGAACCGTACAAAAGATTAAAGTCAAAATGTATTTACTTCCTTATATCATATAAACTAACGTACGTACCTACGTACCTAAAACAATAAAATTAATAAAAATACATTACAAAAATAGGAACAATTTCGATTTCTACATTCGAATGTCATTTAATTTACCTATTCTTAACTTAAATAATATCACAACTTAACTAATTTTTGATAATTTATCATACTATGATTTACATTTGTTACGTAAATAGTGTGTGAAAATCTGAATTTCAATATACATTTTTAATGAAGGAAAAAAATATCTGCTAAATAAAAAACTAAATTCTTAGATACAAACTCTTGTAAAAAAATTAAGTACAACTCCCTTCATTATTCATGCATATTAAAATTTACAATAATAACTTAACTTAAAATACAAAAAATTATAAATGCCAAGTTTGAATGCAGTTTAAACCAAACTACATAATTGCGCGCAACTATTAGCAAGTAGGTATATAACACAAGTGATTTTTTGTTATGTACCATAAAACCTTATCCAATCTAAATAAAGTCACTGAGCTGTTTGTTACTACAGAAAATAAAAATACTTAAGTTCCCAAATTGGAAATTGATTGGGAGTTCTAGATATTCCATTTGTTATTTTAATAACAGAATCAAACATAAAATATAGAGTAGGTATTTGCCTAATTTTCCAACGATGAATGACAACATGATTAAAGTAATTTAATTATCAAAACTTGAGGAGTTCTAATTTTAGTAGGTAACAAAGTCAAACACCAAGTAAGTACAATTAAAAAGACTCATCATTCCCAATGTGAACGTGAGAAAAATAATAAATAATTCTAAATAAGACTGGGAATTTTAATAATAAAATTATAAATAATGTTAAATTCCCAATATTTGCAAAGTGAACATCTAATGTTTTAGAGATATTCTATTGGAAATTTTAGTAATTAGGGGAATTTTAGCAAAGTGAACATCTAGTGTTTTAGAGATATTCTATTGGGAATTTTAGTTATTACCTTCCTGAAAAACAAAACAATTTAGACCCTACAACGTGCACCTAACGTAAGAATATTATGAAACACATTGTTCAAATCATTCACAGTAACAAAACTTACAGATAAGACCTAATTGGTCCAAAAAGTCTAGCATAAAAGGCCTTTCTTCCCAAGGCCAGTAAGTCCACTTCACATGCAGCCACAAGATTCCACAACCATGTTAGGCAGGGTCTTCTGAGTGACCGTGTTGGTAGAGTCCAGGTAGAGAAGCTGGAGAGAGCTGAAGGTGGTCGGGGCGCAGCATGGCTTGAACTCTGCTATTCGATCTGATACGGAGTAGAAGTATTTCTGTAAGCAAATGAAAAATTATAACTTTGTAGTTTTTGACGTAGAAGCATCAAAGACTGCTAAAAATGCTGCTGTCTTTGTTATACAGTGGTGTTGGTTTGACTTATTTCAAAGTAATTGTACCTACTCGCGAATAAAGAGTCAAATCTTTGTACTTGTTGGTATGTTTACAATAGTTTGCATTCGACGGACAAGAAATGCATCGTTTAGAAAGTATCATTATCTGTATGAAATTTGACTTGTCTAAGTGCTTATTTTGTAAGCCTAAAGAAATAAAGTTATTGAATCTGAAAAGGTAATTATGGGACTAACACATCTCGCTTTTAGTGACTAGAGACTGTCGAACTAAAGTACACAGCTGGAGTGTGGTTTCAGGAGCAAGAAGACATTAAAAAAAAAACATTTCCATGTGTTGTAATTTGAACTTACCCGTATAATATTATGATGATAGGTATTCGCCGTCGTCACAGCCGAGATCGGCGCACAACTGCCCTTGCAGAAGTACGCATGGTACCCCTCAGGCCGTATGATCCAGTCGTCCCAGCCCAGTTCCTTGAAGCTCACGAAGAGGGGTTCCCTGCAGCATTCCGTGGTGGTAGCGCTGCAATCAAGTGCGCGCCCGTGGCGTCGCTTGCCCGCGTACTTGGTGTACAGGACTAGGAATGGTCGGTGTTTCTCGTGGAACGAGAGCGGGGATTTGCGCAGCTGTGGGAGAAAGAGTGAGTTAGACAAGACTGAAATGAAATCTTGAGTTATGTTATAAGAGAAAAAACAATGCTAAAAGGTATCGACAGTTTGTAGCTGTAATTAATAAATTCATCATACACTTATCAAAGTCTTAATTATCAAACACTGTATTGTATACTCTTGCTGCGAATTTAATAACCAGCAATTAATAAAGTATGATATCCGGCTTGTCCGAACATACTTTTTGGATTATACACTGGCCTGTAAAGCAATGTATCACACTTTTTTATAAACTATAAAAAAGATTTTAAATAAAACGTCAGCTTTTTTTGAAACTTTAGTAAACATAGTAGATAGTACGAGAATATTCCCCAAAACCGGCTCTTTTTTTCTACGATAAAAATTTTACTAATGTGTGTGTTACTAAAGTACTAATGTATGTTACAAATGTACCATAAAAATAAATGAATATAATAATAGATTTTAAAAATTTAAATTTAACAGCGTGGTACTTAGCTTTGCAGGCGTATTTAGATATGTCGCGTCAGTGCGGCAAGCGGTCTATGGTCTTTACAGTTATTCTTAGTTCACCATTACTCTATGGTCTATAGAGTTAGTGTATGTTCACCTGACAAGTCCTGCAGGCCACATGCAGCGTGTGCAGCCGCTGCCGACCCTCGAGCCACACGCGCACCGCCCACGCCAGCTCCACCCGCACCCAGCCCTCGCCCGTGTCCGTCTCCTTGATGGCGATCGGCTTCGTCTTCTTGAACTGCTGCTGGCTGTCCCAGTGCGCTGCTTCCGAGATCACGAATGTTTGGTTGTATTCGTCCATTGGGTCGCGCTCCTAGAAAATAATGATTTTTTTAATTAGCATTTTTTTTTTGTATGCTCAAAAAGCGGAATGTGGTGGAATACCGTCAAAAATATTTTAAATAGGTATATTTAAAGTTAATGATTATTTTGAAAAGGTTTTAGGCCCAGTTAATTGTCTACAGGTTTTTGGGTTTACCATACAGCATTCGTGTCCAAAATATAAATGGAGTCCTAGTGAATATCAATCAATCGATTGTTTTCATTATTTTATATTTGATATACCAGCCTTAGACAGAATTACGAGTACGCTAGCGCTCGAAGCAAGCGGACGTGTGCATACGCGAGAGACTCGTAAACGATAAATAATACTCCGTACCGATCTAATATTTACACTGTGTGTCATAAACGAAATACAAGAATAAACAAAATATTAGAGTGAAGTGACTACGACTACTAAGAAGTGTTCATTTCTACAACATTACTTCTAAACACTGAGCTCGTAAGTTCAAAATGAATCCTGTACGAACGCCACCATCAAGCTGCCTGACTGTTAGTGCGAGCGGCAGCGGCGGGGGATCCACATCAAATCTCTCCAACTACGATGAAGAAGAACTACGAGCAACCAAATACCAGCGAAAAAGAAAGGAACGGGGGGCAGAATATGATTTTAAAAAGGAGATGGCTGAACTCCGGACTTTTATTACAGGTCTAATTAAAGAGACCTCTGAATCTCAAAATGCAAGTATCAACGCAGTACACAAAGACATCCAGGAAATAAAAGATGAAGTCAAAACCATTAAGCTCACAACAGAAAATCTCACGGCCGAATATAAAAAGTTAAACGAAGCTGTGGAAACTATGACTGTTGAACATAAATCTACTCTCGCAAAAATTGCAGTTATTGAACAGGATATAGATACCCTAAAGTCTGATGTATTGAAAAACCTACAACATGAAATACCAACTGTAGCACAAAACGACATAATACAGGAAGTACAAGAAAGGTTTCAACGAGAAAAGAATGTCATCATGGTCGGGCTTAATGAAAGTAAAGATCTCAACTACACATCTAGAATGAAGGACGACCTAGAAAAAGTTTGGAAAATTCTCTGCAATGTACAGCCAGATTGTCCAAAACCACGTAAAACCCAAAGATTGGGCAAATATAATGTGGAGAAATCACGGCCAATTAAAATAATGTTCGAAGCTCCTGACACTACTAAAATTCTTCTGTCAAACAAACAGAAATTACCGGAACAGTACAAGATTTTTGGAGACCAAACACAGATGCAACAAAACCACCTTAAAAACCTTGTGGCAGAACTCAAACGCCGAGAAGATGAAGGGGAAATAGACTTAATCATAAAATATGTAAAAGGGATTCCTAAAATCATTCGGAAAGAGACAAAAAACTAAAAGACCCAGACTGTCGATGCTCTACAAACGATTCAAACCACATAACACATTATACAGCAAAAACATACCAAGATATACCATCAGATTTATCTTCGCTAAAAATTTTCTATACAAATGCAAGAAGCATCCGCACTAAGGGTAAGTTAGATGAAATAAAATGTATATTAAAAGGAATCAAATCAACAGTACATATTATAGTAATAACTGAAACCTGGCTGAGATCAGACCAAGATGCACAATTGCACAGTCTCCCAAATTACGAACATGCTTACAATATTAGAAAAAACCGGCGTGGTGGAGGAGTTTCTATCTATGTACACAAAAGCTTGAACTTCGAGATAACTGAAAACACTTACAAAGATGGAAACCACTACTTGTGGGTTAATATACCGAAATTTGCACTTAATATTGGCGGCATATACAGACCTGGAAATTTCAGTGACTTTATGGACAAATTCCATAACCATTTGGAAACAAGAAAGCGATCACTGATACTGGGTGACATTAATCTGGACCTTTTATCTAATGATGCAGATTGTAAACGCTATCTAGATCTAATAAAAGAAACAGGATTCGAAATACTCAATAAAATAGACAAAAAATATACTACTAGACAAACAGCAACTACAGGAACTATCATAGATCATGTAACTACCGATCTTACTGAAAACAACTTTAAATTAGGACTACTTGATTCGGCACTATCTGATCATAAACAAATCTTTCTACAAATTTCAAAGTTCAAGACACAGATCAAACAAGTTAAGAAATACGAAGCCCTAGACTACGACAAACTATATAAAGGAATAAAAGAAGCAACCTACGAAAATAACGACAATAAATATGAATATTTACAAAACTTCATACTAACACATATAAATGAAAACAAAATACAGAAAACGAAAATACTGAACCGACCAAGGGATGAATGGATAAACAAAGAAGTAATCGACATGATAGACAAAAGAAACGAACTATGGGAAAAAATCAAGAAAGATAAACAAAACGAAAATCTGAGAAAAGGATTCCTGATAGAAAGAAACAAAGTAAGGAGAAAGATAAGAACAGACAAGAACAGCTTCTACTATAATGAATTTATGAAATATAAAGAAGATCCAAAGAAGATGTGGGACCTCATAAATACTTTAGCAACAAATAAAATCAAAAACAACCAGCTTCCACCTAAAATAATATCAAATTGTCAAACCATAACAGAAGGCACTAAAATCTGCGAAGTCTTCAATGACTTCTTTTCCTCGATTGGCAGTGTCTTAGCAAATAAAATTCCTACACAATATCACAACCAACCCGGTAACACACTAATGTACAACGATAACCACATACACACTACAACACTAAACAAACTTAAACCCTGTACAATAAATGAAGTCAATAAAATCATTGATAATCTCAAAGGAAACAGTAGCTCAGGATCAGATGGAATCACGACCAAAGCCTTAAAATGTATTAAATTTAAAATAGTAGAGCCTTTAGCTCAATGTATAAACAAGTATTTGGAAAAAGGTGAGTTCCCAGATGACCTAAAATTAGCAAAAGTCACACCAATCTACAAGTCTGACTCTAAGTCCGACCCTACAAACTACAGACCTATTTCCGTACTGCCGGTGATATCAAAAATCTTTGAGAAAATAATATACTTACGGTTAAACGAATACCTAACTGAAAAAAAATTCCTGATAGACCAGCAATACGGATTTAGGCAACAGTCGAATACATTATCAGCAACTATAGACCTTGTCACGAAAATAAAAACAAGCATCGATGAAAAGAAGATATGCTTGGGTGTTTTTATCGACTTAAAAAAAAGCGTTTGACACTGTCAGTCACAGAAAACTACTGCAAAAAATAAACAACTTGGGCATTACTGGACCTGCTTACGATCTTCTCTCCTCATACTTGACAAATCGCCGTCAAATAGTTAAGATAGGAAACTATGCAAGTACCCCGCGGAAAATCACATGTGGAATACCACAAGGGTCAATACTAGGGCCATTATTATTTCTTATATATGTAAATAATATAATACAAATTGGTCTCTCTGGAAATGTCACTCTTTATGCCGATGATACGTGTATTTTTTACTTCGACGAATCTATTCACAAAATTATTGATAGAGCTCAAAATGATCTAAACCTGCTTACTGAATGGTTCTCTTACAATCTCCTTACTGTTAATGTACCTAAAACCTCTTATATGATCTTTACAGCTATAAATAAAGAGGTTCCTTTGCACATTCCTCTAAGGATAAATAGCGACTATGTACGTCACTCTAATACAGAAAAATATCTGGGCCTGCTTTTAGACGAAAAACTTTCATGGAAGCCGCACATTGAGCATGTACGATCGAAATTAGTGTCACTTTCTGGAGCCCTTTGTAAAATGGGCAACTGTGTGCCTTCAAAGGTAAAACATACAATCTACAACTCGCTTGTCAGACCACATCTAGAATATCTAATTGAGTTATGGGGATCTGCAGCGAAATCTAATCTAATTACATTGCAAACAGCACAAAATAAAGTGATTAAACGCTTATACAATTTCAAATATTTAACACAAACTGAATTAATCTATAAAAGAACCGAACTGTTAGATGTTGCAGAGAGTTTTAGGTACAACACGTGCATTTTGATAAAAAAAATCTTAAATAACACTATCCAAACAGATATACAACTTTCAGTCAGAAAATATAAATATAACTTAAGATGTAAAAACAAGCTCTATGTGCGACCATCGCGGACCAAAAGGTATGGCTATAGGAACATTCTGAGCCAGAGTGTTATCATGTATAACGGACTACCCAGCGAAATAAAAGAATGTACAAGTATAAATGCTTTCAAAAAGAAACTAAAACAATATATTCTAACACAATGATAAGAAAAAAAAAAAATAACAATATTTATCATAATTATTTATTTTCAGTGCCTGCCTAATATTATATTATTTGTGTAGGTACCTAACTTAAGTATTTATTAATTCTAAAGTAATAGAATAGCATTAAACAAAAATAAAATTAATTTTACATAAACTATAATACACTTTATACAATATACCACAAATGCAGCTGTCTCCCGGACTATAACACGCACACAAACACAGAAACTAATACAACTTTTCACTACTTATTACTACTTACTCAACTGCTTACACACACTCCGCGCCGGTAAAACAATACAGTGTACCGAGTCACAACAACAGCTTACACAAACGCGTCAATGTAAATTATGCCTACCCTCTGCTATGGTTGTAGAAATGCTTTTTCGAATTTCAGCTTTTTAGAATTTCTTTTGAACCATTGCATTGTTATCATGTTAGCTTAATAAGCTTAGTCGCTAGCTACATAGAAACTAGAAATAAGTAATCTTAAGAAATCTCATTATAAGTGAACTGTATAAGTTTTTAATGAGAATAAATTCTTTAAACCGATTACGAGTATGATAAAAAGATTCAAAAGGGCCTTGATGGTTTCTTTCCAATCTTTATTTGTGACATAAAATTAAACATAAAATATTCCATGTAACTAAATCGATATAGGTAAATTTTTAAAAGCTATCGTTTTTTTTTTATTATTTTATCAGTATCAACGTTGACTTTACGAATCCAGACCTCTAGTACCTACACGAAAAATAAAAGGGGGATCGCGTCACCTTTTAAACGTTTACCTCATATTCTTCTGCGCTTCTTGGGACCACACCCTATCGAATAATGTTGTCTTACCTTATAAAACCAGAGCTCCACGACATTGACTTCCTCCGGCTCCACGTCGGGGGGCAGCTCGAACTGCAGGCACTTGAACGGGTAGCGGCCCGAGGTCAGGCACTCTCCTACAACAACAGATAACCCGCTTTAGGACAAGAATATTTAATAACAATTACTTTTTCGACTAGTTACTTGATTTCGTGACGCAGATGGCTAGCGCATCCCGTGCTGAAGGAAGGTAGCGGGTTCGAGTTCCGTCGAATTCGATTTTTTAAATAAACAACCGTGTTTTAAAAAACGTTAAATTTAAATTGTTTTAAAAAGTTCGAAGACAATCTGTAAAGATGAAGGTGGTGGCTTTCACAGATTCTAAGATAAATATCGATTTCGAACATCAATTGCAACTCAAGATCAAAAATGCACTTTGCTTTGTCCAATTAGCGTAAATCACCGTCACTCTCAGTTCAAGGATCCGTGTTGTGGGGTACATAGGTACCCCGCAATCAGCTGGGAGTTGACTCCGAGTTAATTGGACCAAGGAATGACCCCAGATAGTGTACATGTGTACGACCTGTGCCTGCGCCAGCCTTATCGCTTATTCACGCTAAGATGAGACTTGTTGTAGTTTTTAAATCGTTTCTTTTCGAAGTTATTGAAACCTCCAGTCTAACGTTAACTCAATTGTGAATACTAGTTCTAATTTGGTTATTTAATTGTAATTTCTTAGTTAATAAAGGGGTGTGCCTGTAAAAAACATCTATAACTTTTAAACTATTTTTTTTTATTTGCGTTGTAGTGTCGATTCTTGACAAGTTTAAAATGTTTAAGTTCGTTTTAACTTTTCTTCCAACATTCAAACAATTAGAGAAAAAACTTATATTGTAATCTGATAACAATTTGTTTTCCAATTTTTACGTTACCTACGTAAAAATTGGAAAAAAAATTGGAAAACAAATGAAGCAAAGTCTAAGATTCTATTTCAGAATCTTAGACTTTGCTTCATGAATATTTATCCGAGTGCTAAAAAAAAAATATAAACACTAACACTATCTATACCTATTACTGTGGAATTCGTAACTGCGTATAAGACGAGTCAAGGATTTTGATTAAAAATAATTAGCTCTCGTGACTAATTAAATTGGTAGTAAAAAAGGGAGTGTTGGGGCGATTAGGCCTGCTAGGGATTAGGCCTATAGGCCTAAACGCCGAACAGTGCATTTAGAATTGAGCATTTAGTGCTGCAGGACTAATCGCTCAATGCTTTTATTATTATGGGCCAATTAGTCCCGATACTAATACTTAAAAATATTTAAGTACAGTTGGATACAAAATTTTGTGAAATGAAATTGCATTATATTAAAACAAAAGTTTTATTTATAAATATTAGGTATAAATCAACACAAAATATTGACATGTTTATGTTAAATGTGTTTAATAAAAAAATACTACAGTTAAAATAATGCTAAAATGAAAATTATTTTATTAAAATTAACACTAAATAATAAGCTATGAATTTAAAATTCAAGTTTTTTTTAAGTAAAACCAAACAGCTTTTGATTAAAAAAGTTTAAAAATAAAAAACAACACGCAAAATTATTACAAAATAATCACAGATCTATTGCAATTTAAAAAGTTTTACTACAACTAGGTTATTATAATATATATTATTTATCAGTCAGATGGCAACTATAACATAAAAAGTCACTCTTAATCAGTCTGTAAGTAAATATAAAAAATACACATTAGTATTTAAAAATATCAAAAAATTTAAGGTTTCAACACGTACGTATTTTTTTTACGTATTTTATTTATTAATAATTATTATATGATCTATGTATAAAAGTAGTTTTAAATTTATTATAAATAACATAGGTATGTTTAATGTTCCATAAAATAGAAATTAAAGAGAACAAAACTTTTGGATTCGACTGTACTTAAAGAGAAAAATCATTGGACCTAATTGCCCCATTCAAAAAGAACTCATCGGCGATTAGGTCTACATTCCATTTGTGGGCCTAACCGGCCAATGAATAAAATGCCTTTGAGCATTTAGGCCTACAGGCCTAATTCAGACCAGGCCTAATCGCCCCAACACTCAAAAAAGGTACCTCACAGAAGATTGTCGGATTCACAGTTTACATAATGTGGTATATTATGTCCATCTATGGATGTGATATGACTATCTTCTAAAATATAGTTGGCGTCGCGAGATGATAATGGAAGCTAGCGCAGGAGCCTGGTGATGGGATACTAACTGGAGGAGGCCTATATATATTCAGCTGAGCATACATTCGCTGAACGTATCTCCACCACACCAAACCCTCTTGGTTTTCCAGTTAACACTACCTACGCTTAGAACACCCAATGCAATAGGATAGCATATATTCCACCTAGTCTAGCCATGTCTTATCATAATTAATATTAAAAAATCAATGAATATTAAAAAAAAATCAATATAATTTACTATAGTTACTGTATACATAAAAATCAGCCCGCTAAAAATGTCTTAGACAAATAAAATATGTCACTCATAATATTAAACCACTGGATTGGAGATCACCAATGGGTTGGTAATCGCAATGGGGCTGTGGATGATGATGTTATTATAAAGGTAGGTTGTAAAAAGCTAAGGTAATAGATAGGTAAACTGGAGAACTTGCGGATAAACACTTATCTATTTATTGCCCTTCAACCTTATGTAGTTATAGTTACCTACGCATGTAGAACAATTTTCGCATCCGAGCCACGCTGTCTCGGCGTGTGGTGTTTTAAGAATTGTTTTGTATTGTTATTATTCAAATTACAATATAAGTAGGTATTGTTACACTTAGGTATAGACCTCATACATAAGTAGTCAGCAAAATAATTGTCACTTTAAATAATATTTTAGAAAAATAAACTAGATAATGATAGATTAGAAAAATAAATAGAAAATGTCAATCAGCGCCGTTTGGGAGTTACATTAAAATTTTGATTTTTAGGTCGTTGGCCCGCGCCCCGCGCCGCCGCACGGTGGGTCGAAACTGCTAAAAAACGGACATAGGATTTTTTTTCAAAATTTGAAAGTTTTTTTTATGCCAATCTGCGGAACTCAATAACCCTATTAGAAACTATTCTATGATATTTTGTCATCAAACTAATACTTACCGAGAAAAAAAATAAAGTTCAAAAAAATTGTATGGAGTGACATCTATCAAAATCGATTTCAACGAAATGCTCACCGATACAGCTTTGAAAACACCTAGGTGTTAAAGAATACGTTATTACCTATCGTATGATACCATACACAAGTGCATCCACTTGCCTGACTTTCCGATAAATACCATTGAAAATGAGTCGTTTTTTGTTATTTTGCGACGAAATAAAACTTTTATTTCCTTGCAATTGTTGCATTTTTAGGTAAAATATAAACAAAATCCATAGTTGGTTTCATAATTTTATTAAAGGCAACAAAATATTTGATCCAAGTTGTAAGATTTTTAGAAAAAAAAATATAATATCGATAATTTTTTTCCAAAAAAGTATCGAATTAGTTTGTAACCTATATTGTGGAGGTAATAAGATAAGTTAATCCTGTTCGACACATTTTAGTACTACCTACCTGTACTAAGTTCACTTCAACAAAGTTTAGATTTTTGTTTAAACCAGTTAGTAGGTACCTACACTTGTTTACAAAATAAATGTATACCTACCGGCCTATAACTCGGAATAAAGGTTTTCGGAACTACAGAGAACACCATTCTAGGAAAGTGAGTAGGATTGCGACAAATGAAGATATTCTACATAATCTTCTTTTGTCGTCAGATCCCAAACTCAGCCTTATAAGACCACAAATGGGCAAAAAACGAAGTATGGTTCTCTCTGCAAAAGCTGTAGAGCTATTGATGCCTCTTCCGGAAGACTTGTGTCCTACTGAATTTATTGATATAGGTAATCTTCAAGATAACGACAGTGAAAAGGATACATTTTGTTAGGTTTTTTTTTTATTTTAAGAATCCTATAAACTCAATTTATTGTGATAAGTAAATGGTTTTGCGTTATGAACCTACTTTCTTCTCTGACTTTTAGATTTTTAAGTTTAATATTTTTTGTACCTCTAAATAAAATCTTGGTATTGTGATGAGTATTTTCCTTTTCTTGCTAAAATTCAATTGTAAACAGGCCTTCTTGGAGTTATAGGTAGGCAGTATGTATTTAGAGTGTTTCCTTATTAAACATTCTATTTTTGTAAAAATTTAAATTCTTATTTTTCTTATTCCGTAAGAAAATATTATATATAACTATCATTAATAATTTGTTCTTAAGTCGAGTCGTATTAGATTTAAGTTTTTAATACTTCGCTAAGAATTTTTGTTATGTACCTTACCTAATCATCATATTATAGTGAGAAACGGTTCCAAAAAACAAAATGGAATCAATAAAAAAATTAATTGGTTCTGATCCTAGTGCGTACCACAAAAGTAACCTGTACCTCTATAGTTTGTTTTCCTTAAGTATTAGGTACCGGTAGGTAGTACTAAAATGTGTCGAACAGGATTAATTTATCTTATTACCTCCACAATATAGGTTACAAACTAATTCGATACTTTTTTGGAAAAAAATTATCGATAGGTATTATATTTTTTTTTTCTAAAAATCTTACAACTTGGATCAAATGTTTTGTTGCCTTTAATAAAATTAAGAAACCAACTATGGATTTTGTTTATATTTTACCTAAAAATGCAACAATTGCAAGGAAATAAAAGTTTTATTTCGTCGCAAAATAACAAAAAACGACTCATTTTCAATGGTATTTATCGGAAAGTCAGGCAAGTGGATGCACTTGTGTATGGTATCATACGATAGGTAATAACGTATTCTTTAACACCTAGGTGTTTCAAAGCTGTATCGGTGAGCATTTCGTTGAAATCGATTTTGATAGATGTCACTCCATACAATTTTTTAGAACTTTATTTTTTTTCTCGGTAAGTATTAGTTTGATGACAAAATATCATAGAATAGTTTCTAATAGGGTTATTGAGTTCCGCCGATTGGCATAAAAAAAACTTTCAAATTTTGAAAAAAAATCCTATGTCCGCTTTTTAGCAGTTTCGACCCACCGTGCGCCGCCAGGTGCAAATCATACAGTCTCTACTATATTTATACAAATCACAAAATATACATTTTGTATTACGACAGGCAACGTTTAAAAAAAGTCGGCAGCGTATTCTAGCGGGTTGCTGCAACATTTAATTGTTTGCAGGCAGCGAAAGTGTTTCATCCGGCTTTGTTTTTGTATGGCCGGCCCACTTTGGGGTGTAGACTATAAATAGACACCGTCACAGCCCAAAAAGTGAATAAAACGTCCTTAGACCAGATTCAAAGTCCAGATAGACAATGGACTATTGAATCGAATTTTTCTGAGACGGAACTATTTATGTTATCTATTTAGGGCGTGAGGTACTGGAGCAATGGTTGACCCCTAGCTAATTGTTCTTATCAGTAGCGGCGGTACAAAGCATTGACTCGATCATTACGAATGCTGAAGATATCAACAGATACAACCGTTTAGTTGTAGTAACCCTCAGATCAACATTAAATTGGTCAACAGAAATACATTTTATTGATAAAACTAATTGACTGTATTATTTAGAGATGTAAGGATTCCTTAAAATCAATTACTATATATATAAAAATTATAAATGGAACTACAATTTCAGTGATTACACAGATTAGAAATTGTGTTCGACAAACCAACGTTTTAGTTATTATTTAAAATTAGTTAGACGGCTATCAGATATGATTCACAGAGAGTCTGGTAGTTTGCAGTACCTACCGCACACATGAGTATGTCGTAGTTCATACCTAGGTGTAAAGAATAGGGTCAGGTCGGGCCTACAGTATATCTAGTAGAGAAAACGTTACTAAGTTGTGGGTCGTTTACCACCCAAAGCGGGTGGTAAACGACCCACAACTTTGTATGTTTTACGACCGTTAGTACTCGTACTAACAGATATTAGGCTTCTTTACCAGAGTGGTTCTATAAGAGAACAAATCTTCCTCAGGATTATTAATCGTAGAATCTTTGGTAGAGACGACCTTACCAAAAAAATCTACGGCCATCAACGTAAGGGACGACAACTCAAAATCATTAAAATAAGCTTTGTAGTGGTCAAAATTAAAATAATCGCGCATTACATCATCATCGAAGCAAAAAGAAGACTAATAATGGGCATAGACCTCCCCAAAATTCAAGGTGTTTGGAGAAGGGTTGCTACGCTAGACAAGACGAAGAAGTTCTGCAGGCGCTGATGCACACTCCTGGTGTATATCCTGCCGCATCTCGTAAGAGGAGGCAGAAAAGCTTGTGCAGATATTAAGTTACTACGAACTAGTAGCTTGACCATGCTGTAGCATTATTCAGCGCGGTTAGTGTTATATTTGAGGTAGGACTTATTAAGAGGCTTTTACCATCGGGCGGTCGCGTTTAGTTAAGACTCCGTGGGTACGCTAAATAGGTGAGGTTGCGTAATTGCGTGTAAAAGGGGGATATCGGTCGGCTGGAAGCACAGGGAGTCAAAGCCTTCCGAAAAGGTTAGGAGACGCACATACCTTGATTGATCTCGGCTCCGATGATCCAGGTCACAAGTGTATGCGCGCGCGCGGCACTACGGGAACGACGACGGGAACCTAGGTAGGCTCCCTCAGGAAAGCGGGGTGAATATTATGCGGTGCGGAGCTCCAAGCGGTCTGGAGTCGTAGCGAACACTCTAACACTGTCTTCCATCTTGTCTATTCGGTGTTGCGGTTGAGGCGAGTATGGGCGTCTCACTCACTCGCAGCGGTATTATGTGCGTGGGATAAGGAAGGGGTATATGGTAGAAAAAAGGATTTGGAGTGCAACGCAAATTACGTTCCTACGTATGCAGAAAACTAACTATAAGTGTAAAAGTCGAATAAGCGCGCAACCATTCCCCCGGGCTAGAAGGGACCCCTTCTAAACAAAGAAATACGATGCGGGTATACCGCCACAAGCTGAGACGCTTGCGGTTGTTGCTACTGATGTAGCTGCGATGGAAGACGCGGCCATACTAAGGATGCGGTAGCTACTAAAGAAGCGGAGGCTACGAAGGCCGTAGCTGCGGTTATAGATGCGGATGCTACAAAGAAAGCGAAGGCTACGAAGGCCGTAGCTGCGATTATAGATGCGGTTGCTACAAAGAAAGCGGAGGCTACGAAGGCCGTAGCTGCGATTATAGATGCGGTTACTACAAAGGAGGCGGAGGCTACGAAGGCCGTAGCTGCTTAAAGTGCGGTGGCTACAAAAGAGGCGAGCACTACTAAAGACGCGGGCACTACTAAAATGCGGGTATATACTAAAGATGCGGTTACTACTAAAGATGCGGGCACGACTAAAGATGCGGGAAAGACTATAGATGCGGGCATTACTAAAATGCGGGTACATACTAAAGACGTGAGAACGACTAAAGATGCGGGAACTACTAAAGATGTGAGAACGACTAACGATGCGGGCACTCTAAAGACGCGGGCACTACTAAAATGCGGGTATACTCAAGATGCGGTTACTACTAAGGGAGTATTTGCTACTAGAGATGCGGATGATACAAATGACGGGGTTGCTATGAACCTTGCTACTATAGCGGTGGTTACCACTGAGGGCTAGATGATTAATAAGAATGCGGGTGCCACTAAATGCGGAGTCTCTGCTAAGTCTGCGGGTGCTACTAAATGCGGAGTCTTTATTAAGACTGCGGGTGCTACTAAATGCGAAGTCTCTACTAAGGTTGCGGGTGCTACTAAATATGCGGGGTCTTTACTAAGACAGCGGGTGCTACTAAATGCGGAGTCTAGAGACTACAGAGACACTATAAAAATGCGGAGGTTACCAAAGAATGCGGTTAAAACTATAGAGACGCGGGATTATCTTCGTGTAGAAGCTATTGATTAGGAAGCGGACAGAGACGTACAACTGGACGCAGATATGACCCAGTGGACGTCCGGACACGAACTGTGCGTGTGACGCCATTTGAACCCGGAAACACTTCGTCCACAACACCTAGAGGCCAGTGAAGGGGGGGTGAATTCTCGATCAAAAGGATCACGACGGTGCCTACGGTAATAGGATCCGTAGGGGTATTCCACTTGCGACGCGATTGCAACTTGTGGAGATAGTCTGTTCTCCATTGTTTCCAAAAGGATTGAACTAGTTTGTCTAATAAATTGTGTTTTGCCAATATACTAAGGCAGACCACACAACGAAGTAACTTAGACCAATACGAGAAGCGGTTTGACAGTGATATCAGTAGCGGTTTTTGAGGCGGTTCAGCGACCAACAGCTTGTGTTTCCTTTCTTTAGGAGCCTCCGAGACAGTCGAGGGTTTAAAGGCGACTATCGGCCTGTGTGATGTCTCTAAGCGGGCCCAAGGAGGGCCAAACCAAAGCGGGTGATCAATAATTTGTGAGGGCGCTAGGCCCCGAGACAGACAGTCAGCGGGATTCTCAATGCCGGGCACGTGATACAGATTTTGCGGCGATAGTTTATTTTGAATTTTGTTTGTGCGGTTGGCAACGAACGTTTGCCAGCCATGCGGGGAAGAGTGTACCCAACAAAGAGCGACAGTTGAGTCAGTGAATACTAAGATATTTTTAACAGCGATGCGGGTTTGACACGAAGAAACAATAAGTTTTGTGAGGCGTGCTAGGACTAGAATAGCGCAGAGCTCGAGACGAGCTAGCGGGATGAACCTTTGTGGCGAAACCTTTGACTTAGCGGGTTGTTCTATTGTGCACAGTGTGTGATTTGGGATAGAGCGAAACCCAAACACAGCGCGGTTAAATTCCTGGGTAGGTTCTTGCGGGGAAAATCTACATAGAATGCGCTGAAAGCGACGATCAGATTCCATTACTCTAATGGCGAGAAACATTTGTCGGATATCAGATGAAAGAACGATCGGAAACAAGCGGTAATTCACAATAATATCGAAAAGATTTCCTTGAAGGTTCTGTCTACTATATAACAGGTCGTTAAGAGAGACTTGCGAGTTGGTCTTACAACTGCCATCCAACATGACGCACAGTTTAGATGTGACCTTGTCTTCTTTAATGACTCCGTGATGCGGGATGATATACGATTGAGTTTGTGAAATATCGGTATCAACTAGCGCGAGAGAAAGATAGCCCTTTTCTAAATATTCGCGAATCACACCATCGTAGGCTTCCTTCAACGCGGGCGCGGTGTGCATCTTTTTCTCTAAGCAAAGAAAGCGGCGTTCAGCAACTTGCCGTGAATTACCGAGTGAAGCCATATCACCCTTGAAAGGGAGCGATACTACATAGCGACCGTCATCATCGCGAGATGTCGTACGAGTATAAATCTCCTCACACAAACGATCATCTGGACTAAGTACCGGCGGGACGTCCACCTCTTCCAATTCCCAAAACTTACGGACTGCAGAGTCCAAAGTGGGTGAGGTGCAACAGTACGAGAGCGATTGGTAGCTACCTACTTGGGCAGGAGCGTCACCAATAACAACATAGCCAAGGACAGTCTCCAAGGCCAGCGGGGAATGAAGCGAAGGGCTTCCTAGAACCTTACGGTGTAGTAGCAAATGCGGGAAAATTGAAGCGCCTATGAGCATTTGAATCGAACCCGGGGTGGAGTAGGTATCATCTGCCAAAGGCAGATTTTCGAAGTTACTCAAGTCGGAAATATCGACCGAAACCGCGGGCAAACACTTTGTTATTTTATCGACTACTAGCGAATCCATATCGTAATGAACGCGGCGATCCAAGCGGGAGAAAAATCTAACGTTTACTGAACCTTGAATCAACTTACTAGAACCTCCTATCCCTTGTACCACCATGCCTGTGGGGTTGTGTTTTAAATTTAATCCTAAGCGGTTACAACAATCGGTAGTAATAAAATTACTTTGCGAAGCGCTGTCTAACAAAGCGCGTACGATAATTTCTTTACCATGAGAATCAATGACAATAATGCGAGCGGTAGGTAGGACCGTGGTCCGATGAACAATGCTACTATCAGCTGATAACGCACACAATGTAACGTTATCACTATGCGGTGAGCGCGCGGGCAGCGCGCACGGCTCGGATGAGCCGGGCGGCGGCGGCGGCGGCGGCAGCGATACGAGCGGCGGCGGCGGCAGGGCCGCCGTCTGAGCGGATGAACTACTTTGCGGTTTATTACCAAAACATAATAATGTATGATGCCGAGAGTTGCACTTCCTGCATCTAGATTTGGAAGCACATTTAGCGA
>OZ007545.1:667689-868533 GCA_963931895.1 Eupithecia pulchellata
GGTCGCGTACCCCGCGAGAGTCACCACCTCCTGCCAATAGATCATAGATCAATTCAAAAAATAAAATAAAATTATTCATTATTACAATTTACATTTAATGATTAGTAATTAATTTGCACTCTGTCGTGGTCACGAGATGACTGACAGTCATCTCGTGACCACGACAGAGTGCCTGTTGAAACGTCGAGAAAGGAAGTAGAAGAAGAAAGGAAGAAGAAGAAACGCGATAAATACCCGTTAATTACTAATCATTATGTGTTCAGATCGCGTAAGTTTCAGAACATTAACAATTTACATTATAAATACGTTTTGAAACGATGACTGCCTAATTATTAACAAATAAATGACAGACGACCTCTGTGGCGCGGTGGGTGAAGGTCCGCCTGCGACGCAGGAGGTTGCGGGTTCGATGACAAATAAATAATACTAAACAATCAACACAGCATCATCTAGCCCCAAGCTAAGCAGAGCTTGTGTTATGGGTACTAGATGACTGATATACATAATACAATATTATTACATATACAGTGTCTGTATAAACTGTAACCCGAAAGGGGGCGAAAATAGACCGAAAACCTTCGACAAAAAAATATAAACAAAATGTTATGTACTTTATTGATGAATAAATTTTTTATTACTAGCCTTCTTGTGGAAGGTCAAAGTTTACCTTATAACTAGACATCAGCCTCTCGATGGCGTCGGCGGCGGAATTGAGCAGATTTCTGGAGGTCGTCATGTACTCCGTGCGGGCGCTTATACTGTCCACGGCTGGGCCTGGAATATCAATATGCAGGGTTACACAATATATTTCCCAAAGGTGTCAAGTTTAAAATAAACTAAAAACAATATTTTATATTTTCCATCTCTCACAATTTGTACACCGTAATCGGTAAAACATGTTGGTACCTGTATACCTATCTGTAAAATCCTATAACTACACATGTTTATGCAAATAAATGATCTTTATCTTTATCTTTCCAAACAGGTCAAGTTTTAAAAAATGTTTCTGGTTGTCCTTGACCCGCCGCATAAGCACCTTTGAGGTTATCCACTCATTATGGGACACCCTTTATATTAGACGCATATTTTGGTAATATAAATTATGTATAACTCAGACCAAAATTTTCCTCTAATAACTAACTGCTTGTTAGCGAACAGGCAAACCACTTCAAAATGAGTTTACTCATTAATTTTATTCTTTGAAATAAATATAGGTTATATAGATTAACATTTATAATTTGTATGTTATGATTATGTTATTATCAATGTATAATCCTGACAATATTCAAACTCAACTTGTCAAACAAAAAGAGAAACTTGGTATTCATGCATCGAGTTGTTTTCCAATATTGTACCTCGACAATAGCTTGAGCAGTGTGGTGCCGGCATAGAATTTCACCACCCCAACTCTTCCCATGGGTGTCGTAAGAGGCGACTAAGGGAGACACACCGGGGGCAGGCTGCAGAACAACTCCAACTGCGATCACGCATGCCAGCGTGGGGATTATGGGCACCCCAAATGATAAATAAAGCCATCTATGCTCACTAGGGAGGTCTATGTCCAGCAGTGGCATATACGCAGAAGATGAGTAGCTTGAGTACGCGTACGACTCACCGTGCGAGGTGGCGGTGAGGATGGGCAGGGCGAGCATCACCATGCCGACGCCGGACCACACGTACTTCATGCAGAACTGCTCCAGCATCACGTACCACAGCTTCTTGTTGAACACTGACGTCATCTGCGCGACGAGCTGCTGGTACGCGGATTGCAGCTGGCCTAGCTCCACCTGGGAATATTAATGTGTTTAAGACAGATGTATTTTTTTATTAATTAATACTGTACCGTACATTGGTAGGCATTGACCCTTAGAGTACATTGTATCCTTTAAAGAAGATGAAGATAATACCGTGTGACCTTAGAGAACATAGTGTCCTATAAAGAAAATGAGGGTGATACCGTGTGACCTTAGAGTACATTGTATCCTTAAAAGAAAATGAGGGTGATACCGTGTGACCTTAGAGTACATTGTATCCTTAAAAGAAAATGAGGGTGATACCGTGTGACATTAGCGTACTTCATATCCTTTAAAGCACATGAGAGTAATGCCGGATGATCTTTAGAGTAAATGTATCTTTTAAAGAATATGAGAATAGCAACCTGTATCCCTTAGAGTACATTGTATCATTTAAACAAGATGAGGGTAGTACTGCATATGCCTGACAGTATATGTAGTCATTTAAAGAAGATGAGGGTAATACCGCATATGGCATATCCCTTACAGTACATTGTATCATTTAAACAAGATAGTACCTTGTGCCCCCTGTAGAAGGCGACCTCCTCTGCGTGCGCGATGAGGCGCGCGTGCGCGTGCCGCAGCTGCGCCTTCATGCGCGCCTCCTCGCCCGCCAGCGCGCCGAACCGCGGGCTCAGCAGCCGCAGCAGCTGGCCCGTCGCGCAGATCACTATGCTCGCGAACCCGGGCCCTGGACATATTGACAATAATTTAGATCACTGCGCTCGCGAAACTGGGGCCTGGACATATTGACAACTATTTTAAAACACAACATACATAAATCCGCAGATCACTACGCTCGCGAACCCGGAGCCTGGACACATTGACAACAATATAGAGCACTACGCTCGTGAACCCGGGGATTGGACGAATTGACAACAATGGTAAATACAACATACATAAATCCGCAGATCACTGCGCTCGCAAACCCGGGGCCTGGATAAATTGACAACAGTGTTATATACAACATACATAAATCGGCAGATCACTTCGCTCGCGAGCCCGGGCCCTGGACCAATGAATTTATTTTAAATACAACATACATAAATCGGCAGATCACAGCACTCGCGAACCTGGGGCCCGCGGCTCTATTGTCTAACTCAACTGGTAACTGGTATCGTAATCTGCTTCGGTTTGGAATTTCAAACCTAGCCTGGACTTCGATTGTCAGTTTCGTAATGTGTAAATAGCTGAAATCGAAGACCAGTTGAATACCTTAGACAGTACTGACAACATTCAGACTGGATCTACAACTGGTAATCGGTTTGAAGTTCACCGGTAATGGATTTCAAGTTAGACAATAAGGCTGTGACAACACTGACACTGACAACACTGACACTGTGGTGCACTCACCCAGGAATATGTTCCCCTTCATCTTGCTGGCGGAGCTGGCCAGCGTGAGCACTATGAGCAGCAGGTCGAAGCACGGCTTCGTCAGCGACGAGTACAGGTGCGCCACCGACTGCGCGAATACCGACACGTCTTCTGTTAGTCTGGAGGATTAAATTTATTGTTAACTTAGCTATGTTATATTGTTAAGTAAGTATACGTATTTATCGGCGGTCCGCCCCGGCATCGCACGGGTATTTAACAAAAATGGAATTTTTCATGTGAATCCCTAACTTTTTTGAAAATATTCAATAAAAAATCAAAATCAAAGTGCTTAGACCTTACAGGGCTTTTGGACACGTCAAAAATACAAGTTAAAAAGAAATGGGAAATAAAGTGATCAGTGATCACTTTGATTAATCGTTCACTTCAATCTTTTTAGGTAAGGCCTATGTTCAACAGAGAAAATTAAGGATTCTAATGGTAAAAGAATTTCTCAAATAGGCCCAGTAGTTTCGGAGCCTATTAAATTCAAATAAACAATCAAATCTTTCCTCTTTATAATATACCTAAGTGTAGAGAGATATCGTGTTACCTATGATCGGCATTCTCGATCCTGGCATCGAGGTTGGCGACCCTGTAGTAGGTTTGATTCTTGAAGTACAGCTCATACGCGTGGTTCACCAGGCGAGTCCGGAACGCAAGGGCCAGGCGACCTTCCAGGTACCTACAATACATACGAATATTAAAATACTTAATGGAGATATCATATGAAGTCTCAAAAGAAGCTTTGCACGAAAACAAAATATTGACATCTGTAGTCACAGCATAGAAAAGTTCGACGCCGGGCAGAGAATTTATGATTTTCAGTAAAAACTCTAGAACCATTGAAGATAAACCCATGATTTTGTGGTTTTTCTGGGTCGTCATGAACCCACCTGTCCTCCATTTTCGGCTTGACGTTGAGTTTCGGGACACCCTGTATATTATAAGTTGTTCTTTGGACGATTGTTCAGTCCATTCCTTGTAAGAAACCTTGTCTTTGGTATCTTACGACATCTGATTTGAAAGCATCGTTTCCGATCAATAATAGAAACTGGACGATTCTACTGCGTGCATTATCGTTTTCACAATCGTTTTCCTTTTTACTCAGTAATAAGAGTATTTTTTTTATTGTATTTTTATTGTACTTACCGGATCATGGAGTTGATAAAGGTAGCTGGTATAGCTATGCTGAACCATTGGAGTAGCAGCGACGAGAAGCGATGCATGTCCTTCTGGACTATGTGCCTCACTGTCAACAGAATAAGGTTCATAATGAAAGTTCATAAATGAAAATGGAAACAATGTTATCGTTACTTTATTGTCCACATTATTGTCTATCAAATAAGCCCTCTATCGTCTTCCTAGGACCTCTACATGGGTTGCTATAGCTAAATCAGTATAAGCACCCGTGCTTCGAGGCAAAAGAAAACAAAATGGCTGCCATTTTGTCATGGAGGTAAAAATAAATAGGAATAGTGATTTGTCGATAAAATTTACCGTATTTCACCCCCCCCCCCCCCAAAGCCTCCGACACCGGTGACCAGACACATTGTAAA
This sequence comes from Eupithecia pulchellata, assembly GCA_963931895.1. Lineage (NCBI taxonomy): Eukaryota > Metazoa > Arthropoda > Insecta > Lepidoptera > Geometridae > Eupithecia > Eupithecia pulchellata. Next base: position 672,413 of record OZ007545.1, read on the forward strand.
TCTATATTTTACAGGAAAAACATAAAAAAAAAATAAGTGCGTTGGTACCAACGCACTTACCTACCCACTAATCTCTGTAGTAACCGCAACCTCCTGCGTTGTAAGCCCACCGCGCCAAGAGGTCGTCAATAAACGTAACAACCTAAACGACAAAAGTTCAAAACCCTCGGCGCGCGAGTTACACTCGCAATTGTCATACTTGTTTATCTAGAATTCTAGATAATTATGTACAAGTACAAAGGGTGGCCGTCGCGAAGAAAACCCGTAAAAAATACTCGTAAATATAAAATACCCGTAAAAACACGATAAATACCTACCCGTTAAAATAGTAATAATAATTATGAGTTCAGATCGCGTAAGTTTAAAAATATCCGAGCTCTAGGAGATGAAAAAAGGCTATGTACCATTTTTACCCAGTCTCCTTTACATTTTGAATCCCATTCCCATTTCATAACAGTAAGTAAGGTGGGGGTGTACCTACCTAGTGCTTCACTTCGGAGAGTCGTAGAACTGTTGCAGCCATACTAGAATTCTGAAGACGATCATGAACCGCGTTAGGAAGAATGCCGTACGTACATATTTTATTTCGTCGCATAATACATCATAGCTACCTACCTAATATTAGCTACCTACCTAAGCGTAATGGATGTTTTACCTGTAGCAAAACATTTTCACTCTAGTTTCAACTTGTCCGGTCACTGTAAATCTATAAATAAATAATAATGTAAGATCAGTAATAAAACAAATAAATGGGTAGGTCTAAGGAGTATTTACTTACATTGTCGTTCATTTGTTCCTACCTAGTTTAGTACCTACCCGATCTCCTAAAATAAATATACAAATATGTAAAATCTACATAAGATTGCTAATAGGTAGTTACAATAGCATAAATTTTCTAAAATAACGAGCTTTCAGAGCTCTGGCTTTCTTCAGCTTACTGATCTTCGGAATTTTCAATATTTTACAAACTGTCTTACACCAAATAAAGCGTCCATGCGCGGATAACTTTGAATAATAAATAAAGCGTCTATGTGCATCAATATAGCATTATAGTAAAAAAGCAAAAGTGTACGCCTCGCGCTCACCTAGAGCGCGAGGCAGACGAACACAACCTCCCCGTACGACAGTCAGGGTTTCACTGCCGCCCGTCGCCCGCGCAGACTACCTTCAAAGGTTACCGCCCACTAATCATACGCAAAAATTTAAAATAATGATTTTCTATGTGAAAAACCGTCGTATCACAAAATCATACGTTCAGTTTGAAGATAAAGTCTTTGCCGACATGATGGTGAAAAAAAAAGTATAAAATTCTAAGTAGTTTAGAAGTAGATACACTTTTTCAGTCAGAAACAGCTCCACTTTGTGATTTTTTTTCACCAGGTAAACGAGCACGTAGAACATTTTTGTACGTTCACTTTACAGATAAAAGGTCAATGTATAACATATATTTTTTTCAGCCCATAAAATTGACTACTCTAGGAGGAGAAAGCCTCCAAAGAGGAGCAATCAGCTACTGTATGCGCCTTAAAGAGTTGAGCTAAAAAGGGTAAGAAAGGGTAGGGATAAAGGTACAGAACAAAAAATAAAGGATTCAGGTAATTAAAATTGAGATAAAGCTTTTGAAACACCATGGTTATTTATACTAAAGTCATGGAAAACTCAATACTCAATCTTAGCATCTTGTTATAAATGACTCAAATTGAAATGTATGTCTAATTGTGAGGACCGACAAACAAATAAACAAAAAGTATTTATTTTCGTGAAAATAAGACACCTACATTGTATCGCTATGTATCTGCATATTTACTAAGACTTATGGCCATGTTTCGTCTTCTAACTATTATGATGTTGTCTTTTATATTGAAATCAGTATTCAGAATATTTACTTTCTCTGAACCGTTCATTTTCTTGTATGAGAACGTGTTGAAACATGTTATGAGCAGATGAATGATGAAAAGAAACTGACCTATGGAGCCCTCTAAAGAGGCCACATATATGGAGAGGAAAGTCCTCGAGAACAGACACAGGGTATGTGCTGAGAGGAGCGCCACCTCATGACTCCTGAACCCTGGCACCATGATTCTGGCGAGGCTGACGAGCTGGCGCAGGAACTCCAGGTTCAGACCTGGTATGTGCTCGCTCTGGGCTTCTGATTGGGTCTCATCTGCGTCTTCCTGGAATTGCAGAGTGATAATTCATGTGATTATCGGCAATAACCCCAAAATGATAAATATTGTCACTTATGGCGTTCATTAGGCATGGCCTATGTCCATCAGTGGAGTATTATAGGCTGATGTATTATTCGCAGATTATTGGCTTCGTTTGATTGAGAACGTTTTAAATACGCGCTATAAAATAAACAACGACCGACGAAAATTGTAAGTGTATACAGGAAATTAAAGTGTGCGAGGGCATGGCGAGGGCTTACGCACAGTAATAACAAAAAATCTAAGTGAATACAGTCAAGCTGTCTGGTAAATCAATATGTTGTTGATTTAAACTGAACAATTAAATAAGTTAGTTGTATTTATGTATTGGTTTTATAAATTTAAACTGTTCCCTGGATTTGTGACTCATCTGATTATAACCCTGGAAGGAATGTAGTACCTACGACACAAGTCTAACCACTTAGTGTAGGTGCTGCATGCAACCCTAAAGTGGAAGCCAAGCAAAACTAAAATATAATTAATGTGTAGATTATTTAGTTAGGTAACAATGAACTTACAATATTCTGCTTGTTGTCAGTATCGGCGTCCCCGCGGCAGAGGGCGCACTGCTCCGCCCCGCACCGCCCCCCGCACGTCTCCTTGGACGCCTCGGCGCCCACCGTCGTGAGCTTGCCATTCTTTGTCACCTGGAATAAATTTATAATGGAATAAGGAATAAAACCCGCATCACCGATAAGTGATAAGTCACATATTATAGTATATTTTTCAGCGGTTTGTAGATTTTAATTTGAAATTTTTTAATGACTTATCAATAATAATGATGGTGTCATCAATTACATAAGTCACATAAATTATATTTTTCAGCTGTATGTGGATTTTAATTTGATTTTTTTTAATGACTCATCAATATTATTGATGAATTTCATCTTCCTTTTTTCCTCCCTTAGTACCATCCCCTGATATTTGATTCGTAGCTTATCCACATTTTTTGTGAATTCAATTACAAAATTTATTTATTTAAATGCGTATAGTTCCTTTGTCCGTGCTTGTCTTGTCTGCAGTGGTATAAATTGGGTACTAAACTCCGATAAAGAGTGGTACACCAATAGCCAGGGAAATCTCTTGAAGCAGCAGAATCCGACGTAAAAATAAAAAGTAAAAGTATATTTATTGCAATTACATGAAAAAAGGAAGATGAAATTCATCAATAATATTGATGAGTCATTAAAAAAAATCAAATTAAAATCCACATACAGCTGAAAAATATAATTTATGTGACTTATGAAATTGATGACACCATCATTATTATTGATAAGTCATTAAAAAATTTCAAATTAAAATCTACAAACTAGTGGTTTTTTTTTATTTAGTTAGATCATTGTAATTTATTTGTTAATACAGTAATGTCATTATTACATGTAAGGAGATGGTGGTACATAAAATTTGTCACAATGTAATTTACCCTTTATGGGCTTGCAATTATTTGTCTAATTATCATGCATTATATTATACATAATTAAATGTCAGAGTAGTATCCGAATTGCAAAATAACAAAAAATAAAAAACAAATAAGAATAGATATTGTAATATGTCAAATGAATAATGAATTGGTAATCTATACTAATATTATAAAGAGGAAAGATTTGATTGTTTGATTGTTTGTTTGTTTGTATGTTTGTTTGTTTGTTTGAATTGAATAGGCTCCGAAACTACTGGACCGATTTGAAAAATTCTTTCACCACTAAAATCCTAAATTTTCCGTGATGAACATAGGCTAGGTATATAATATTTTCAAAAAAGTTAGAGATCCGCATGAAAAATTCAATAATTAAACCGTGCGCTGTATATTCAACCTCTTTTTCTATTATGGCGCGTCAGAATAGAAAAAGAGGTTGAATAGGTGCTTGCTTTTTCTCTACGGCAAGTGTCAGTTATGAAGTGTCGAGTCAATGTCAAAAACCCCAATGCTGATAGAAAAGGTAAGGGATCCGTATGAAAGCTGTGAAATCCATCGTGTTAGCGTGTATAATTTCTGAAATTTTTGTTTTATACCCGTGCGAAGCCGGGGCGGACCGCTAGTGAATTATATGGTTATTTGTCACAAATCTTATCTTCAATGAACTCTTTAACTGTGTAGTAACATTTTTCTAATAGTATGGTTTTTAGCTTATTTTTTAACATCACAGTAGGTAGTTCTCTGATCACGATGTATGTATAATATCACCTTACCTTATAATTATTGTTGTTATTGCATGCCGCGGGCGGGTGGTTCCTCTCCCTGGCTCCGTAGACCGCGCAGGCAGCCAGCGCCACGCCCAGGCCGACTCCCACCGCCAGGGTCGGCTGCACGCGCGACGCCTGCTCCCGGATCTTCGTGAGGATGGCCGGCATGTTGCTAGCTGGTCGCGCTTATAGGGAACTGTGCTCCTCCATTGTCCTGCAACAAGGATCGGGATCGTTCATATTGTATATTTTTAGGCTATTTTAATTTATAATCAGACTTTTCTAATCGTTTTTTTATACATATAACTAGCGGTCCGCCGTGGTTTCGCACGTTTATGTAACAAAAATTGAATTTTTCATACGTAACCCTAACTTTATTGAAAATATTCTATAGCCCTATGTTCATCACAAAAGTAGGATTCTAGTCTCTAGACTAGAATTTTTCAAACCGGTCTAGCTGTTTCGGAGCCTATTCAATTCAAACAAACAATAAAATCTTTCCTCTTTATTATATTAGTAGTACTATAAAAAAAAATATACAAGATTTAATTAAGTTATTTAGTACAGTGAGTCGTTCGTCAACTCACACCATGAATCTTGTCCCAACTGGTGTGAGTTGACGAATCGTAAAAAAAATATTATTTTCATTCTGCAACTCACACCACCCTTTGTTTCTATTGAATTTATGCGTTGGGTACAGTCACCAAAAAAGCGAACTGTAGTATCAAATAATTATTATTGCTCTATTACCGTCATTGTTTACAAACTTCGTTGTTTTTAAAACAGATTACTACCGCATGTCAGACGTAAGATTTATAACCCTTTAACTTAACTGATAAATATAATCTCTTGGTTTTAATTTTACAATAGATGTGACCTTAAAAAGTTAGGTAACAACGTAGGTATTTTAAAACAATATAAGGTAACTTGAAAGGATTACCTGACGCCTTTTCTTTTGATCTAATCTATTTTGTACATATTTTTACGACTCTTAAAACAATGGAAATGGAACAGGTAGGTTATAATAGCAATACCAGTATCCAGAATGATATTTTAAAAACGATTACTTTGCTTTTTACTTGTGTCTAGTAAGGTGCTCCGTGATATTTTCCATACTTTTAAAGAAATTATTTTTTAAAGACTCTTAGACCATCTTGTGTGTGCCGTGTGTGTGCAAAGTGTTATTACCGTTTCGTATCGAAAGGACATTAAAGCAGAACGCCCTATTAACAGAACGTCCTCTACCCACATGGGAATTGGATTGAATCAACTGTTTTGGTAAGTGCAATGTTTCGCTTTTGACCTTTGTTTGTACATTATGTTTGGTTATCACTTGTACTTACTTAAGCACAAACCAAGATCAATACCTTTCAATACAGCTCTATTTATATGGACTAGCATTCAAACTCAGAAATTCCTTACTAGTGGTTTGTATTTATTACCAGTATTTATTACCAGCTAGTGTTTTTTACAAAGGTTCTAGTTAGATTCCATTATGAAACCTTCTGATAAACCCTATTCGGCATAGAGTTTTCATGCAATTTTATATGTAACCTATCACATTTTAGACCATAAAATAGACTTTTGACAAGTTATTTATTATGATACTTACGGAAAATATTTTGTTTTTATTTTTGTTAACCTTAAAATAAGTAACTATGTTTAATACAATGACATGTTTTGATTTTTTTTAAATGCTGATTTTGCGTAGTACTTGGCTGTTTAAGTATACTTAGGTAAAAATGTTAAAAATTTCTATATGTGATGTTATGAGTCTGATTTTGTTGTAAGAGATGTATTTTATTTTATTGTGGACTTTTAAATAATTATGTAAATACCATTGTTGGTTTTTTTATTTTGTTGTGGAGATATTTTGTTCTTTTTTTTTTTTTTTTGCTGACAAGTGTAGTTTTAATCAATAGTCAAATGAAAGTGTATAATAAGTATGCCTTTTGTCTATTATTTTTTGGTTTCTTTAAAATACTTTTTTTGGTTGACTGTACTAAAATTCACCCAGAGTAAAAGCGGTGTGAGTTGCAGAATGAAGAGTATAGCTTTTTTACGATTCGTCAACTCACACCAGTTGGGACAAGATTCATGGTGTGAGTTGACGAACGACTCAGTACAGTCACATAAACTTCTAAAACAAAGGCCATACATGAAATGATTCTTAATTTAAGTATACTGAATAGCAACAATATTAGCCATTTACATAATGTAGATCTCAGGTAGCAATTTAAATGTTGTTGGCATCTCCTAAGGCACGCGCCTCGCTAAATGTCAAGGTGACCCTAAACACTGACATATTGCTCAACATTATCAGGTTAGGTTTTACAAATTTTAATTAAAAGCTATTGTATAATTCAACTTGGCTTCGACTTTACTAATGCAGGTTTGTAATGCTGATTGCAATGATTACGAAACAAGAGTTTCGAAATGTACAAGATTTAGATTTTCAGATTAGATAATTTTATTTCTTTAGGCTAAAAAAATAAGGACTTGTACCCATCAGCATGTCAAGTGATAGCCGTGACCGTCACAGCGTAAGAATAAGCCCCCTCAGCCAGAGGATGTCGTATGAGCTTTCTAAGGGGAGCTTCCTTCTGTGCATTATTAACAGCGTCTCTTAGATGAAAAACCTTGGTGATTATGAGAAAGCCTCTCTTTTATGGGGCAAGGCTTCTAACAAGGGGCAAGGTTATCATTAAAAGCCAATCAAAATCAATCACGCGTAATAGCCCACGAAAGAGGTTTAATTAGAGTTCATAAACAGACGAAAGAGGAAGAAATATGATTATTCTATTTGACTCGTCCCGATCAAAGATTTCAAAACTAAGTGTTTTGAAATTCTGCGATGTGCTGAGTCGTGAAATATTTCTTCTTTTGTTATCCCTCTGTTAACAAAATATATCTAGTATTCTAGAACAAAGTATTCGTACAAATATTAAAATGAACAAATAAGTCGTCGCTTCCGAAGTGAGTCAGTGGGTCAACCAACTAAGAGATGACTCACTGACCACCTTTCATTTGCATGATATAGTCATCGTATTTATCAACATGGGCATGGTTTGGATTAAGATTATGTATGTACAGCTTTCATAAGCAGGTAGGTATGGGTTTTATGTTTAACATAACTGTGTTTGTTTATTAGGTGTAAAATATTAAACTTACACAGCTGTCTTTTGTTTAATATTAGGTAGGCACTGTACTAGATGATGTAGGTATCTATACTGAATACTCTAAATTATACTGGACTTACATTTTACAAAAAATCCGGTAACGTTAAAGATAACAAGTACTTCACATTAGTTTGAAATCGTCAAGAGTTATCGAAAAGTCATGTTAAGAATTCCTAGAAAAATAAAAAAATCTTCGTCTTTTTAAACGCAGAATTTATTTTTTCTAAATTGAGCACGTAAACCCTTACATGACTTTTCGATAATTATCATGGTATCAGACTTTGTCTTAGTAGCCCTGAAAAAAATCAACCTGTATAATGGAAGGAAGGGAACATTGTTGCAAAGTTAATGATTAGAAGCTAAAAAATATATAAAATACCTAATACCACGTATAACGGTTATACCGGCTAGACTAGTACACCAAATTATGCATTCAAATCATATAACAAGAAATAGTTAATCATATAATTTTGCTTTCATTTCTTTATATAACATAGTGTAAGTCGATGTCGTAATAAGCGGTTTCTTGTTTTAAGAATTTTGCCAACTTATATTTTTGCTTTCTTTATTTTTGAACCACAAAATGGTGGACTTTATAGTATAGTCCCATTATCTGTAAAAAAAAAATAATAAAAAATATCTATCTATTTAATTATATTGTGTTACGTATATCAGTCATCTAGTACCCATAACACAAGCTCTGCTTAGCTTGGGGCTAGATGATGCTGTGTGGATTGTCCAGCAATATTTATTATTATTATTATTATCTGTACTGGGTCAGTATAGGCCTGACAAGTCTTTAAAGTGAGGATACCAAACAAAAACAACAAGAACTTTTCGCGAAATAGTTCTTCATTGTTCGCATCAAAACCTACATAATGTTTGTATATTCGCTACGAGTGAATCTAGCAAAGGCATTTAAAGATAAATAGATTTGAAGTAGGTAAACTCTTTAAAAATATTATCCTAGCTTGAACAAGCACTTAGCGAAGATTTAAACCACAAAGGTCTTTCTCGGTTCACGGACTTTTATATCATTTACTGTACGAATGTCTGATGATCGCCCGTTTCTCGATTTGAAAATATCCCACAAAAACTCAGGTGCTAGTATTTTATTATCTGTTATCAAGGTAAGTTTGTTAACAACTTACAAAACAAAAATCCAAGGCTCTTTTTTAAAACAAATTAACAGCAATATGCAGAACACATTCTCAAAAAATCAACGACAAGAAAGTTGTTTTTAGTTTAAATATGGGAGCAATGTTGAGAAACTATAACTTGAGTTTCGCCATCGTACAGTCACAAATTCACATGGTTTTGTATTTACCAAAAACAGAATGCATAAAATAAAAGTTGTTCATAATAATGCAATACAGAAAAAAATAATTGCAAGTATGCTAGCTTGGTTTTAATTGTATTTTATTACTCATGATTATTTTTGTATGTTGTATTCACTTTTAATGTTATTGTCAACACCTGACTGACGCAAGCTTTATTTGGAGTCCACTATTAATAAAATAAACACAACACAGCCTTTTATTTCATTGCCATTCTTATTAAGTACAAGTACATTCTAGATTTAAAGATTAGGTTTTGAGTCCTACTACTTAATTTTAAAATTTAACTCGTTTTTAATCTATTCAAGTCAACAACACTATGGTGGTTAGGTTAGTCTACAATAAATAAATAAATGATGCATAAAGTTTTGGAAATCAAAAATCGGTTACAATTCATAAAAATGAAATATAAAAATCATAGGTAAAACCTTTATTAACAAATAAAATTTCAATTAAATGAGGAGATCTGTGAACGCTAGTGCGGCGGCAGATTTAGCCGAGTATCTCAAGAGGCGCAAATATGTAGGTTTCGACAGAGCCTACGAATTTGCTCCCCTTGGAGTCGATACCTGTAGAGAACCGAGGCTTCCCGGTTTAAAAAAAATCTGAGTGTATGGTCGCAGCGGACGTGTGACTTTAGAGGTGGTTAGTATCTAGCACAGCGCATCAGCATTACCATACAGAGACAATGCAGCCAGCGTCTTGGGGACTCTTCCGACTGGGATTGTTATAGATCAGTTGAGGTAGTAGTTTGTTTGCAACAGTATATAGTTAACTCAATTGTACTGTGCATGAAATAGACGAATTTTAATTTATTTTTAAAATGTATAAATATGTGGGCAAACTCAGAAACGATAGAATAGATAGCAATAGAACGAATAGATTTAATATCTTAACGATGCTAATAGATACTGAATTAGTAAAGTAATTTGGCTTATCATTTATTCGTGTCAGTTTAGTGTAAGGGCAATGTGATTCAATTAGTTCATCATGAACATCATCGTCTGTATCTATATCTATAGCCGAGACTTCTATCATACGGGGGTAAAGGCTACAATCGCCGCGATGGGTTTGGGATCGCAGTTCAGTGGTGTTTCGACGTGCTACTGCCTGCTCCCCGGAGGATATCTATAAGTTCGCTTTTACTACGTACTCGTGGGATAAGTTCGTCTGCATAGCAAATGTTTATTAGTCTGACCCTATTGTCGCAGAATCTGAATCAATATTTGCCATCATCAATCTACACTTCGAAAGTGGTTCATATGAATTAGGAATTAACATTGTGTTTGAGTTGAAATTAACCTTTTAGCTCTTACGAAAGCAAATAGTTTCAGGGAAAAACAACCCGGAACAAATCTGCCTGCACATAACAACATAAGTAGTGAGGTAATTTGGTAATCTCATGTAATTTCATACTATTATGTTTCTATCATTATTCTCCTTTGACTGCCATTGTCTAGTGCACGATAGTACACGGGCGGCTCAGGTGATGTGAAAACACCATTGTTAGAAAAGTGAGTCATCCGCAAGTTCAACTGGGTCGTTAATATTTAAATATAATTTCCATTTCGTGACACAACCTTTTTTGTGGAACACACATTTGGCTGTGCTTTACGTAGTATACTACCTATTATAACGTTGAAGTAGAATAACGGTTAGAACAAAAAGGAATAACAAAGGACCTCAAAGTGACCCTTGAGGCAGCCCGCGCGTACTTATGTCAACAGTTAGTGGTTTACCGGCGACTAAGAGCCTTGAACCTCGTATGATTCAACTTGGCATCACACCAACCTCCAAACCCCAAAGGAAAAACTATAAAACAATGTTAGGAAGACGTGATAGATATAATCAAACAACATTGTTGAATAGGAAAATTTATCGTCAACAATGTAAAAATTCACTTATGGTGTTATTTAAGCTGCAGGATTTTCCTGATTGCGGAACTATGTATTATTTTTTCTATCTTACGGTTTACTAATTTAAAACACCGGTCAACGCAAGCCGATCAAATCAAGATGATCAAAGTCAAAAGTATATAATTGTTATAACAACTTTCGTCTTAAAACCCAAATCAAAATAGATGAGTCAAATGCCTATATCTCCTTAATGTTAGTATTAAAACATTCAAATTTTAGATATCAATAACTTTATTTCTTTAGTCTTATAAAACAAGCACTTATAAAAGTCAAATTTCACACAGTACATTATTATAATATAAGAAATAAGGTGTAACCACTAGTATTCATATATAACGTATCTATCTGATACATGTTTGTTTTGCCTATCTTAAGCTAAGTTAAATGTGATTTAGATACATGTCAATTGACCTGTAGAGCTTGACCTTTAGCGCTGTGAGTGCAATTAAAACCTTAGCTCTTGGAACTCTGTACTGCGTGATTATGATTGACACAGATGGTTCATGATAACTCCAATTATGTTAATCATGTACTTTTATAGGGCAAAAAAACAACCTATGTATGATTTTTTTAAAAGGTCTGTTTTATTTCCCTACATTATTTTTATCGTGCATAAGACTTTAACATAAAACTTAAAAAACTTCTTGAAACTAAAATGTTTATTTTTTATTATAAAACGTATGTATTCTGTTAAATTAAATTTTCACTTTTTAATTTCTTTACTTCAAACTGATGTGCTACTTTATTATTACATGGATTTTGTAGGAATAAAAATTACAAATAAATGGCACCTCATTATATTTTTTAATATTTGAAAAAGGACTGCTTTATTCAAACTCAGCAGTTTCTAATTCTGTAGGCCAAGCATGGGAATTGTTCTCTAGGGTAGAATAGGCAATGTACGCATTGGATGACAAAGTGACGTAATTTTTCTCTATTCTACCTTAGACAAGAAAGCGCACGGGCTTTCTTGTCTAAGGAAGAATAATTGCCCTACTAGTCTCTATGTTCTAGTTCCTCTTTAGCAAGAGGCAAGTGCTTCCTTCAAACTGATCCAACTAACGCGATCTCCAAACCTATCTTAAATTCTTAAATTATTCAAGTACGTACTAGTTTGACAACATTCAGAATATGAGCGATGTCCCAATGTCGGCCGAAATTGCTGATTGCATCTGCATTGGCCAACAGTTTGCCTGCCGCAGGAATTTGCTAAGATCCATGGTTGGGAAATGTGGTAACTTGTAGGTGTATTGATTATTGAAACCAAACAAGAATATTTTAACTGAATTCTGCTGCGGTGTTTTGGCGGCGTGAAATAAACTTAGAAATGTCACAGCAAACTAGGGCTTTCTTACGAATATTTCTTAACTAGCGGTCCGCCCCGGCTTCGCACGGGTATTTAACAAAATTTTTTTTTCGTGTGGATCTTTTTTATAATATTCCATAGCCTATGTTCGTCAAGGAAAATTTAGTATTCTAATGGTGTGGATTTTTTGTTAAATATATTACAACCTACGAAAATGCAAGCAAATCCGCTGACAGAAGTAAGATTGTTATGTTTTGAAAGTTTAAAAATTAGAACAGATTTAAATTTTTATATTTGACGGAAAAATCGTATAGGTACAGGATTATATATGGTATATGGTTACCTCTTAAAGGCGACTAGGGTATTTCAAGACGAACAACCTTTGTATATACCAGGCTTACAAAATAAAATCCCAGAAAGCTGAAGGATTATTGCTGCGAGGATTATTATTGAAAGATTTTCAATAATAATCCTCGCAGCTTCTAAGAAGTTGCAAGACAACTATTAATTTTAATAAACCTGATAAACCATAAAATCACACAACCAGTTTGATAAAGGTTTTTAGGTATTAATAATTAATTCAATTGAGTCATAACATAACAATAAAAATTTAGCCGTGTGGTGCCGGCATAGAATTTCACCACCCCAACTCTTCCCGTGGGTGTCGTAAGAGGCGACTAAGGGAAACACACCGGGGGGCGGGCAGCAGCGCCTTCTGCAGAACAACTACACCGAACTGCGATCCCCAACCCGCATGCCCAGCGTGGGGATTATGGGCAATAACCCCCAAATAATGATGCCATCTATGGCGCTCATTAGGGGAGGCCTATGTCCAGCAGTGGACTATTATAGGCTGGTGATGTTGATGATGTTGTTGATAACAATACAAACATCCAAACCATTATATTATTTTATGCCATTTATAAAGTTTCTGATTAGCTACGGTACTCTAAAAAATAAACTAAGCTTACATAATAATAAGATGGTTTCAAATGCATAACAATACGTAGGCTATTCCGTCGTCAATGTCAATGCTATGCTAAGCGCCTTTTTAGCATTTAAATAGGTCTAAGATGAATGTATTGCATACTGTAATACATTTATTGAATCACTATACAATACATATATTAAATTTAGTTATTGTAAATCAGCCCGTACATTTTCAAGCTGTACATAAACCTCCGGAGACGAAACTGGGGTCTAATTAAATTCTTAAACATAAAATTTCGTGTAAAGGATATTACCAAAGGGCTTTGATAAAATTACACAGAAAGATTTTTCTTCTTTTTTAACAATTGTCGTAATTTTTTGCATTACCTGCAAATGTTTAGATAGGTACATTTGTTATTTTATTAGTTTTGATATTAGTCATTATGACAATGTTATGACATAACCTATCTGTGAATCCGATATTTTTCAACATTTAGTAAGTTATACATAATTGGAAATTGACCTCTGTCCAGCATTGGACTAATAGGTATAGATTGATCGTTATGATGCCTTGTTGATTGAGTACCTTGCGTTAAGCAATAAGGAACAAAATAAGTCAGATATGAAAGGGTCCCATTGCTCAACTCAGTTGCTCAAGCGCAATTGAGTTGCATTGCACAAAAGGAAACTCGCGTGTTTATCATGCACGTGTGTGTGTGATGATGAGGTTTTCAATAAACTAAGTAGTACTTGTGTTTTGAGTACTAGATAACCGATAAACTTATAACTTAAATGTATTGAAAAACTAAAAACTAACATTGTACATTATTTTTTTTGTGCTTGATGGACTTCGTTCTACCTGCTATAGTACCTACTTCTATACATACCTTTTATAAAAAGAAAAGATTTGTTTGTTTGTTTGAATTGAATGGGCTCCGAAACTATAGACCGATTTGAAATATTATTAAATTTAAGAACATAGGCATTGTTACAGTTAACGGCATACTAATCCCTAGGCCCTAGAGAATAATATCTGGATCATTCTATACAATAGCGATCGTAATTTACGGACAATTCGACGAAGCTATAGATTAAAACATGCCACCGAACATAGAATCTCCTTTTTACGAAGTCGGTTGATAAAATAAGTACAACTCCAATATAATTATACCAGTAGGTATATTGAATTCTAGGATTTTAGCACAGCCACAGTATAACTATTATAGCAGTAACGTAAATATCCTTCGTCTAATATTATTGGTAAGCAGAATGCAATGTTGACATTAGGAGGTACCAGTTGTAAGTTTCGAAACGACGCGCAGTTTTACACGGGGCGTGTTTACCCGCCAAAGGTGAAAGGTTGAGTATCACAACTATTCACTGAGTGGAAAAGAACATGATTAAATTGATTAACGATGCTGGATATTTTAAACACAGACGGTATGGTTTTATGGGTGGAATTTTGATCGGGTTTTTAGAGAACAGTGAGGGAGAATATTTGAAAAACGCCAAGACAATGAAATTCTTTTTCTATCAAAAGTACGAATATTTACGAGTTAAAAAGTTAAGAAACCAAATGTCCAATCCAAAGTCTTTAAATGCGAACAAAATTGTTGACTTTTCCAAAAGTTTTCCAAAAAAGACAAAACCAGATTTACCTTCCTTATAAATCTAATCTCAAACTAAGCGAAATTGGTAATTCAGGGTTGTTTCATGTTGCGAGATTCAATAGTATGTAGTGAATAAAAAAATTACATAGTTTTTATCCCGTTTTCAGTTTATATGGTAATAGAAAACTTTATTAGTAAAGAAAATTACAGGATAGATATAACCATAAACAGTTCCCACGAAACAAGGCTAGCGAAGCCGAAGACAGAATCTAGTGATAAATATTAGAGGACATTTCCGATTATTTCCGGTAGCGACATCAGAAAAATAGAAAACAAAAAAATAAAAGTAAGAAAATGTTAGACACGATAACAATAATAAAATTTTGCTGGTTCCTCGACTTTGGATGGATGTGAGAGGAAGGAACGTCTACCACCACAGATGTCTGCAACGCTTAGCTCGGTAGCCCCGTCGCATACCGACATCCACGCCGACGGCGCGCCGGCGCGTTGGCGGCGCCGTGGGACGTGGTAGCAGCGGAGGACTGGCGACTGCGCAGGTGAAAAATGGCGACTAGCCTTATTGGAGAGCAAGACTAACTTCGAGTCGGCGAGCCAGTAAGGTTCTTTTAATTCGGCGAAACCAGGACGATTCTAAGATATTTTTCCTTCTTGTAACGTCTTTTTGACAAAAATTAACATTAATGCAAATATATTGCATAACCCATAAGCAACTCGCGCAATTTAACCAAAAGCGAGACGAACACAATTACTCAGTCACGACTATGTATTCTAATATTTGTTGTGTTAACTAATGATGATGATGATGAGCTGACACAAAAAATTGCTTCGTGACATGTTCGTAACCAGACAATTAGCTTAGACGTCATTGGTTGAGCCATTAAATAATAAATAAATACTGCGGGACAATACGTCGGCCAAAATAAGCGCTGCCACCACCTACATACTTTTGACAACTTTGGTCAACCTTTTAATACAATAAACGTTGACTCGTAAAATTTCAAATTTTGAATTTCTTTCTTGTAAATAAATGAAATTTTAAAAACTTTTCAAACGGCGATACGTGCTTATTCTGGCTTACACGGAAGACCAGCACTAAGGCGGCAGGATTTATATTCCATAGCATCCGCTGTGTTGGCCATATTTGTTGTAACAAATTGATTTAGTCTTATTTACATTATTTGAATCGTGCAAGAAAATTCACAAATTTTTACTTTTACCTCTATTTTTACCTTTACTAGATATTTATAAGGCGGTTTGCCGCGGCTTCGCACGGGTATTTAACAAAAAATTGCTGGATACGGATCCCTAACCTTTTTGAAAATATTCTATAGCTTAAAAAAATGAAAAATTTAGGTTTCTAATGATCATTTTTTTTTTCAAATCGGTCCAGTAGTTTTGGAGCCTCTTCAATCCAAACAAACAAACAATCAAATCTTTCCTCTTTATAACATTAGTATAGAAAAGAGGTTCAGCTTGTTTATTTTCAACAGCTCCACAGCGAGCTGTGGAAACCTCCACACGACCTTACCGCACGTCGGAATGAAGCCGAGTTAACTCAGTTAAACCTTGGTTTAACCTTGCCGGCGTTTAAACTTTTTGACCAACTGTATACGTACCTCTAAACATACATACCTTCCATGTTTAACATAACTGGTCTTATAATTAGTCGGTCATTGTGCTATGGGTAACAAATCTTGGGTTTCAATTTGAGTGTAACTAACTATCTATACCGCGCGGGTTACCACGGTATTTTTTAATATTTGCTACAAATTTCATAAAGATCAAATCAGCCGTTTAGGCATAAAAGTGTAAAAGACAAACAGACGGAGGTAATTTCTAATTTTTATTAATATTAAGTGACTCGAGAGATGGTGGGTGAGTATCTATTGCAATACATAGGGCAGTGCAGCCAGCAGTCCTAGGAATACTCCCGACTGGTACTGATATGGATCAGTTGAGCTACCGATAGACTGTTTGCAATATTCCGCAGTTACCTCAATTGTTGCAATTATGTAGGTACTTACTGCTCGATATTTTTTCTTTAATTAGATTGTAATTTTCTTTATTTTTAAGTGTTTTTTTTAATTTTATCTATATTAGAAATTGCTGACATGTCCAAGATTCCTGTAAGGTCTAACGCATTTTCGAATTATTATTTGAGGCAGATTCACTTCCTACTGTGACTGTGAATAATATATAAATACAATAACATATTGAAAATATTTGAAATAAATAAATACAATATACATGCAAAACGATAATACTTTTAATGATCAGATTAAATGCAAATTAGTTCTGTTGAGTTCATTCGAATTACGTGAGTAGGGCCAAGGGAAACAACGTAATTATCTCGCTTTTCTAGAAACAATATTAACATGAATAATCTAAGTATTATTAGTACAGAAGTCATTTTGATAAAGATTGAAAAATTAATTTAACTTATTTCACACAGCATCTATTTTCTAGGAGAATATTTGGTAATATTGTTTTCCTTTTTGCGTTAATTTTAATGCATGATTTAAACACATTTTATATTTAATACAGAACCTTAATTATGTCATACACAATACACATTCAGGGATACAATCTAGATAATAATATTGTGCCTTTCTATTTTATAATCTTAAGGTTCTGTTCTGTTTTGTGTGCTAAATAAATAAACCCATGTAATTGTAATATCCATGTAATTTTATATATTTATAAATATTCTACATCAGTCACCTAATAGACATAACAGGAAGCTCTACTGAGCTTGGGACTAGATGATGCTATTTTTACCTACTGGCCCCAACGCAGGCCCTAAAGATATACAGCAAATTTCGCAAGAGTAGTAAAGAAACGAAACGAAAAAACCTCAAAAATATTTGATAAATAGCAAAGTTACGTTTTATGGCAACACTCCAAAAGGTCAGATCTTGTCGGTAAATTAATTTCTGCATCACTAACTGCTAGTTTTTAACCTTGATCCATCTTTTGAGGTTTAATTATTTTATGTGATAAATTAATAAGCCAATGAACGAGTCTTGCCTATTAAATATTCGGTAGCGACGTGTTTATGAACTTTGTAAAACTTATTAATTTATTGAGGTAAAGCGAGTCACAAATTCTATTAGAATTATTAAAATAGGCTTGCTGACGGATACTTAACAATAAGGCCAAAAAGGATTACACAGATTAATATTAAAACAAAGAGAACATCGTTTCACAAAGAGAAAGAGGAGCAATGGAAATGTAAATTATATTATTAATACTATACTAATTTATATGCATGTAATAGATATTTTCTTCATTCATGAGCGCGGGTGTGTGCGTGCCTGCATAAATATCTATTACAGTATGAAGTATCTATTACAGTGTAGTAAATGCGAAAACATGAAACCTATGGCGTGTAGTTTTTTATGGATTCGTTAGATTTTATCTTACAACTTTGACACGTGAGTGTTAAAATGAAAACTTTTTGGTTTATATTTACATAATTATTGTGACAGACTCGCCATTATTGTGACAGACTCGCCTATCGCCATATTTGTATAAAAAGCTGGGTCAAGTACAAATAGTGGTATTTTTAGAGTCAAACGACAAAGTGCACTTATAATACAAAATATTCGACACCTCAATGTTTATTAATTTATTTGCGCTATTTATACCATGTCCGTGAAACATTGGCATGTGCTAAAATTTGCAACCTATTCATTGCGTGTTTATCCAAATCGAATGGAGTTGACGAGATCGGTAATTTACCTACTCTACCGGTCTCTTGTTCGGTCAATTTAATCAGATAATTAGGGGCAGGCTTGCATAAATTCACATAAAGCTAAGGATACGATAATAAACAAAACGCGAAACGCCATGAAAAAACTATGTTAAAGTTTTTACCATCCATACCTGTTCCTATGTTGCCTTAAATAAATGATTTATTATTATATTATTATTAAAGTACGCAAACATAGTTTTTTTGAGATTGATCATCCAAATAATAAGTTTTAGTATAGAATAACTGTGACGAAAAAGTAGATCATGGGATTTACTGCAAAGTTATAGGTACTATAATAATATCCTGAGCATATGGCTGGACTCTTAAATTCGGCTATGACGACAAATAATAGATTAGAATCATCTAGAAGTAACTAGTAAGTATATTTCTGATTTTTTAGGTAATTTACATAATAACATCTTATTTCTATACAACATGATACTTAATAACATAATAACATAAAGTTCAAGATCCTGTTTAGTAACAATTTTAAGTCACGAAATAAACTTTGAAATCTAAAAAGAATGAAAAACTAAATATTTTTTGACGCACGTTAATTTACAACTGCACTGCACTGCATTTGCACGTTAATTTGCCCATTCTTAATTTACAAATCTATAAACATATCATGGCGTCTGCGGTTGTTCATTATTTCATTACTTTTGATAAAAGTTTCATAATTTTAATAAAAATGGAATTGTACATTTTATACATAGTTTTTGCTGTTGATATTGGAAAAATAGTTTGGAAAAAACACAAAGAAATATACATATTTCTATCATAAGAGTTTTTTTTGTTTATCTTTATCTAGATCAAACAATGATCCATTGTATATAATGGGAACGCGCGAGTGAGTTTTGAATCGATTTCCAATAATTTTTGTCGTTTTTTGTAGCATTGCTTATAAACGTTATTGAATATTTTATACCATAGTTATACTTCACAATACGCAGTCCCGTTTTGAAATTTTTCCGCCGTAAAAAACGTAAATAACATGTGCATCTTCATTTAGGTGCAACAAATGACCATAAAACATAAAAACTTAATGGAAATATCTTTAGGAAAAAAATTGGTCTATAGTTACCTGAAGTTGGCAAATAATTGCGATGCAAGTAGTTTAGATAACTTTCGAGTAATTAGCCAACTTCATAGTCGATGATGATTTAAACAACAGCTGTTGACAATCATAGATATTCATAGTTTTCAATACGGATCAGTGGATGATTAACTCCGCACGAAGCAAATAAGCACGAGACCAGTACAGCTTCGGTTTTGTTATTATAAAAGTTTGCGTATAAAAATGGTGTCAAAACTTTCTCCGTTCTATTCTCGGATGGCGCAAGAGTGGTAGAAAGTACGATATTGAAAATAATGAGGTCGCATCGAGATGGTTTCTCTGAGATCTTTCTTTATTACTCTAACTGCTGATTGATAAGACCATCGTTTGACCACAATCTCACCGGATGGTCACGAGTACCACGAATACGACAAATAATATCTCTTTTATTGAAACCCAGTTTTTACGAGCAATCTTACCATAAACATCCTAGATTATACTCTTTTCCAAGCCAGATTTGAGAAAATTATCAACAATTTATATGATTCAAGGCAAATCGCTATCTATAGCGAACAAGCCTGTATGTAGAATCTGTTATAGAAATACATACCTACCTACTTTTAAGAAATTAGGATAACTTTAAGGGAAATGTGATAACATTTACCATAAAGTTATCTTAAATTCTTACACAAAGCCATTTTTTTACAAATCTCCTAAACACTGTTGCGTTTCCCATGCATAACTCATCAATGGATTAATCCATAATTAATCCATTGATGTGGATTAGAGTAGAATAGGATATAAAACTATAAGTATTAAAACTATACCTACACATTTTATTACATATATTCCCGACGTTGCAAATGGATTAGATGTTGTCGTGTTGTGATCACGGGTTAACTGTAAAATAATTATAAACTAAACGCAATAAATACATATTTTTTAATCATCAACAACATTTGCAACAAATTATTAAATGTTAATCCTTCACGGAGTTTACGTAATTAATTTAATGTTTAAATTACACTAAGCCTTGGATAAGGAGTTGATAATTTGATAATAGAAATTATCGAAATCTATGTTGTTCCTAACCGGAAGTACAGTATTTTTCCAAATAAAATAGAAAAAAAATATAATCCTCTATTTCGTAATCATTACTTTCTATAAAGCATTGGTAAAAGAGAGGCCTACACCCAAAATTGAGGTAGGTACCATGGGCTGTGGATGATAAGATAATATAATAATCGAAGCTCAGGCCAGCAGTGAAACACACCTAACATGCCTGGGTGTCATCAGTTCTCCAGATAACATCAAAATCATCTTCCTTTAGACCTTACAGGACTCTTGGACACGTCACAAAAACAAATAACGCAATACTAGGGAATTAAGTGATCTGATCACTTTCATTCATTGTTCACTTCAATATTTTTAAGGTAAAGTAAAGAATAAGAAACCTTGTTAGATTGTGGAGCAAAACTCGCCCCAAACTTTTTAGTCGTCTCGAGAATCTGATATTTTATTTTTTGCAAATAATATAACAGATATTTTTTGCAGAAAGACTTCGTTATTTACTGCTGTCTTTTGAAAACAAAGATACTATAATAATACTTTATTGTTTGAAAATAACTTTAAAATCACCAAAGCACACAAACATTAAAAATCAATTATTTTTTACGTCAAAGTTTTTGTAATCTTTTTAAAAATGCAAAAGAACATCTGTAGAAAACACCACCCAGCTAAGCCTGTTAGATTATTCGTAACAAACAAATTTTCTTCAAATTACAACAATTTAACTTGTCAGCAACATTAGAATGTCTTGCGACTTGCTGATGGGTTACATACATTTACATTTACAAGAGAAAGGCTTTGTTTCCTACAGCATCAGCGACTGCGAACACAGTTAGCTAATTTACGGTTACAACACAAATGAGTACAAGTTTTAAACAGCCTTAATAGAGTAACTGAACTTGACCCGTTCATTAATATCGACGTAAAGTAGTAACAAACAACTAAACATTCACATTTAAACATCAAATATTTTTAAACTTACGCGATCTGTACACATAATTATTAGTACCTACTATATTAACGGGTAGTTATCACGTTTAATTACCTATTTATCCCGACGTTTCAACAGGTTTACACACTGTCGTGGTCACGGCATGATGATGACATAATTATTTATAACATCATTAAGACGTGTAAGGGATTCGGAAAAATTTTGTTGAGTGCGAAAAATAAACTGGACTTTTTTTATGTTTCCGTAAATATTAACATTCCCATGCTAATTACCTTTTAACAAAAGCCGAGTGTTTGGCGGAAGTTCCAAATTGCCTAAATGGTAGGTATATAAATAAGGTATCTAAATAATATACAAAAATATGTTTAGCACAAACAAATAATTTAAAGACCCCAAAAGAAAACTTCAAACAAATTCTAAATTTGAAAATTAAAACTTACAAATTTTTGCTTTTTTTACATATTTACGCAATTTACTCATGTTTTAAGTTATATTATCTATCTGAAGGGCTATAAGTCGAGGCACTATGGTTGTCATTCTATGTGCTGATCATTGTGATACGTCTCCCCTTACATAGGCCTACCTCAAACAGTGGGCAGGTGTAGGTTAACGACGATATCTCTATATTTTCAAATAATTTGTTAGTTTTCATTAACCTTCCATCAGTTTTATTTACTATTTAGGGTTCTTACTTTTATCGTGATTCTTTTGAGTCAAAAAAGGCTATAGCAAAATCTTCAATAAAATTTATGTTTTAGGGATTACCTAAGTTTTGATCTGAAATATAAATAATAAATAAAGGCGTAGCAGGAAAAAATAAAAATAAATATTTTATACCAAAATTTACAATCGCTTGTCCCAAAAATTTGCTAATTTGTATCAACGTAAGGTTAAGACCTTGCATAATTTAAAAGTAAAAATGTATTAAAGAATCAAGGCAAATTCTGCAACTGCATTTTTACATAAAAAACTTAATATGCTGTGTTTTACTACAGCATTTGCACGTTTAATTGGAGAATAATTAGATTTTTCAAGGAAAATTCTACATGCACGCACTAAACCTATATTTAACCGTCACATCTTCATACCATGTCACAATCGGCAATGAAAACCAACTTACCGGAAAAGAATCCTTAGAACTTCTAGAACACAAAACAATCCATAAGTAACAACAAAACACTATCGGTAAACTAGAGCCGCGAATACGTGCGATCTCGTCAAAGGTCAGTGGAATACTGACGAATCTGAAGTTGCGTTTGTAGGTAGTCAGATAGTTAGTTGCTATTGGCTAATCTGTGAGGTCCAGCCTTAAAGGAAATGTACAAGGTTGTTGACGATCATGAATGGATTGCCACTGTTTTAAAATTTTCGAGAATGGGTTCGATGTATTATAAATTAGATTTAAAATTATTAGAAGTGTCATAGTGTCCTGAACCATCAGGCAATAAGCCATTATCTATCAGTGGGATATTTCTGGCAAATTATAGTTTTGAATATCGTTGCCATACTTTGCCTGGTTGTATCCATACGTACCATAAAGAGGAAAGATTTGATTGTTTGTTTGAAATTAATAAACTCCGAATTTACCAGACTGATTTGAAAAAATATTTTATCATTAGAATCCTAGTCCTTCATTATCCCTGATACAGGTTATAATAATGTCAAAAAAGTTAGGGATCCGAATAAAAACTTTAATAATAAACCACACGTGTGTATTTTTTATTGTAATTTTTCATATTTTTTTTTAAATACCTACGAAGCCAAGGGACGGACCGCTAGTATTTTATATTTGAAAAGGAACCTTGGACAAAATTGATTCTACGAAAGCATAAGCCCATAATCATCAAAGCTTATTTCAGAAAAGCGATGCTCAAGCAACTACTCAAGATCGATAACTGACCAAGCTTTCATAATAATAATATGGGTCTTAGAGATGATGATGTTCTCCTAACCGAATATCGGACAAAAAGAACGGCCGGGCGATACACGATTTTTTTTCTGATGGATAGACATATTCGACGATCCGTCAGCGATTAATCTATACTAATATTATAAAGAGGAAAGATTTGATTGTTTGTATGTTTGTTTGTTTGTTTGTTTGTTTGTTTGAATTGAATAGGCTCCGAAACTACTGGACCGAGTTAAAAAATTCTTTCACCATTAGAATCCTTAATTTTCCGTGATGAACATAGGCTATATAATATTTTCAAAAAAGTTAGGGATCCGGATAAAAATTCAATAATTGAACCGTGGGCTGTATATTCAACCTCTTTTTCTATTATGGCGCGTCAGAATAGAAAAAGAGGTTGTATAGCGCACGGTGCTTGCTTTTTCTCTACGGCCAGTGTCAGTTTTAGAATGTCGAGTCAATGTCAAAAACCCCAATGCTGTTAAAAAAAGTAAAGATCCGTATGAAAACTGTGAAACCCATCGTTTTAGTGTGTATAATTTCTGAAATTTTTGTTTAATACCCGTGCGAAGCCGGGGCGGGCCGCTAGTGTATTACAAATATGGAACTAACGCCTTCGGATAGTTGAATGTATTCTATCCATAGACGATCTGATCCGACCATCAAAAAACTTACCGGTTGTTTATCGACGGCCAATCTCGCTCAATAAACTCGCCATTTTGTAGGACATGGTCTCATTATAATAGCCTTATTTGTAGTTGATTTGTAAAAAAAAAAAAAAAAATTATCAAATAAATTTGGAAAAATTTATTTGATAATTTTTTTTTAAATACTCTTCCATTTGACATGAATAGACAAAAACTACATCGAAATAAGAAAGATAATATTCATTTAAATAGAAATATTTATTTCTATTTTTAAAACAGAATAATTAAAATTAAGAAAATTTAATTGCTTTTTATTTTATTCCAGCACCTTGAGGCACTTAGAAACAACTTGCCATAAAATCCGGGCAATTTGGGATAATTATAACGATGTACACATAATCCCAATTTTTGCGTATCCCAAATTTTATATCAGTTACCTACCTACTCAACCAAGATGTCCGTTTCCCAAATTGAACCTTGCCATGCTATATTGCCGGCAGAAAGGAACAAGCTATCCATGTATTTATTACGAAAAGGTCTCGTGTCCATCCATCACCAACCATCAGTATGCCATACACGTAATAACCTGGCACTCCATTGGAACCTTATCGTTCTCCGTGATAATATATCAGGCTGTTGACGTCAGACGCAGGATTTACTGCTTGATTCGATCTGACTATTTAATTGCGATGCGATAGATAGATGGATTATTGCTTTCATCATCATCATCAGCATTTCTAGAGATAATTAAGCAAGATGAAGAAGATTATATATTATTTTATACAAGATTTAAGAATTAAGAACATGACACGTAACTCATAATAGTTATCAGTAAATAAACTAAAACTGAAAACTCGACGTTCTTATCCCAAACCCTGCGGCTTTCTTCTTCAAACCGCTAAACTACGAATCTCGTTGCCTATTTTTTCTGTTAATTATTACAGGGGTATATTCAAAACAAGAGTAAATTTAGTGTCTTCTAGAGCTTCATTAGATTTTTGTATATCGTGAAATTGATGGTCAAACGAACTTGACGGGCAGATTAGTTTTTTAGGGTATTGAAGTTGATTTGAAATCCTTTAGTCTGACGTAGTTCTGTCCTATTTTAAATGTTTATTATATCATCAACTATTGAAGCTAACTTGAAATTTAAAATATTACATTTTGTGTGCGTGTACAAATTTAAAGATGTAAAAATTAAAATAAATGAAATAAAGATTTCAATAAGTACAATTTTTTTTAAAAGAGACAAGCAGAGACGAAAATGGATTAAACATTGTTTTTACATTACAAAACAGTTGAAATTTTGGTAGGTGTCAAAACTTTTTAAAATATTTTGAAAAAGCTCGAAAATTTTTATTGTAGTTACAAAATTACGGAACATCGGACGAAAGACCGCAAGATAGCAGAGTGTTCGAGTACCGGCACAAATTGCACTAACGGTACAATATTTCGTTTTTTGTGCTCAAATTGTGCCAGAAGCTAAGTGGCACAATGATGAGAAACAAAATTGGATTCCACATGATAAAAACATAATGATACCTACTTGATACAAACAGTAGATACACAGAGATTAGATTGGATATTTTGTGTTAACTAAACAAGGTACCTACTTAAAACAGATTTTTTTTACTGAGAATGTGGAACCGGTCAAAGTGGACTTATGTACCTGTTATGGTATTTATTGCGAAAAAAAAAACGCGATGAATACCCGTTAAAATAGTACTAATCACTATGTGTTCAGATCGCGTAAGTTGGAAAATATTCATGTACCTGTTATATAATTATTATGCTTATGTGTAAGTATTCAGTATGTATAGATACTCTCCTCCAAACCCCAGTATTACGTGAAAACAATCAATGGTGTACTGGCAATAATATTAACCACAAATGTACGATTCTTCTCATTACTCATATTTCAAAGGCGAAACCGTGCCGTGTGGTGACTATGTTTGATCGAAGACAACGCCAAAACTACTGAACAAATCGGGCTGAAATTTTGAACACATACAGAAATAGCAAGGTTTATGATATTGGTCCCTAAGAAGTTTTATCTACTGTTTATTCCTAATAATATACATGTGTATACGCCTCCCCCCACTTATTCTGTGGGAAAAGGGCGCTTTATACAATTGCAGAGTCCCGGGGAGCATCTACAACCGGATGTTGTGTCACAATCAACATGAAGTATAATTATAATTGTATTGCTGTTAAATATGTAGTCGCTTGGGTCGTAAACGTTCCGTTCTAC
Source organism: Eupithecia pulchellata (assembly GCA_963931895.1). NCBI lineage: Eukaryota > Metazoa > Arthropoda > Insecta > Lepidoptera > Geometridae > Eupithecia > Eupithecia pulchellata. The sequence goes on from OZ007545.1 coordinate 698,741, forward strand.
GCCACTGCACAATAGTTATACTTTGGTAACGCTGACGACCTCGCGACGACGACGAGACGGTCCGCCTGCGACGCAGGTTTCGGGTTTGATTCCGGCCTCGCTACAATTTTATCTGCAGAATTTTTTCATTTAATTTTTGCTTTGTTCATTTTTTATGTATAATAAAAATATCTACGGCAATATTTGTATTAAGTATATCAGTCATCTAGTACCCATAACACAAGCTTAGTTTGGGGCTCGATGATGCTGTGTGGATTGTTCAGGATTACGATTATGACTATGATAATGTAAATAAAAATATAGGTACATAATATTTTTGCAAAAACAAACTTTCATGTTTACACGCTTTATTGTATTTAGGGCTCCAGTCTCGCCAGGTGAATTCATCTTATAGTTATGTAGTATCAGATAAATTAATATATTTATTGTGCTATTGATATATGTACCTACATATATCAATCGCACATGTATCACACATGCTAATTATTTACTTCGATATTTTAACGATAAATTATCATTATCTTGAATGTTTAAAGTCCACTTTGATGATCAATGTTTACATAGTACAAAAACAAAACAGTTGCTTCATACAACTGTCATTTAGCTGTCATATTTATGGAAAAGGATTGTAGATTGTAGACAATGGATGCGCACTGCGCAGATAATGTGGTATCTACTACAGTGCCTATTTTAAACAAATTAACGAAAAATTTGAGGAGTTTTTAAACTAAAAGTTTCACGTTTTAGGAATAACAATTAAATAATGTTTTGAGCGTTCTATTGTATTACTTTTTAATTTCTTATTCTTGCGGTCCTTATCTTCCATACTAGGTGGTGTCGACTCAACTTATTTTTCTTCTATTCTCTCTCCTCTATGAGCCGTCATCTCCATAATACACGACAAAGAATATTTTTAAACTTACGCGATCTGAACACATAATTATTAGTACTATATACAAGGTATTTATCGCGTTAATAAAAAAACAAGTACGACAAGTGCGAGTGTAACTCGCGCGCCGAGGGTTTTGAACTTTTGTCGTTTAGGTAGGTACGTATATGACAACCTCTTGGCGCGGTGGGCTTACAACGCAGGAGGTGGAGGTTTGATTCCTGCCTCGGGACTAATATTTGTAGGATCTTCAGATTATTTGTTCGGGTGTTCTAGTCCTTTTCAGTACACAAAAATAAATCATCTAATGTGATACTTATACTTTATTAAGTATAACAGCTATCGTAGTAATACCAATAACACAAGCTTTGCTTAGCTTGTGGGTAAATGATACTGTGTGGATTATCTAGGATACATACCTATCTCTTCTCAAAAATTTTGAGAACAACGGTTTTGGTGCGCTGTGGAACTCCTATTACAGTTACTACAGAGATTAGTGGGTAGGTAAGTGAGTTGGTACCTACAATTTTTTTTCGGCTTTTTTCAACCTATTTCACTAAGTATGAAACTTAGACGATTTTCAAAACCTGTTTTGAATTGTCGTAATCCATACCTTTGATTTGATATTACTCTCAATGAAATAGCCCCCATTGTATGAAAATTTGTTTTTTGACCATATTTCAAAAAGTATTATATTTACAGACTTCTCTATATTTTTCCTGTAAAATATAGATCTATATCTACAAACGCTTAGTACATTTTACATCAATCACTCTGCAATCTTCGGAGATAAGGGGGGGGGGAATGGTAAATTTTTTGACCTTTTTCAAAATATTTCGAAAAGTATAAAACTTATCGAAATTTCAAAAATTGTATTGGAATGTACAAACCAATACCTTTCATTTGATATCCAACTCGGTGGGGTAGTCACCCCTTTATAAAATTTTCCCGCCCTTTTTTGACCTTATTTCAAAAAGTATTATTTTTACAGACTTCTCTATATTTTTCCTGTAAAATATAGATCGATATCTACAAACACTTGGTACATATCAAATCGATCGCTCTGCAATCTTCGGAGATAAGGGGGGGGTACCGGTCAATTTTTCGACCTTTTTCAAAATATATCAAAAAGTGTAAAATCTGTCGAAATTTTAAAAACTGTATTGGAATGTACAAGCTAATACCTTTCATTTGATACCCAACTCGGTGGGGTAGTCAGCCCTTCAGAAATTTTTCCCGCCCTTTTTTGACCATATTTCAAAAAGTTCTATTTTTACAGATTTCTCTATATTTTTCCTGTATAATATAGATCTATATCTACAAACACTTGGTACATATCACGTCGATCGCTCTGCAATCTTCGGAGATAGAGGGGGGGGAACGGTAATTTTTTTTGACCTTTTTCAAAATATTTTAAAAAGTATAAAACCTACCAAAATTTCAAAAACTATTTTGAAATCTACAAACGTGTACCTTTCATTTCATACCACTTTTGACTTTGTACGTTCCATTTAAAATTTCGATTTCAAAATTTGTATGGAAAATCTTCATTTTGATTTTTCATTTATTTTCATTTATTTTTCTATAAATATGTGCGGGCGCACAAAATGTATAATACATTTTGTGCGCCCGCACATATTTATTTCAAATTTCAAGTCAATAGCTGCAGTAGTTTCTGAGATATTAAGGATTCAAAACACAAAACAGACCCAAAGCGATTTCATAAGGGTTTTGCAACCGATGGCAAAACCCTAAAAACGATAAATACCCGTTAAAATAGTACTCTTAGACAAAATCCATCCATTTTTCCTTCTGTCTTTCTCTCCCTTTATACCCATCCTCATTCATACCTAACACGTTCCACGACATTTTACTAAAGAACCGTTAAGGCGCTGCCATACGACAGACATCGTAAAACGACCACTTTTTCGTCGCACAGTTAGGCTTACTGCGACATATTACAAGCCCAAAAAAAATACAGTTTATAGTCAAGTGTATGGAAAAAAGACTTATACAAAAATATTTCATAAAAACCATCTAGAAACTTGAAAAAAATATCGCAAGAAAGAACACGAAAATATTTTTTCGTCTCGAAATGCTCAATATTTTGAGTGATAACATTTTATAATTTTGTTACTGTAAGAAAGGTAATTTTATCATCTAGAGAAATATGTATAAAGATTTTAATTTATTTTATTTTAATTTATTATTAAGTATTTACTTTTAAAATAAGTTAAAACCGATAAATAATGTTGACATTGTCGAACAAGAGATTCAACTAAATCAAACGCATCACCATTTTCAACTTTATTTGTCAAGCACTACGAACTACTAAATAATACTACTAATACCTAAATATTGTCTTTATACAGGGCCTTAAAAACTTTTCGTCACGTAGGAGTAGGAGACATCCTAGTATAAAATTGTGCGTCCTACACACCCACTTGCACAAATATTTTTTTTATCAATGAATCGTATTTAAATTTGCCGTATATTTATGACTTACTAGTCACTTTAATAGTCACTAGTTATTTGAAAAACTTAAATATCCCAAGTCGACCTTTATGTTTTTTCATCTAAATGCTATTTTACCGCGAAAATACCTTGAAGGCGCGTGCAAGAGATTGCAACCTACATAACACACAAATATAATATTACAATACAATATTAGTGTAATGGCGCGATGTTTGTCTGATTCGCAACGCTCGGGTCAAAGGAAAGTAAGTCTGGCTTTATGTTTCATAATGTTATTAGGTAGGGATGGGAAGGAACATCGACATTTGTATCGATAGTTCCAAATTCTTTTCAATTTGGAACATGTTTGTGATCTAAATAGAACACGATAATAAGTACCTAGGTACCTATAATTACTTATTTTAATTGTGTAACAAAATCTAATTCGAAATGATTTTTGTTCACTTTTTGTGTGGTTATGATGCTGATTGTTCATCGGGGAGGTCTTTGCCCAGCAATGGGACGAATTAGGCATTGAAAAAGACAAGAGATTCAGGGTGAAAATTGCTTAAAAATAATTAGTTGTCGCATTATAATCAGTAATAAGAAATTAGAGATAAAATTGCGAGAAAAAAATACAGTTCTTTGCAAAACTTTTAAACTTCATATATATAGAAGAACAAATGATGGTAGATGGTATGCGGAAAATAAATTCCACATTACTACCAAGCTTTAGAGTTATCTATTTTTGATCACGTAATAAAAACTCGCATAGCATTCGCAAGGATACGTGACCGGTAACACATCCCACGACATAATAGTATCAATTAACACTAGTGAGCGCCCGGGACTTCGTTCTCGTGATCCCGCGGGTAATTACCATAAACTAGACCGATTTAGTAAGGTATATCCAGATTTAGTAAGGTAGGTCTGACCACACGAAGATCATGTGTCAATTTCGTGTCGTCGTTGAATACATCACGAAATCGTTGTCGACGTCGAGTTGTCGTCGTCGTCCTATCGATGACTCGTCGGCTGGCTGAACTGAAATGGCAAGGGAACGAGACAGCTGGCGATTAGTGGCGATATCTCTGATGTCGGAGGTAAAGATCCACTCCGGGTCACTGTCACTGCGCCAATATGTACCTACTTTACTTCTGGTTTGGACTTTGCGTTGATTGTAAGTCTTTAGAGTTTTAAACAAAGAGTCCTGAATAAGAAATGCCAATATAGGTATTTGCTATTTTTATGCCGGCCTATGAATGATAATCAAACTGCGTAAAATCCCTAATCCAACAAAATTTCTGTTTCCGCTTATCTAGGCGGAAAGATAAATATCTAATTTATTTATCGTAGATTTATCGTAGGTAATATTTATTCCTGAATTTTATCACTGTATTGAATTGAAGGTCAAATGTATATTTATTATTATTATCTTTATTAGTTTACATTTCAAGCACCGGATGCCAATAAAAATCTGATTATGGTGCAGAATTCATATTGGTGTGATAACAAGATCGTTGCGGTTATTCGTGCTTTTAAAAGGATTCAACTGCAGAAAATTCAACAATTTCCATCTTTACCAAATAAATGTTTTTAAACTACATATTATCACGGTTAATAACAGTAAAATCATTGAAATCTGTCACGAGAATGTGCAAAACTGAATAAGTGATGTGATGATGTACCTAAGGAGTAACTCGCAATGACTTTAGATAGGTCACGTCGCGTCGTCGGTCGCAAGGGGAACCTTTCTATTATTATCATGCCACATTAAACTGTGCCGAAATATTGAAAGACTCAAAACTCGAACAATGGTAGATAATAGATATTCCGTTTTATATGATTTCAAGGTTAAACATGACCTTTGGTCTATTTCCGGGTTTAAGATTAGTGAAAATTATCAAATATCTAAGTATTAACGTGATAAGCATACCACACACCTAGACGTAATAATGTATGTGACTTAAATACTGATTGAGCGAATTAATTTTAAAACTATTTTATAATCTTAGATTAAGGCAAAGATAACATTTGTAAATAAAAAATAAATAGGTAATATAAATGTATGTGAGGTAAACGTCATATTGTTCGGTAAGAAAATAGACTGATCAGAATATTATAACTATTTATTAGTAATATTAAAATAGACATGCTAATAAAAGCACAGATTTCGTGCGATTTTCAATAAAATTCAGTACCTAAGTATTATGACGGTTGGGTAAAAAGTTTATCAACAAAAATAAATACAATTAGAACTAGTATTTACAATTAAAACACTTGACGGACCCAAGACGGATTGCATTGCCTCACGCTGCTGCAAAGCTGATGCGCTGCGCCTGATCCTGACCAGCTCTCAGATCACACGTCGCTTCGACCAGACGCTTAGAATTTTTTTATTAGTATTATGAATATTAACCAAGTTAAACATCAGAGACAAAATCGGTGCTCATCGACCGTAATTGTGCTCCTGAGCAATGTCATATCGTTTTTGTAAATAGCTCTTAAAATTTATTTCATCGATAAAAACAAGCAAGCCACCTACCCCATCACTATTAGTAGGTCAGAAGGAAAGCGATCCATTGTGCCACAGACTGGCTTGACTACAGTGGCCTACACAAAGACATTATGGTCACATGAGGGCTATAGAGCTTTGTCGATGACCTGGTGTTGTGTAACAGAATATGGGGCATAAGGTCTGTATGGAAGTGAAGTTTGTAACGAACATGTAATTTTAATGGTAGAGAATAAAATAATGTTGGATAATGAAGATAGCGCCATATAGCCCCAAGCTAAGCAGGGTTTGTGTTATGGGTACAATTATTATGACATAAAAAAATATTATATAATATTATATGTCCAGCAGTGGACTATTATAGGCTGGTGATGATGATGATGATGAAAAAAAATATTGACATAAGAAGCCTTATAACTTTATAACTTATTAAGATTATCAAGTAGGCTGCCTTATCGCTGAGAGCCCCACTTTATAATTTATTATTTTTGATACATAAGTTTTATTAAAATGTAAGATTTAACTTCACTCATCATCATCATCATCATCATCATCAGCCTATGTTAGTCCACTGTTGGACATAGGCCTCCCCTAACTTCACTCATTTACACATTATTTATTTTATTTATTTATTCTCCACGGCTTGGACACTGTCTCCTCAGCGCACACGCTTCATAGCTTTCAGCGATAAGGCCGCCTGCTGTACTGGTTTCAAAGCGACTTCGGAAAATGGTATAGGTTCTATGGCTGTATTTATGTCTGGTGTGTGCTGTAATTTGTATTTTGGACGTGTCCAAGAGTCATGTAAGGTCTAAAGGAAATAAAGCACTTTGATTTTGATTTCGATTTTGTGTGTGTTCGTCAATGACTCCGTCATTCATGGACGGATTTTGAGGATTTTGCCTAAAAAATCCTGTGGGTACCTACCTCGCAAAACTTAAAAACATTGTAAAATAAATAAAATAGATTTTAGTTTTAAAAATTGTGTGACTTTTCTTTAAGTGTTAATTCATTTGTCCATTATGCGTTATACAGAACCGTCAAAAATGAGGCGTTTTGCTATAATCACAACATCTGGCTCGGGCACTTAATGTGTTAAGTTGTAATTAAGTAAAAATAATTACAGTAGTAAAAATACTAACTAATTTGCACATACATGTCATAATATTTACCATGTAATTACTTAGTGTACGTAATTTACCTACTCTTAAATTGTTTGGTTAATTAACTAATAGGTACTTAGTAAAACTTTAAAGTCATGAACTCTTTTTTCTGCGGTCGTTAAGTATTGTAAGTTTATGCATTTTGTGTTAAGCTATTTAATAACAATAAATTATTGCGAATTAATGCATAATGCATTTCTTGTCTGGCATTTTGAAAATTCAAGTTACCGTGTAGTATGAATTCAAATCAAGTTTTTTTGTTACTAAGTAATTAAGTATTCTAAATCTTATCTCATAAAATACATTCATAAACTCGAGGCTTGCATTACATTAAATAAATAAATAATGCCAAGCAGAGATTGTGTTATGGATACTAATTAGGTACATATCTGATAATATGTACTTATACATATTATCTAATATATGCATATATTAGATAATATGTACATTAGATAAACATTATTTATATAGGTATAAAAAAAATATTAAAATATTATTTATATGAAAATACCCAGGAATTTATTTTATTACAGATCGCACATTTGTCCCAAGGTGGGAATCGGACCCTCTGTGTCGCAGGCGGTCTTTGCCGCCGCGCTTCAGGAGTTATCTATACCACGGACACAAATAAACTTTTTACACATTGACGTCAATAGAAAGAGATCACATAAAATTGTTTCTCTGAAATAGCTGGCGAGCGGTGGCAGTGAGGAATTACGCTGATAATTACAATGGTGGTCACGTTTTACATAATGATAATTATACCAAGACAGAATCGTTCTAGGCACTCTAAATTTAAGCGTGAATTTAAGGCATTTTGAAACATTTAATAAAATTATTAAGGAGTTTAAAAATATTAAACTTACGCGATCTGCACACATAATGATTAATACTATTTTAACGGGTATTTATCGCGTTTTTTTTTACCACGACAGTGTGCAAACCTGTTGAAACGTCGAGAATAAAAAATTAAGGCTCCGGCGAATTCTAATACAAATAATAACAAACTATGGTAAAAAGAACCTCAAATTACAAATCATTTTTTTTTATTACTACGTTTGTATGGGAAATTCATCCGTCATCAACCTAACAAGATAAAGGTTTCTTGTTCGCTTCTTTTACTTTACCTTAAAAAGATTGAAGAGGACAAAGAATGAAAGTGATCAGTGATCAATCACATATAGTATTTCCCAGTATGTGACGTGTCCAAGAAACTTGTAAGGTCTAAACTTTAGACCTCAAAATCAAAGTGCTTTATTTCCTTTAGACTCTAAAGGAAATAAAGCACTTTGATTTTGATTTTTGATTTTGATACTACTGTCCCGATTTCATACCCTCAAGAAGAGGCAGCCTTGCCTCGAAGCACGTGTATCCCCTACTTTAAATAACAAGTAATCATTTCATTAGAATAACATAGAATAACATATAGGCACCACACGGCTTGGACAGATAAACTACACGATACACCATAATATAACATTATTATGTATCCCAGTACTTATATAAAAATAATACTTAAAGTTTGAAAATTAGTCTCCGAAAACGGGTTCAGAATTCAGATTGAATGAAAGCTTGAAAGCAATACATGATTCGGAACTTCTGATATACGCTCCGATACTGTCGTACAGTAATTTCCACCAACATTTATTCGGTTTTGTAACTCTTTGTAAGTAGATAGATATAGAAAGATAACACATTTATTTGACAACTGCATCACATTTTACAAAGGTCACAATAGAAAAGGCACATCATAAAATAACACATAAAGAACAATGAGTTATAGTAACTAATAGCAAAACAATAAGTAAAAGTACGTACATTATAAACAATTAAAAAAGATGAGATTTAAAAATTGTGTGTGTGCTGCAGCCCGTCAAAAAGGCAATAACTCAAGTATGTCATTCGTGAAATACAAGGGCAATTCCTAGAACCATAGTGCAGTCTGTTCTGGAAGATGTGCTAGATACTCAATCCTATATTATACATTATACTAGCGGTCCGCACCGGCTTCGCACGGGTATTCAACAAAAATGTACTTTTTCATACGGAACCCTAACTTTTTTGAAAATATTCTATAGCCTATGTTCATCACTGAAAATTTTGGATTCTAATATGGAAAGAATTTTTCAAATTGGTCCAGTAGTTTCGGAGCCTTTTCGATTCAAACAAACAATCAAATATATCCTCTTTATAATATGAGTATAGATAGCGTATTTTTTTCTTTTGTTAAATAAATTTGTAAAACCATGTTTTAAAGTGTTCCATCCGCTTTCCCGCAAAACTAGCCTATCTCTTAAAGTTTGCCAATATCGTATTTTTTCGCTTTTAATCTTCCACAGATCTTTCCTTTTTCACAGTTTACGTTCTCTTAGAGCAGGTATTTACGTGTAAATATAAATAAAAACTAATGTTGTGTATAATTCTTCCGCATAATAGGTGTACAAAGTGCGAGAGATCGAGGCCCGGGTCACTTGTAGTCATTTAAACTTGTTCTAGTAAGTTCTGCGAGCAACTGACAGCAGTCTTCCGCATAGGTACGGCTGTTAGCTTTATCATTATAATATTTAGTAGTAGGTAGCTAGGTATTACAAATAAATAATGCTGGACAATCGACACAGCGGCATCTAGCCCCGAACTAAGCAGAGCTTGTCGCCAAATACCTATTTATCTGGTTTATGACGAATATTTAACTTGGATAAGAAACATGAAAAAATTAAACATGTCAATATGATGCTGAAATGGTTATGCAACAAAGCGGTGGTTGTTCCACCTGTGATTCGGTTCTTTGAGCATGATGTTTAGTCCACCTGTGCTCCGGTTCTAGATTCTTATTATTACGGGGAATTTTCCCCTTATGCCTGCAGGCAGACCACAATATATTGGTCTTTACTATTACGTGGATGCGATCCCTTATGCCTGCAGGCAGACCACAATATATTGGTCTTCACTATTACGTGGATACGATCCCTTATGCCTGCAGGCAGACCACAATATATTGGTCTTCACTATTACGTGGATACGATCCCTTATGCCTGCAGGCAGACCACAATATATTGGTCTTCACTATTACGTGGATACGATCCCTTATGCCTGCAGGCAGACCACAATATATTGGTCTTCATATCATCGCCCTCATGGCTGCAGGTAGACCACATATATTGGTCATTACTATCATCGCCCTCATGGCTGCAGGTAGACCACATATATTGGTCATTACTATCATCGCCCTCATGGCTGCAGGTAGACCACATATATTGGTCTAATATCGTCGATATCAAAATTCTCAATTGCAAGCAATGTAACTCAAAGTGACTCACCAACGACGCGGCGACGTCATTCTCGCCCGGTGTCTCGTAACAGAATGTGCTCGGGCCGACCGTCGGCGACGGAAAGTGCTGCGCACGCCCCGCCTCCTCGCCTCGGCCGGTTTTGTAGCCAGTCAGCTAAAATCTTTTTATACCTACCTACTATCTAGGTAGATACTGAGAATATTTCTTCGCCTTCGCGACATTCCCCCCCTTCGAAGGAAGAATGAGAAAGAAAGATATAAAATCAAGACTGAACATTACATGAATTTACTGATAGACGCACTGTCACACTCTTAGACCTTTTGTCTAGTTTTAAACAATTGGAGAAGCCCTGGTTGGCCTCTTACGTCTCTAGAGTATCAGCTTCTGATTCTAGTTGCGTGCGCCGCAGCCTGATATAATATCTTAATTTGTCGTTCCTCGGAACCTTAATCTCTAATCTTGGGAACTTAGTCAACTTTCGGAACTGTACTATCTCCTTTTAGTTCATGTAGGTAAACGTGTGCTATAGAACGAAAGAATTAGCCTCTTTCCAATGTCTTTTTGTGCTCTGTTGTCACTTTTATGTGCTCTTTAATTTGTCACTTTTATGTGCCCAAATGAACATTAGACTAACTGCTGTCCAACCTTCCAGTGTGAATTGTTCTCTGATATATCAGTTGTAATATTAAATTGTCTGACGTTATCCAACACTATAAATTCTGATAAATTCTTACTGCTACACCGTTTTTATAACGAGAGAACACTCTTCACCAAATAGGTCTTTCGCTACTTCTCTTAGTTTTAAATTTGTTAGAAATAAATTGATTGAGAGCTGTAATCTCTGTCTTATCTAACTCTTCATGTTCTCTTGAGTAGTGACTCAGCTATTTCTAATGCGGTTTTGTTCGATAATATCTGTAGAAGTACTTATTCGTAAGACCCTCCTCAACCAAAGAATTTGTCTGAATTTCATCATTATTTTTCGTAACAGTTGGTGTAAGGGCTTTTCAGAAATTTGACATAATTTTTAACTTATACATTTTGTTGCCTGCTGCGCCACGGTACATGCACCACAGCTGCATAGCGACCGCCGCGCGATTTTACCTTACTTATTTAGTTCACCGAGACAGGTAAAGGTAGTTTTGTTCGTTCGTTGTATCTGCTCTGATGATGCTCAATTGTCTTTATTCTGCTTTATTTAAATAATATATTCATAAATAAATAGTGGCATTAATTTGTCCGATTCACATTAATTCAGAACCACTTTTGTTATCTATCACTCTAAAATTTCAATTTTACCAGTATGGCGTCTGTGCACTGCGAATTTATTGGTCACTCTACAGGAGTCATACATCCATTTTTTGTTACTGTTGCAAAATTTTATGGCGGTATTTATAAATCTCATTTCATTTACTATTTATAAATCAAATAAGTGCTTATAAACAGCAATTCTTGTCTAAGAATCAGTACGTTATTTTGGTTCTTTAGGGACTTACTATGCTGTCTAGACTAGACTTGTCTTAACCAAATTAACAATATTAAGTGTGTAAAGAACCAGGTACGCAAATAGTACAACTCCGGCGTATGCTTTCATTAACGTGTCAACAAAGCAGTTAATACGCCCTTGTAGTAAACTGATTATGATTGTCAATAAATAAGTCTGTTGCCGTGTGGTGCCGGCACAGAATTTCACCACCTCAACTCTTCCCGTGGGTGTCTCTTACAACAAGAGGCGACTAATGGAAACACACCGGGGGGCTGGCACCAGCGTCCTCTGCAGGACAACTCCATTGAACTACGATCCCCAATTTGCATGTTCAGCGTGGGGATTATGGGGTAATATAATAACCCTCAAATGATTAGAAAAGCCATTTATGGTGCCCTCTGGTCATGACTATGACCGAAATCGTTTCCACGAGATAAACAAAACTTTATACTCTTTTCTACTATTCAATCTTTACTCTGCCAGATCCATCTAATCTATTATAATCTAATCGATAAGTCTCATCTCATTATTATAATGTGGTGATTTGCACCTTAAATTTGAGTATTGATAGGTTCATTTAGATCGATGACTACTACAATCGAGAAAACTGATAATAGCGTTAATCCTTTTCGGATCTACCTACAATTACTAAGTAGGTTTGTAACAAACAGTGCGGTAATTAGGTACCTGGCTGTCATACGAATTATATGCTGACTATTTCTTTAGCTGACTTCACTCGTAGTGGGCTGAATAAACTTTTTAGGACAAGTGGCCCGGTAGCCAATATTCGCTGCAATAACAATATTTACGATTAGGATTACAGGTAACCCTATAACCTGTCTGAAAGCAATTCAAGCAACGGGTCCCTGAATACGAGCCTTCCTGCCCTGTAGGTTTAGTTTGTATTTTGTACATTCTTCATTAAAATGGTGTTGACTACATAATATACAACTTCTTGTATATTTCCTCTTAGGTGGCTCATCAGAACTTTCTGAGACATCGTGTTGTCATTTCTTTTATTTGGTTTTACTAAATTGTGTATTAATAATTTATGTAGTTGTCCTTTCTATAATTGTTGATTTTTACGCTGTCTGTGGTTTATCTTTTCTTCAGATCTTATTTGTAATGTTCCTTTAGTAAGGTTTTCCATAGTGTCCTTCCCTTCACTATTTGTCGATTCTGTAATCGATACACCTTTTGTGTCTTTCGTTAGTCTAGAGGTTTCCTTAGTAGATATAATTTATTCTAGATTTACTTTCAATATTTTCTCTTCTTCACCTGTCATCTTCATTCTTACATCACTCGTAGGTTATTGTAATTCATGTCTTCGTTAAGGGAGCTCAATACGCCTTGGTGTCTCTCTTTTACGTTTAAGTAGTACTTGTCTGCAGTGTAAAATTGATTTGAGACAGTTGGTTTTACTCTGTTTAATGCGACATAACGTTTGTCAATAATTGCCGCAGGTTTACCGACCCTCAAATAAATAAATAATGCCGGAGAATTCACACAGTAAACCATAACTTCTGGTAGTATTGCATCGATACCTCTGATACATTAACACCATTGTAATATTTGACATATTTTCAATGATTAAGAATTTCTTCGGCCTGAACAGCCGTGTACTCGGCGCCCCTTCAGTGTTGGGCTCAGCAACTAATTTGCAGTAGATCTGGATTTCTGCTTCAAATTTCTGAGTAGCACCCTTTAGTTTATCTCTGGTTATTTCTATTTATCTGTAGTTGGCTTTACCATAATGTAATTGTTTAAGGGCACACTGAGCAGAGTCTATACATGATTGGACAGATTCTTGCAACAACTTTAAAGGAGTCTAGAAGACCTCCATTTTGTCTAGTTCAAATGCAGTTCCTTCTAGAAATTGACCATAAGTGCAAAATCTTGTTAAAATCAAAAATCTACAAAAATATATTTTGCTTAGAGACTTAAGTCCTCGTACTTTGTGCTTTATCAAAAAAAAAACAACTGTGATAACCGCAGACCGCTGTCTGCAAACAATTTAATAATAAGAATTTCTAACTTTATTTCTCTGCTATGAATTATTGTTCAAATTATTTTGCAGTGCCTTACAGGGTGCATGTACCATTGACATATGCTAGTACATACTGTATATTTAGCTGTATACATGTGAGCAATTAAATCAATAAATGAACAAACTACAGGAAGCTCAACTAATCAATACCAACATAAGTTGGAATTTCACTTAAAGATGCTGGTTGTATTGCTTCGCAATGCATACTGATGTGCCAGACACCTACCAGCTCTCGGGTCACGTCGCTTAGACCAGACGCTCTGATAATTTTTCGAAAACCTGGATAGCCCCGGCACCCCACGGACCCAGTGTCTCGACTCAAATTGAATCAAATATCTAGGCTCTGTCGAAGCCTGCTTTTTACCTCTATAGTAGGTATTTATGTATCTGCATACTGACACTCTGTCTTAGGTAAATATAAATTTTGATTTATCACCAACGTTCACTCGTGTTTGCTAACGCTGCATGTGAGACGCCACTGTCTTTTGCTAAATTCTGGTCGTCAATATACGCACCTACCTCTACGACACAAGGTCAAAACCACGCAAACGCATTGACGAATCTTGTTTTTTCCTCTAGGACTTTATTTCAAATATAAACTTTATTTTTCTTTGAAGGTTTCTATTACCTTTAATAGACCTATGCTCTTAAAGTTGCCTAAGATATCTTTCATTCTGTATGGAAATATTTGAATGCAAAAAAAAATGTGCGTTTGCATACCTTGTCTTATTGAGCACTTACAGCAAAGTCCTTGCTAGGTAGGCTTAACTTTCACAAATTATGTTTGTGCTAAGGTTTAAGTAAAAATATCAGTACGTATCCAAAATTTAAGAACATCCTTTCCACCACTGCTGCGGCTCTAGTGTATGGAATAATTTATTATGCGCAAGGGTTGCCTGGTTGACACCCATATTGGCAAGTTCTTATTTCAATTAATTACTAAAAATCAGTAGGTATTCAAATTTTGAGATCACCCTTCGCACTAATGCTGCTCATGTAATAATATATTATGCACATAGGTTGCCTGGCAGAGGTAATAGGGCCGCCCATATCGGCAAATTCTTATATCTATTAAATACAAACAAATCAGTAGGTACTTAAAATTTGAGAACACCCTTCGCACTTCTTCTGCTCATGTAATAAATTTATTATGCGCGAAGGTTGTCTGGAAGATGTTATAAGGCCGCCCAAAGCGACAACTTCTTATTTCCATCAAATACTACTACTGATAAAAGTTAGTACAATAACATATTTATTTATGCATTGTTCGCATTCTGAACAGGTAAGAAACCCAAAAACAAATTACGCTAATATAATACCTACGTAACTACGTACTACGGTATAATACCTACGTAAACGTGTGGAAGCCAGTAAATTCCAACACAACACGGTGGCAATAAATACCTATAACTACCACACAAATTCTTAAAGGTGAAATTTTTTGTCTATGTAGCATTTTCGAAGTCACGACAACATTGTCGTGACAAAGTCGTAAAATGTTATACGATCTATTTATAGAAATTTTGCTGAGTGAGTACCTCGTCAGGCCAAGTGCGAGCACAACTTTTTTCAAAACTACCCACATTAGCATTTATAAAATAATTAGTACTTCGTATACGGAAAATTGATGAGGGTATTTGAAAACATTGATAAGGAGGCATTATGCATTATGATGCTCGGATTCTATAAATATTATCGTATCTTAAAAATTGCAAGGTTCGAATCTTTGTTAGATCCCTGCATCTCCACCATGTCGCCAAATACCTATTTATCTGGTTTATGACGAATATTTAACTTGGATAAGAAACATGAAAAAATTAAACATGTCAATATGATGCTGAAATGGTTATGCAACAAAGCGGTGGTTGTTCCACCTGTGATTCGGTTCTTTGAGCATGATGTTTAGTCCACCTGTGCTCCGGTTCTAGATTCTTATTATTACGGGGAATTTTCCCCTTATGCCTGCAGGCAGACCACAATATATTGGTCTTTACTATTACGTGGATGCGATCCCTTATGCCTGCAGGCAGACCACAATATATTGGTCTTCACTATTACGTGGATACGATCCCTTATGCCTGCAGGCAGACCACAATATATTGGTCTTCACTATTACGTGGATACGATCCCTTATGCCTGCAGGCAGACCACAATATATTGGTCTTCACTATTACGTGGATACGATCCCTTATGCCTGCAGGCAGACCACAATATATTGGTCTTCATATCATCGCCCTCATGGCTGCAGGTAGACCACATATATTGGTCATTACTATCATCGCCCTCATGGCTGCAGGTAGACCACATATATTGGTCATTACTATCATCGCCCTCATGGCTGCAGGTAGACCACATATATTGGTCTAATATCGTCGATATCAAAATTCTCAATTGCAAGCAATGTAACTCAAAGTGACTCACCAACGACGCGGCGACGTCATTCTCGCCCGGTGTCTCGTAACAGAATGTGCTCGGGCCGACCGTCGGCGACGGAAAGTGCTGCGCACGCCCCGCCTCCTCGCCTCGGCCGGTTTTGTAGCCAGTCAGCTAAAATCTTTTTATACCTACCTACTATCTAGGTAGATACTGAGAATATTTCTTCGCCTTCGCGACAGAGCTTGTGTTATGGGTACTAGATAACTGTACAAAATAAATAATATACGAGTACATAATAGATATTTTTTAACATACATAGAAAAATACCAAAACACCCTGAACAAATATTTGCAGATCGTAGAAATATGCGTCGCGAAGCGAGAATCGAACCCTCAACCTCCTGCGTCGCAGTCGGACCTTTGCCTACGGCGCTATAGAGGTCGTCAAAACCGAATGATATAATTAATACAATGTATTATTAGGGAGCTGAAAGAGCAGCAGTATTTATTATTAATAGCACATTTATTTCTTATTTTGAATATTCAACATCATCATCATCACCAGCCTATAATAGTCCACTGCTGGACATAGGCCTCCCCTAATGAGCGCCATAGATGGCATCATTATTTGGGGATTATTGCCCATAATCCCCACGCTGGACATGCGGGTTGGGGATCGCAGTTCGGTGTAGTTGTTCTGCAGAAGGCGCTGCTGCCCGCCCCCCGGTGTGTTTCCCTTAGTCGCCTCTTACGACACCCACGGGAAGAGTTGGGGTGGTGAAATTCTATGCCGGCACCACACGGCCGATTTTGAATATTAATGTTTGCATAATAATAGACCCTTCTACTCAGCTCGTGTAAGTATGGCGTACACCGTCTAAAGGAACCAGAGTAAGGGCAGTAGCTTTCTTCGTGTGTTTCTAATATTGCGATCATCAATCTACAAACGTGACTCTAAACTCTTAAAACTATGGTATTGCTGACCCCAGAGATGTTATAGATAGCTGCAGACTTGACTCACGAATCACGATCGTTTTAAGAGAGACTTTTGTATTACAGAAATTAACAAGACGTAGACAGAACAGTTTCGTTTCGTAGTAGACAAATACAGTTTCGTTGTAGACGTGCTACGTGTCGTAGGCAAAACAGTTTAATATTAATTTTAAGACAGACTTGTCTATGTGAGGCGAAACTGTCGTGACTCCAAAATGCACTCAGCTTAACTCCTCTTTTGCGGAAGGGCACGCTTAGCAGTGTACGATCGACTGCTGATGAACCTTCTACGTAACAACTGATCCTAAGACGATCAGGAACCCTTCTACGTAACATCTGGTCCTACATCGACGATGGTAGATCTGCAAACCTGCACAACGAGTTTAAAGTAAAAGTGAAACCAGGCACTTACTTAAAACGTTTCGCGTGCAGATTATTTCTAGAAAGCGGCCAGACTGACCTTGGACGTTTGTTTATCTTAAGAACACCAGTATTGCTTTTTATTCTTAATATAAGTAATTGGTAATCTGTCTGATCTTCGCTTTTTATTTTTTTCGCCGAATGAGATGACGAGTCCTACGAATGTGACTCAGAAGCATATGGCAGACCAGACGAGTGTTTTGATAGCTCATATATCAAAATTGCTTTAGCCTTTTAAATCTATACTAATATTATAAAGCTCCGAAATTACTGGACCGATTTGAAAATTTCTTTCACCATTAGAATCTTACATTATCCCTGATGAACATATGACCTAAAGAAAATTTTCAAAAAGTTAGGGATTAATAATTGTGTTGGATATTCCAGCTGAGAATATTTCGACCACTATGGAAAATTTCAGGACTTTTTAATGCTCGCATATAATAAAGAGTTTCCACCTACCAAATAGAAACCTCGAATAACATAACACACACCTTGCGTGTAAGCCTCAAAGTGGTAAAGCATCAAACTATCACCCAAAAAATAAAAAGCCATTCTACCCATTAAAAAGAGTTGAATTATTAAAAAGAAATCACCCTATCCTTGAACAGAAGCATGTCATAAAGCGGTGAGCGATGATATCTCATCAAAAGCCACATTAAACCTACCATTATGTCCATTAGACCGATAGACATCATTCAGGTCACCAACGTGTTACCAACATCATAATAATACTACAATGTAAATGTTGGAATTACTAGCAGATCATACATAGCAAGAAATGATAAATGGAAAGAAAGACGTCGACCTAGCACGGGGATTTTCTTTAGGGTAGATAGGTATACAAGTATGACATCGCATCGCCATTAGGTTTTGTATTCGAATATTTGAATGATTCGAATATTATATTCGTTCTAAGATTATGTTTTAAAAATAGAATATTCGAACACGTTGTAAGTTTATTAGTATCTATCTAAATACTGATCATGTGTACCAACTTGAAGCTATGACATCGCGCATCTTAGGTAGGGTGAAGCAACGTCAAGAACAAGCGTCATTAGCTTTTTGACCATTTATGGAAATCATTCAAATACTTTCTTTCTCAGAATTTAATAAAAACATCGAAAATTCACATATTATTTTTATTTATATTTTCAAACCTAATCGCCATACATTGCGTACATTATTGAAGATTAATGAATGAAAATGACGTAATTTTTCTATATTCTTCCATAGACAGATAGAAAATAATTCTACAGGTGTACCATGCTCTCAGATCAGATATAGCTCAACAAAAGTAATCAAAATACATTGAATAACCCAATTACCACTAGATAAACTGTCCAACACCGACCATCACCTCAAAACCGGGTTAACTAACCCGCTAACCACCATACTTTACATTGTACGTTACTACGCTAACAAGCCGTTACTTAGATTTATCTAGTACATAGACCATAGCAACGGCTCTAAATCCAGGTCATTGAAAACCCCGCTGAATGTACCTAGACCGTCATGAAGTTGCAGCTACCGGATGTGATTTCCAACTAAACAGCGTGCAGGGAAGCCTTTCAACATGTATTGCAAATGTGTATGACCTAGATATCTACTTTCAGTTGAGTGAAGGAATTGAAAAGCAAAGGAGACTTCTTAGGCACATTTAATAAAAAGCAGCTAGGGAGCGTTCCTTTGAGTCCTGAAGACCAAGTGAGGGTAGATGCGAAAATGCATAGCACTAGTACTCCAGTCATCCCGTAACCACGCGAATGTAAAATTGTTGAAACGTCGTGAAAAATAGGTAAATTAACGCAACCAATACCCGTGAATATTTATGAGAAAGGTTCGTATCGTTTTCTAATATGTAACTAATAATAGAATTCATATTTCGTTTATTCTTGCTTTCAGTACTCATATGATTCAGGATTCATTCTAAGGTTTATGTATACACTAAACGCATGGTTGTCACTATATAGGTACACGTACATGTACCCCGGAAATCTGAGTATTGCTGTTTTTTTGCTGTTTTTAGACAAAAATACTTAAATATGTAGAATATTTACAATGTAGAGACAATTCATTAGATATTATGAATGACATAGGTAATTTTTTTTTCACAATAAACATTCTAGGTTCACCCACGTACTACATCATCCCAAAGCTACGATTTATCCCAGGCAGACAGTAGTCATTCAATATTTGCTAATGAATTAAATCTTTACAGGAGAAATAGTTAAAAATTAAGCATACCTAAGCTCCAAATTGATTGAAAGGACTATTGAACTTTCTTGTGTGGAACTGGAGCGGCATATCGTAGTGTGTGTTTACCGCCCCCCCGACGCAAATCAGGCAGCTTTTGAATGTACTATGGAAGAAGTTTTGCTAAAAGTATTTACATGTAGGAAAGATATCATTGTCTGTGGCGATTTTAATATAGATATTTTATCAAATCCTCTAGCCGAGAGATTGCTTAATTTATTCAAATGCTTTAGGTTACAGCATCTTTTTAATGATCCTACTAGGATAACACTAACATCTGCCACTTGTTTAGATAATATTTACTGCAGTCAAACTCCAATCAACAAAGCAGTAATAACTCATTTTAAATCAGACCACTATGGTCAGAGCGTTAACTTTAGTTACAATTTGAAAGATAATAACAAAGTTCAGGAATATACCTACAGGCCTATCACAGAGAGCCGTATTAAGAATTTTCAAAGTAAAGTTGAACTAACCTTATCTAATATTATATCTTGCTCTGATGACCCTAATGATCTTTTTGCTAAACTCTTGAATGCTATAAACAAAGAACACAATGAAATATTCAAACTTAAAACATGCTCAGTAAGAGATAGAGTCGGATTCATTGATTGGGCCACTCCTGGCATTTATAGAAGTAGGGATAGACTATATAACCTTTATAGTGATAGGAAAGCTATGTTACATGATCCTGCGTTTCTTTTGTATGTAACCAACTACTCGAAAACATTTAAGAAAGTCTGCAACACAGCAAAATGCCTATTTTTGAGGAATAAAATATTAAATTCATCAAATAAAATAAAAGCAACATGGAAACTAATAAATAACGAAACTGGTAAATCAAAGCCATTTAATAGAGAAATTAGGTTAAAAGTTAATAATTCAATTCTTATTCAAGAACAAGATATTGCCGATGCTTTTGATGCATTCTTTTCTGATATCCCTAAAGTTATTACCCGTTCTCTAAACTCTTCACCTTCATTGTCGGTGGAATTGTTAGAATCATCTGTTGTAAAATGTAATGAAGTTTTTATCTTCAGTCATGTAAACGCTAATGATGTAATGAAAACTTTTAAATCGATTAATATCAAAAATACAGAGGATCTCTGGGGTATTTCAACGAAAGTACTAAGTTCAATCATCAAGGAAGTGGCTCCTTGTTTAGCCTTTATTTTCAATAGTTGCATCGACGCAGGAGTTTTTCCTGATCTCATGAAATATAGTAAACTTGTTCCTCTTTATAAATCTGGTAGCAACACTGATCCGGCCAATTACAGGCCTATTTCCATACTACCTGCATTCAGCAAAATTTTTGAGAAAATAATTCTCACTCAGTTAACCTGCCACTTCAACGTTAATAGTTTATTCCATAAAAATCAATTTGGCTTCACCAAAGGTAGATCGACAACAGATGCAGGTACAGTTCTATTAAAACATATATTCGATGCTTGGGATAAAGCAAAAAACGCTATTGGTATATTTTGTGATCTTTCTAAAGCTTTTGATTGTGTAGATCATGGTACTTTAATTAGCAAATTGAAACATTATGGAATTAATAACAATGCACTGGACCTTATGCAATCATATTTGTCTGATAGAGTTCAAAAAGTTGATATTGGTAAAGAAAGATCTAGAGGTTCGAAGATTGAATTAGGTGTTCCGCAAGGATCAATATTAGGTCCATTTTTATTTTTAGTTTATGTAAATGATCTTCCTTTTTTAGCAAAAGATTTTTGTGATATAGTCTTATTTGCTGATGATACCTCGTTGATTTTTAAAGTTGACAGAAATAAACATAATTTTGACGATGTAAATACTTCTCTTTCACAAATACTAGATTGGTTCACCGCCAATAATCTTTTACTCAATGCTAAAAAAACCAAATGCATAAAATTCATGTTACCAAATGTAAGAGAATTCCCTACTAAAATTATGCTAAGGGATGAGATAGTTCCTCTTGTAAAATCTACCATTTTCCTAGGGCTACATATTGATTCCTCTCTGCAATGGAGACCGCAAATTGATGCTCTCGCAGGCAGACTTAGTTCAGCAGCCTATGCAGTTCGAACAATTAGATATATTACCGATGAAGATACAGCTAGGTTAGTTTATTTCAGTTACTTTCATAGTATTATGTCCTATAGTATTTTGTTATGGGGACAGGCGGCTGACATACAGACTATCTTTGTACTACAAAAAAGGGCGATCCGTGCGATTTATAAATTAAAGCCACGCGATTCTTTGAGACAATTTTTTAAAGAAATAAATATCTTGACAGTAATATCACAATACATCTATGAAAATTTAATGTATACGCATAAAAACAGAGACAACTTTTTGAAAAACTGTGATGTTCACGCTAGAAATACTAGAAACAAGAATAAATTACTTATACCATCCTACAGATTACATAAGGTAGGGAAGTCATATATGGGAAATTGCGTGCGCTTCTATAATAAGCTTCCATCTGAAGCTACTGAGCTCCCTATTCGTAAATTTAAACAATACATAAAACAAAATCTTATTAAGAAAGCATTTTACTCGATAGATGATTACGTTAACGATAATAATGCTTGGCCAGATGTCGCTCCATTCCACACCGACAATAGCATGTAAGAAATAGAAATTAAATGTTGTGCTTATTAGCTATGTAATATGTATTTAAATAATTATTGACATGTATCTAAATCATTTTAAACTTAGATTTAGATAGGCAAAAACAAACATTGTATTAGACACATAAGTTACATATGAATGTACTAGTGGTTTCTTTTTCACTTCTTCCACTAGTGGACAAAAAATTGAAGTGAAGAGAAATCAATAACTACTTATTTCTTTGTAATATTAATTAACTGTATGAAATTTGACTTGTCTAAGTGCTTATTTTGTAAGCCTAAAGAAATAAAGTTATTGAATCTGAATCTGAATCTGATTCGAAAGAAAAAGAGGAAGCTCAATAGCCTTTGCAGAACTGACCAAATACATACCAACATCCCGAGTCGAGTCATCCAACTTTAAGGTTTCAAGGTGACCTGAAGGTACTGTATGTACCCACTGTACCCAGGTATGCTAAGGCCACGGCCGCATCGCAAGATGGTAAACGCGAAAACAATCGTACGAAAATCTACGATAGCAGCCTACCTGAATGTAGCGAGACGAGATGTCAGATTTCGTATTTAGGACTCTAAGTCAGCTACCATAGAAGCAACCACAATTCTGCAGTGCGGTCGTCGATTAGGTATATGATAATGAGCAAAAAATATGGGTTTTGAAATGCAGAGATGTTTATCTCAGTATAACAGTTAACGATCAAAGCTCTGAAGAAATCTGGGTGCTTATTGTTCATGTGTGAAGGATCTGTTGACTTAGGAAGGTACTGTTAATAACTTGAACTTTATATGCAAATTTAATAAAAGTAGCAAATAATTTCCGAACGAAGTATCAGGGGGCCGAAACCTCAGGTAAACCTCTTTAGGTTAGTACCTGCCTAAAAAATACATTAATTGAACAAGGTATAGTAAAAATAAATCATAATATTGGTCCAACCTAACCTAATGCAGGTATCATATAATCAATAACATAATATTCAAAAATAGCAATTAATAGTTACTGATTCGACGAAAAAAAAAAATAGCACGTGACCTTACTAAACCCCCCCTCGAAGGGGGGGGGGGGGGCTTTCCAGCCTCTCGTGATTAATGTGATTAATGATAGATGGGTCGACTCAGGAAGGTATTGGTAGTGTGTTCATAAGGTGGACGACATCTGAAAGTCATACCTTCAAGGTCGCAATCGCCCAGATTGCGACCTTGAAGGTATGGTAAGTAAACTTGGGTCGTGCTTGGCACCCTAATTGAGCCTTGACATGTCATGGTTACCAAGAGGTAGGTATAGCCGTGTGGTGCCGGCATAGAATTTCACCACCTCCACGCTTCCCGTGGGTGTCGTAAGAGGCGACTAAGGAGACACCGGGGGGAAGGCAGCAGCGCCCTCTGCAGAACAACTCCACCAAACTGCGATTCCCAAGTCCCAACCCGTATGAACAGCGTGGGGATAATTGGCAATAACCCCCAAATTATAAATATTGCAATCTATGGGCTCATTAAGGGAGGCCTATGTCCAGCTGTGGACTATTATAGGCTGATGATGATGATGAATAGGTAGTTAGGTAGGTACTAAACTTGGCTATGCAAACGGTTCGTCAGCGTCTCCGAGACAGCTTTTTAGACAGGATCTTCAGCAATATAGAATACGACACAGAAATATTTGTTCCGCGGGTTCTGAGTGTTTGCCACCGTGGTTTGCCTCAGCATAAAACAACCCAAAACGAGATTTTGGTTTGCTTTCTGTGTTTAAGAAAATTACCTCTATTCGAAGAACAAAATAAATTTCAATGATTTCATGTAGGTATAATTTAAGCAGAGCTGCGATAATATAATGTTGTGGCCAAAACGGACAACTTCGTATCTCTGCCTTAACTATCCTTACTAATATTAGAAATGCGAATGTACCCAACTCTGTCTAAGACTGAACCGATATTGGTGAAATTTGGCTCAGACGTTGTCTAGACCGGGGAAAGGACATAGGATTTTTATCCGAGGGATAGTAAAAGGACACGCGATTTAACCGAATCCTTTTTTTATATTATTTATGTGTTATTATTATTACAAAATAAATAAAGTTAAAAACCAATTAAAAAAAAGGTTAGAACGATTTTCGAAATACATAGGTACTCGCGGGCAAAAGCTAGTATAATATTAAACTGCCCAATGAAGTTTTTGAAATTTCCTTTGTTCAACGTAATAATAAGATAAATTAGTTGGCGGCTCTGCTTTGGTTCGGGGTAGGGCCTTGATGGCCCACAGACAGACAGACATCGGACTCGATCATGTAGCTTTGCAATGGCTATAAAGCTACTTGATCATCAGCCCATGTCAGTCCTCTGCTGTAGGTACATAGTCCTGCCGATCCGTAACACCAGACTTCTGGAACCTACCAGACAACGGCCCGCTATTCCTGATGTGTTTTACTACACTACCACTACGTTCACAAATCCGTCATTTCTTTCTTTGAATTATTTTAACCTCGAGAAACATTTCATCAGGGGTTTCTTAAACGCAAAAGAGAAGGGCATTTAGAAATCAAGGCCTCCTCTAATATCTTAGTCTAGACTTAAACTAATTAGATACGGAAAGATCTTGCTCAATGAACAGAATGATTATGATCTATCTCTGTATGTAATAATTATACTATATCAGTCATCTAGTACCCATAAACACAATTGCTGTTTAGCTTGGGGCTAGATGAGGCTGTATGGATTATCCAGTGGATTATTTAGTAAGTTTTTTAACATGTACTAGTTTAGCAGACGGTTTAGCCAAGCGATTGCGTACGCGCATTGCAAGTATCTGTATATTGCAAACTCGTACCAAGACACCCGTCTTACGTGCGAGTGTGTTCGCAATGTATTATATAGTTTATGTACATACTTTGGTCTATATCTCTGTTATGTTTATGGACTTTGCTCTACATCTAGCTTGTTAGGTATATCTAGGTAGGTACTAAATTATTGCGGAATATATCCCTAGTAATATTTCAATCTCTAAAAACGTCAAGACTTTTTAAGACATGGAAATATTTCGCCAGTCTATATTGATTCTAGGTAGAAAAACTGTCTTCTTATATATTTTGGGTTACCTACTAATAGGGCTTTGTTATAGGGTCAAGGAGGAACCCTATTTCAGCTGTGGACCATTATAGTCTGACGATAATCATGATAATGGGATCAAAAGGACAAACATGAAAACATATTAAAATTAAATGAATTTAAAATGATTCATATTAGTAATGCAACAAAGCATGTTTTTGATTGCCCAGTTACCAAATACAGATAAAGCAGGTCTATTTAATATGATCTGAGGGCTATGAACTGATAAGGAACAAAGAAATCATAATATTGCTGGAATCTTTTAGTCTTATTGTTTTGTATTTTAATAAAAGACTTTGGAAAAGATTTTATATTTATGCACAAAAACAAACAAACTGCAGCAAGCAATTGCACAAAAAAATCGCACCTAACTCAACCATACCAATCCAGTTTAATTGTAACAATTATTTTTAAATCAAAACTTTCCCTTCTTGTGGCATGGGCTTTGGCACTCTACTTAGGGAAAAAACTGTAACAAGTGATAATGCTAGATGATCACAATCCTACAATACAAATACAAATCCAACATTGGCTTTGTATTCACACTACATGGGGCTTTGTATTCATACTTATCATTAAGAGAACTTAGAAGTTTGACAAATAATTTTAAAGCTTTTCATATTGACTAAAAGGTTTGTCAAGTTATGTGTGATATCAAGATGCTGTTCAATCAAAACCTATTTTGTTATTTCGTGGGGTACTTGCTTTCACCCAAGTTGAGTTCACTTCAAACTGTGCCATACCTATAAGTCTACCTATCAAACAAAGAATCTACAAAGCATCTATCTATGCTTTGTTGAAAATTCAACAAAATAGTACATTACTAAAGTGACTGCATTTTCATACCTAGGCAAAAAGCTTGAGAGAACTGTATGTTATGTTAGTACTTACTTTATTAATTTACTGAATAGAAAGTATTAATTTACCACAAGTTATCTGACATCCAGAAAAATATGCAACAATAGTACCTACAGCTAGAGACCAAGCCACAAGTTGGATTAAAAACAACATTATGAAATATTTGTTACTTCAACACTTGATTGAATACATAATCCTATAGATCTTTCTAGAAAATCTCATTTGTTTTGTTGGCAACCTTGATTAGAATTTCATTGAACTTATTTAAACACAATAGAATGAAAACAGAGGGATATCAAGTACCAATTATTAATCATCACATCAGCATTATCATCACTTGTGTTCCACTGCTTCATTATGATAATAGGGATCACAATATTATACTTAATCATCTTAATTTTTTTTTGGATTTTATTTTGTTTATTTCTTTATGGTTACAAAACAAGCACTTAAACAGGTAAGAATATATTAACCATTAATAAATAATGGTTTAACACCATATCTTAACTTATAAAAATGAATTATTGTAAAATAAGAACTCTTAAGACATAGGTATGGTGTTATTAATTTTCTCTTCACCTAATTTTTTTCCCCAAGTAAAGAAGTGAAAAGGAAACCACTAGTTCATTAATTACTTAATGTCTAACGGTTATAGTGTGTGAAGTCTCTTATCTGCACTGACTTGAGTTGGTCCTCATTATATGTTTGTCTGTGTGTTTTATTCTGATACATAAATCATAAGTTTAGATCATCTAATCTATTTAATATTTTTATTACTAACTCAATGAAAAATTTTATGAAACAACTTGGCATGCATTCAATAACAGATTGTGTTTGTTTTGATTAACTTAGAGGCCCCAATTCAATACAGAGGTGGAGGTTATAAAATAGTTATAAAATGATAAACTAACATAGCAATTAACAGACATTTTAATGGATTGTGGATATACCTTACTAGACAAATAATAAATAAAATAAGCAAGACAGTACATAGAAGCACGAAGTACCTGCACCATAGGTTTTAACTTCCTACTATAGGTACTTTTACAGAAAACATGTAAGCAGGAGCTGCTATAAAGGTTTTATTGCCCTATTACGAAAGAAATTAAATGCATAATCTACAGTAGCGTAATCTTAAAGCATAATAAGAATCTTATAAGTTTTAGAACAATGATGATAGGAGGAAGGTCTTTGTTTTAAAATTATAACTTACCAGTTATCTAGCAAAGAAACCGTGCGAGAGCAGGCTTTCTTTTATTCTTCGATGCTAGAGCGTCAATAAACTGTTACCTAAATAGTTCACTGCACTGAATTACGACTTTAATTTATTATTCACAATAATAAGTAGAGTCAATGCTGCAACACGATAAGCCACCGATGGCATCAAAACAAATCTGACAGAAATGGCGACAGCTGACAGTATTTTGATTATCAGACCTATGACAGAACAGCTGACTTGAATGAAAGAAGTGAATGAGAAAGAATGTGATGGTGAACCTCTTGGTGAACACCATAGTGAAATAGCAGCGGATCATAATTTATTTATTTATCTAGATCTTTTCTTTCTTTAACTCCTCGTAATAATTTTATTTATCTAGCATAATATCGAATGAGAGGAAATGAATGAATGAATGAATGAAATATAAATTACGTTCCATTTCTCATGTGTATAAATTTTCCAGATAAGTCTTTTGCTATATCATATTCTTAAACTTTGAGTATCTAGAACGGGAGTTGCCAAGCGCTTCTGTCAGTACTAAAATCTTTCTGTCAGATTTCGAGGGGGGCGAGGTAATACGGTACAGCACACGTTTACATAATCACGCACACTAATACAGAAAATTAAAGCGTCCATATAAACGCACACTAAAGTAAAAGCTGAACACAAACAAAAGAACACGCACACAAATATAGAATTAGTGTTGTTACACTATTGTTTAGTTACACACTAACACAAAAAAGTAGTGCTGGATGTAAAAAGACCGAAAAATTAATGATTACGAATGAATGAAATCAGGGTTGTTAAAATGATACAATGCTTTTTTTGATAAAGGTATTGTTTCTTACTGAGGGATTTTAGACATGCATTTTAATATAGAAAAAAAATTGTTTCGAATGAGAGAAAAGCGAAAACTTGGTTTTCCTTTCATTTGACATTAACTAAGAACCATAATTTGTAATTGACGCCCCGTCTATTTGGGACTATTATTTTTTTATTTATGCAAATCGAAATGTTTTCAGTATCTATATCTATATGTTTTCATAGAGAGCAGGAGAAGAAAAGCGGCAGTTAGAAAGAGAGAAAGAAAGACAGAAAATATATTTATTGTGACAGGTATGTACAGGCAGGGTACAGGGATAACAAAATTTTATCTAGATTAACATTATGTAGATCGGGCCGCCCCGCCGCCGTGTGTCATGTCATGTCATGATCAGTGCGGTGTTTCTGCGCTACCTATAAAAAGGGTATTTTTATAATATTAATAAATTGATGGAGAAAATTCCTACTAAAAAAAACACGAGCCGTCTGTCTATCATCACTTCGCTTGTGTCTTTCTGTATCGAGGTTGTTTTGTAATTCCTTTTTTTATAAATAAATCTGCTTCCGACTTATAATAATATTATATTATTTATACTATATTATCATAATATATATCATTATTTGTGTTATTTTATTTGTTGTTTCTTAAAAATCTATATTACATACATTTAAAATGGAATAGTTTATTGTAAATGTGACGTACACATTTTTTCCATAAAAAATGAGGTTCTGGTATCTGTATACTTTTGCATAACCAATTTTCCTATATCAATAGATTTTTTGTTACAAAAAACATCGCATTTTACACAAATTTTTCGTTCATTCCATCATTCGTTCAGTCAATTTCACTCAACTTGTCCCCGCACTACGCCTTCTACCAAGGAATAAAAATGTCGCAACTGATATTCTATTAAAATCGAAATGATACAATATAACAAAAAACTATTCAGAAAAATATCACTTACTTGTGATAGGAAACACTATGTACCCTTAAGTTGGATGTCTCCAATTGCCTTTTATACTCATAAACCGCACAATTTACCATTTTTGGTGAGCACTACCTCGCGACACGAAACGACAGCAAATGGCCGCGAAGTTGCGAGTGAAGTAGTTTTATTATTCGTCTATGGTCAGTAAAGTCTTGTGACCAACAGAGGGGTATCCTGACCTTGCCAACTCCCGTTCTAGATACTCAAAGTTCTTAAACTATCTTGCTTAAAATCTTTTGGTTAGTTTTTTGTGGCAGAAAAAATCTCCTTGTAGTAGTTTCAGTTTAATTTTTAGTTTTTCATGATGTTAATTTCAAAATTGCAGTTTAAATGTTTTCATCTGTGTTCAAATGTACGGAACGTGAACATCATTGAAGAGGAAAACCGGAAAACCTTCAATTTAGATTTATTAAAATCTTGTTGATATTGAATATCATTCATATTACAATAAAATTTATTTTTAACAATTATAATGACATTTTGAACACAATGTCCCCAG
The DNA here is from genome assembly GCA_963931895.1 of Eupithecia pulchellata. Classification (NCBI taxonomy): domain Eukaryota; kingdom Metazoa; phylum Arthropoda; class Insecta; order Lepidoptera; family Geometridae; genus Eupithecia; species Eupithecia pulchellata. The sequence goes on from OZ007545.1 coordinate 728,723, forward strand.
GGATCCGGCATACTTTGTAGTTCATTTTAAAATTCCCGGTTTTTGTTACTCACGCCCAGTTTGACGTCACACCACGGGGTTCTCGAACAAAACGTACCGCACCCAACTCTATCCGCACCAAAAAGACGGAAGTAGCAAAATTACAATTTCAGTAGCTCTTATTGTGTTCTGTGAGAGTTCATTTTGATTTAGCGCTAATTTTGGTTTCATTATTTATCAATAGATGGCAGTTGGCTTTCGAAGTCCACTAGCGCAGAATAGACCAATCACATTCCAGGAACTTTGACGCAATTTGCAAATGGCCGTGAAAAGGACTGAGCTCGAGGGTGTATGATAGCTAATGGTGGATTGTGCCGTGATAAAACTAGTGAATATTATTTGAGACAGTGTGTGGTGCCGTTTGGATTATACAAAATGTGCCAAAGAATGAAAATCCAGTCTTAATGGTGTTATAGATAGCGCCCGCAATTAGTTGGAGCGACGATCGAAGGGAAATTGCTAACAGAAGGGTAAGATTTTTATCTCCTACAGATTAATCCCTCACCATTTCATGGTTTTAGATCTTTATTCAACGTCAAGGATAGTGTCAAGACCTGCTCATTAGTATTTCAACTGTGCAAAACATGTGGAAAAAGTGCTAAATGGTGTCTGGGATGGGTGTACGCGCGAGTGAGCCGGTCGCGGTCGCTACCATGAGTCGCGTATTCGTTGTGATAGGGCTGAGCTCATGACCTGCCAGAAACGTAGTCCTACCGTTAGTGGATGCCCTGTCGAGCCCGCCGGATGAAAGGATATTGGATATTATCGGGAAAGTCGCTCTAAGTATTCATGTATGTATGAGATTGAAGCCGCCCTGTTGCAAATTACCTACATCGATTTGCACGTATTATCAGCGCTGGGTGATAATTTCGTGTCTATTTGAGCATAGCGTCGGGTGGAACAGTGGAAGTATCAGTACATTGTTTTGTTTTTACCTATTATAACGTGGTGTTCTTAGTGTTTGAAATGAGTAATGTAGTTTTTCTTAGGACTAGTAGATTTTTCCGCCATACAACACACAGGGACAGGGGATTTGAAATTAGTTTTCACAGCTTCCAAATCCAAAGATGATGATAGGTACCTAGGTAGTTTCTCTGAGTAGGCATCAGATTAGCATAAATGTGAATAAATAGAGATGCATAATGTGGGTATAATTACTGTTTTTTACATATCTAAGTAATATAGTAATAGAAAAATACTGGTTTTATTCTGTACCTATGTTTTATTTGTCTGTATCTTTTATTTAAATTATTGTTTAAAAAGTAGGCACAGTTTCTATTTATGTTAATGATAATAGAGTCTTCACATTAGGTACTTATTCAGATTTTTCTCAACTATAAATAATAAGAACATAAGAATAAAAAACTAAGGTAGACAACAGCTGTGGGGACCAAAAGCAGCTGTTGAGTTAAAAATAATTTACCTACCTTAAGCCTTACCTTTAGCTAGTTAATATAGGTAGTTAATTAACACAACTACATTGACAATAAAGATAAATATCATATTGGCAAAGTACAATTCTCATGTCTTCAAGTGTCCCTACCCTTTCTGTATTGCATTGCATTACAACCACTTATCACTTTACACTCACATTTACTAATTTGAAAAACTTAACATTTCCAATGTTTAACGTTTAACTATGCTATAGGCATAAGATTTTGTGACAACATCCACGGTGACTGTCTAGTCTCCAAACCTTCAAATGGCCTGTAAGGATCTGTAGGCCAAGCATGGGGATTGTTCTCTAGGGTAGAATAGACAATAATGACATCGCATTGCCATACATTGCGTACATTATTGAAGTTGAAGAAATTAATTTCAAATAATTTACGCATTCGATGACAAAGTGACGTCATTTTTGTCTATTCTACCTTAGACAAGAAAGCCCGTGCTTGCCCTACTGTAGCTCAAATTGCAAAAGGTACAAAGGCCCTGTAAGGATCTCTACCTCAAGTTGCAAAGTATCGGAGAGGTGAAGTCAAGTCAAGATGGTTTAAGAAAGAGTTCCTGGTGGTGGCAGTCTACTTGACTTGGAACTATTGTGGCCCCTGATTTGCGTTTTCAAATGAGGATAATGTATTATACAATACTACTATCAATATCCCATCACCATTGCAGCTATATGAAGTATCATAGCATTATCACCATTGGGTGATGATGATAGAATGGCATAATATACTGGATGGTGATGAACCAGAGTGACCAGTTTTAATGGAGACAAGCAATGTGTTTTTACACAGCAATTGCCAGCCAACTAACAGAAATCAACCCTTATGACCATATTGATTGGGGAATCCCCAACTATGCTGGCTGATTCAGTGCACAGGTGTACTTAGGTCATTTATTTATGATTATTTTATATTGGGGGGAGGGTGAGTGACTTGTTTAACAGTGCCTATTAATTCCCCATTGTCTATACCTACTGTATCCAAAACTGCATCGGCTCAGTGCAAGTGCCTTTTGAATTTCAATAGTGTGGAATGTATAGATTCAAAATTAGTTTCACAAATGTGTAATTCATAACAAGTAACATAGCTCAAAAATTTGATGGCAAAAATTTGGCATGGTGGGTGAAGTTCCATTTGCAACGCAAGAGGTTGCGGGTTTGATTCCCACCTTGGGATAAATGTTTGTAGGGTCTGCAGAAATTTGTTTTGGGAGTTCAAAAGATTATATAAACAGAAATTTATGATAAAAAAAATATGCTGCTGTGTGGTGTATTGTATCAAGTATATCAGTAATGTAGTACTAACACAAGCTCTTAGCTTATGGCTAGATGGTGCTAGGTGGAATTAAATAAACGGGTTAGTTCTATTTTCTAAAATAACAAGTAAGAGTTCTTGACTACACAATTATAATTAGCACTGAAATAAATAACCATTTGTCCTGCTTTCTATTTTAGTAATATCCTTGAAATAAGCTATTGTATTATAGGCATGCATACCTAAATCATCTATTTCAAGCCAATTTATAAAGGTTTGTGCAACTAAATTGATAAATATTGGACATATTTACAACAGTGCTAAGGTCCAGATATGATTCACACTGTGGCTCATTGTCAAGCCATTGTTTCCTCCTTGTCTTACCATTACAACCTAATAAGTCCTGGGTTCTATTTGTATGCATATTTACATTGAATATGGATGCAATATGCTTGATGCTGGCGTGTGGAATTTGCATCATCATAACTTGGTAACCGCAGGTGGTAAGAGGATACTGTGAAGGAGATCTCTACCAAGGGGCAGGCAGCAGCACCAGCTGATCAATTCTACCACAGAACTGCATTCCCAAACCTGCATGCCCAGCAGAGTGCTTTGGGCAGTTAAACCTAGATTTATCTAGCGTTCTATGTTATCTTGCCCTTGTTTTACATATCTTACACAATCAGCATGCTTTTTGTTCTATAAAACATCTAAAACTTGTCACACTGTGAGTACACCTTGATAAGAGCATGGGCAGACATTTGTTAAATCAGTTATAAGAACCTTACAGCCAAAAAAGTTGTGAAAACTATAAATTGATACCTACTCGCTTAAGTATACTATTGATCCTTCATTTATTAGGTACCTTTAAGTAATTGATATCATCTTTCACATTTACATCAGTCTATGTATACTCTGGCCTATCTTAAGACACAATATTTGTAAACATGGCCTCATTCTTAACCTAGAAATCACTTTCTTGTTATTGAATTTTACACAGAATTTGCACTACTTGCTGTTTTTAGCTCACCTGAGAGCCCTGATGTTTTTCAGTAAGTTTAATTACTTTCAAATATGACGCCAAAAAGAGAATTTAGGTTTTTTGTGTTAGTGACTTATAAACATCATTCAGAATGGCTTTACCCCTGGTAGGTAAAATTTCTTTTATTTTCTTCACTCTACTATCTTATGATCCACTCTAAGAACACACTGTTTTTACTATGCGTTGTTAAACTTCCTGAACTCTGTATGTTCTAAAACTAAGATGAACTAAAGGGGGCCACAGAGTGATATCAGAGAAAACTCACTTGTTTATATAATCTGCAAGGTCATTCACCCTAGTCTGGTTTTAGTTGCCTATTGCCTATACCTGCCGAAACACTACACAAGTATTTATACACATTAGATTCTTCTCTGGATTTTCCAGCTCTTATTTTTTATGCAGCCTTAAGTTACTTCTTTAGTTTACTGGAAACATTTTATTAAGTTTAGTTTAAACTTAAATAATAAAATGTTTCTAGTGTTAGCATTTGCCCGCGGCTTCGCCCGCGGATTTTTAAAAGCTCTCACATTCGTTACATTAACAAGTTTAGCATTTTAAAAAATCTGGCAGGTAATTTAAAGTAATATTATGGTTTAACGAATATATAATTATTCTCTCATACAAAAGTAAATTCGCTACTTGTGATGTCGACCAGAAACATTTTTAAAACATTAAATACTTCAAGCCTCAACGAATTTGAAAACAACAGCACATTATGCATTCAAATAGCCTATATTTGAATGCATAAACTCGTCATCATAGGACAAATTTTACTGTGAAATGATTGCTGCGTTTTGCTGTCTAATCTAAGCCTTAACACAGACAGACGAGACTTCATCTCCTTACACAGTTCTAAAACACAAATAGGTAAGGTCAATGCATTGTAACAAGTTAAACTACGCTTTCGAACAAATAGGTTTCGACAAGGCCAAGTTGATGTGAGGTCCCATATTCCGCATATTAAGTATCACCTGGTAAGGGCGTTGGGCTTTTCAGGGTCGAAAATGCACCTGCTTTCTAACGTATAAGGGCAAGTGACGTAGCATGGCATATTGAATCTAATTAGCTAGAAGTACGTCTGAAAATCCTTAGGAAACTTTCTGATCTGCTATTGTACAAATTGTTCTAAGAGTCCCTTATTATCCGACTTGAACAAAAGTAGGAGGCTCTATGTCCAGGTGTATTACTCCATTAGTCGTGGACCGATTGGTATGATTATTTTGCTATTGTGTAGATAGGAAATGGTCCCTAAAACGATTTATTGCAATTTAAGAAACTAAACATTGTATAAAATAGTATTAGTTCTGCAAAATTTAAAATACACCTGATATTAAGAATTTGGAGTTTATTAGTTTTTTTAAACCTCGTCCAATTATTTTTATTTTGGTTTTCTCTGGGGAAGGAACATTATTTATAGTTTGTATGTAGCGTGACGGCCAGTCACAAAAGGCATCAATGTTAAGTTCCATTTACTCACAAAAGTCACTTGTTTACTTACTTACTTTAACATTTAGGAATAATTCAATTTGCTGATTGGTTCAATCTAAAAAGGGATCTGCTCTCGTACTTCTATACCTACACATATCATAATGCTTTCAGGGGACTTCTGTTTTGTGAACCCCACCACAAACAATATTCTGCTGACTGAGCCATTTACTTAAAGCTGCTTGAATTTTGGCAATGATTGCCAATTTTCTTGCCAGTGGTTCATGAAAACTTCATGTTCGTTCATGTCAACAACGACAACAACAGCCTATAATAGTCCACTGCTGGACATAGGCCTTCCCTAATGAGCGCCATAGATGACATTATTTATAATTTGGGGGTTATTGCCCATAATCCCCACGGTAGGCATGCAGGTTAGGGATCGCAGTTCGGTGGAGTTGTTCTGCAGAGGCCCACCCCCAGGTCTGTTTCCCTTAGTCGCCTCTTAAGAGACCCACGGGAAGAGTTAGGGTGGTGAAATTGTGTCGACACCACACCGCTGATTGAAGTAACTTCACTTCTTTGTTATTGGTAACAAGGAAGTTAGTGGTGTTTGGCTGGTCATCCATTTTACTGCCAATGTCATTGATATTTCGATAATGTAGGTAATTCTCTTGCAATGCTTGCAATGGAGGCGTCGTTAAATACAATAATCATGAGCAGTTAAATATAGAAAACACTCATATGTTCAAAACTCATATCAAATAATACTTTCTCTTGCTGAATTGATGTTGACAAAACATTCCATCATTGAAAAGTATCCGATACTCTGTCATAGGTATCTACTTAGTGGCCCAAAAATAGTTTTTTTAATGTTTTATGTACCTATATGATATTTTTGTCGAACACATCTTTTCAATTATTCCTGTGCCGTAAACCCTAGCTGTAGTCATAATCTGTTGATAGTAGATTGGGAGGCGAGCCGGCACGGCGGCGCGCCCCCGGGCTGCGCGCGCATCTCGGCACCTCGCGGTAAATGACCGAGTCGATTATACCGGGGCGGGTGCCACGGTACGTCAGGCGGCTTACGGATTGTTGTTTCCGAACAGATAGATGGTTTATTTGATCCACAAACAAAGACATCATAAAAGATGAGGTGCCAATTTTCAATCTGCTGTTGGCCCCATTACCAGTCGCCGAGTAAAATAATTTGATTGATTTGAAAAATAATAAGCTTAGCATAGCTTTTTTTAAATGTTTTTAAGTTTTGCTGTATAAATACTAATTGGGAATAAATGTTTTATCAGGTCATTATATCTATATAATAGCGAAATAATTTACAATAAAATAAAATAAGCTACAAATAAAACATAGTGAATAACCTAGGTATGTAAGAATGTAGGAACTTTAAAAAGCACCGTATGCACTATCTAGACTTTCATATAAGTTCTAAGGATCCTACGTTTTAGGTAGGTAATTCTGGGGCGATACCACTGTCATAGTTGAGCGATTGGGTGGGTACAAGAAATGGGCTAGTACATGATAATCTAGCTAGACTAATAGGACAGTCTATGTCCTATTTCATTTCTCTAATAGCCAATAAGTATTCAAATCAAACAGTCCCATATAATTCGTATCGTTATTTATAACCGTATGAACTGCTACGAAATCTCAGTTACTTTGTTTTGTCAGGTTCTAAAAATATTCTATGTTATTGTTATGGAATGGCGGGCGATCGATAAGATACATTTTTACGAAGGACAACATTCAATTGGTTGGATTCGTTTCATGTTTTTAGTTTAGGACTTTGTCTGTGCTCAAGCATTGATACGACTGTTGGAATTGCGATTGAGATCAGAGCCATGTAGAAGTAAAGCTACACCGGTGGTGGATTAATTTGGCAGCTAGTAATAAGCGTTGGCAACCTTAAATGAGGAAGGTAAAGCGGTATATATACCGGGAGATTGTATATTGAATTTTTATATTTTTATGTTATTCAACGATGTTCAACAATGTCGATGAAATAAAATTCACTATTATTAGTCGTGGCGACAGATTATTAATTAAAATAAAACTCACTGTCGCTTTTTACGTTCTGATGATGATTAAGATTTAACGGCTAATGATCTCAGACAAAAACTAAGACTGTAACTAATTTTTTGTCTCTATCGTTGATACGCTTCAACTGGAGTTGTACCTATGTAGATATAGATACGACTGGGGTTTCAACTGGAATTGTACACCCGCTAAGCTTCACTAAACGAAACTCTTAGCGCAAGAGAATTGAAACTAAGTGAAAATCTAGGTTTTTGTCTGGTCGTTCTGGAATGTGAAATCGGCTATCCATTTTTGCATGGCATTTGGTACAGCGGCTCTACCGTGCGTTTATACTTACCCCGTACAAAATTTTACTATCCAGTAGCTAGGGCCCGTCCGCGAGAAAAAAGAGTCTTCTTCTATCACCTAAGTATTATAGCATTTTCGAAAATCGATTTTTGTTTTCCCATCTCAGGACTGTCGTATAGAGTGATTGAGTAAGCACCCAAACAAAATTCCATAGATTCTTAGCAGTGGTAGTTGAACGACCTGCTGCAGAAAGGCAACATTTACCAAACATGGCTACTGAGCCGTGGCAGCTTTGTTACTGCACTAACTGCACTATGTCGTAATGCAGACCAAACTTGATTGAAGGCTTGCGTAAAAATTACTGTTTGTGCAACTAAACAGTACAAAACCAAGATATCCGTCCATCAAATGGATTATTCCAGAAAGATTACACAAATTGCATTGTTTTTAACGCGTGTCGCAAAACCAAATATTTCACCTACATTTGGTAGAAAGAAGACTAGGGGTTCGAGATTCATAGAGGCTTTCAGGCTGGGCATCCTCTATCTCTTTGAGAATTAATGTTGTTAATTAATTCAACGTTACATACATTTGTTCTCAAAAAAGGTTTATTTTTAGCCAGGTTTATGCTGGATATAAAACAATCGCGGCAATTACAGCTGTATCCTCGGAATAATGCATGGGACTGATTACAGCGCTTACGTATTCGTGACGCAATGGAGGCGATTACAGTGGAACAATAGAACTAATGTTATTTCCTTGTATAAGTGGGGGAAAATTGTTTTGAGTGTTTTGTGCGACTTCAAAGCCAAAGTTAACACAGACGAAGGGGATTTCTATCAGAAGCTTGGATATCCTTTCAGGCCAGTCTGGCACTAATTGTAGAGAGTTGTAGGAGTCTTTTACAGAGGATGGGAACATCTGAAAAACGACTAATAGTTAGCTAAAAGGGCTAAACGGTGGAGGTTTTGCCAAGAAGTAAAAGTTTCTGGAAGTAGAAGGTTCCTTTAAACAACAAAGAGATGTGCAAAATAAAAAAAAATATTTTCACACAGTATCATCTAGCTCCTAGCTTCAGAGCTTGTGTTTTGGGTACGGATGACTGTATACTTGTACTATATTATACAGATAGTAGTTATAACATAGATAATAATAATTACATATCTATATATGTATCAAATAAAAATCTATATTTTTATTATACATTAGAAAATATTAGGTCCTTACATATGAAATTGGCGTTTTTCGTACTGGCCACTTTAATCACAAATTTCTCCTCTTTGGTAAGGAATTCCAAATTCAAATTTGTACAGCTATAGACTCATGTATTTGTGCTTCGATGATCGTCATTCATTTGTTTTTTTTCTTCTGTTTTTTTCTGTTTGCGTCACTCATTTTACAAAATGGAAAACTTAAAATATCGCATTATTTACGAGTACGAGTTCCGCCGTGGCACTAGTGCTGCGGAAACAACTCGAAGGGTGAATGATGTGTATGGCGGTCGTGTTGCAAAAGAAAACACAGTTCGTTTTTGGTTCCAACGTTTTCGTTCTGGAAATTTCGACTTGCAGAACAAGCCCCGTGGACGGCCTGAGACTCAAGTTGATAATGAAGAGTTGAAGGCTATTGTGGAAGCGGATCCATCGCAAACCACGTCCGAGTTAGCTGCAGGCTGCGGTGTTAGTGATAAAACTGTTTTAATTCACTTGAAGCAAATTGGGAAGATTAAAAAGCTTGAAAGGTGGGTACCTCACGAATTGACTGAAGCAAACCGGCAAACGCGCGTCGACTGCTGCATTACATTACTAAACCGGCACAATAATGAAGGTATTTTAAACCGAATCATTACCTGTGATGAAAAATGGGTTCTTTACGATAATCGGAAGCGCTCAGCGCAATGGTTGGATCCTGGCCAGCCAGCCAAATCCTGCCCCAAGCGAAAATTAACCCCAAAAAAGTTACTTGTAAGCGTTTGGTGGACTAGTGCCGGTATTGTTCATTACAGTTTTCTCAAATCTGGCCAGACTATTACGGCTGATGTCTATTGTCAGCAATTGCAAACCATGATGGAAAAGCTAGCGGCTAAACAACCTAGGCTGGTCAATCGCTCCACGCCACTGCTGCTTCACGACAACGCTAGACCACACACTGCGCAACAGACGGCTACTAAATTAGAAGAGCTTCAATTGGAAAGTCTAAGACATCCTCCGTACTCCCCGGACCTTGCTCCAACAGATTACCATTTTTTTCGAAATTTGGATAACTTCTTGCAAGGGAAAAAATTCAACTCCGATGGGGCAGTCCAAATCGCCTTCAAAGATTTTATTGATTCCCGTCCGACTGGTTTTTTTTAGTAAAGGGATCAATGAACTACCTATAAGATGGCAAAAGTGCATAGAAAATAATGGTTCATACTTTGATTAATTAAATATATTATATTAAAAAATATTCGACTTTTTGTTCCTCCCATACAAAACGCCAATTTCATATGTAAGGACCTAATATTATGAAAATACCCAGTATACAATAAGTTTAATATTTGCTTATTGCAATTCCATTAAACATAATATCGCACAAATGTTGCTAGAATTTATAAATTGCATTTGAACATCAACTTTTCTCATGAATCACCTGGTCCATTGGTAAAACCGTAATTAATAAGTAGGTTTAAAATGCTCTCCGTAGTTTTTTGGGTTCAGGCAGACGTGGCTCGGCCGGCGCGGCGCCGGGGCGCGGTGGCAGACTTGGCTCTATAACATGTAGTGATATGATAACACGAAGAGCCCAAGGTACGGAAAGGAGAAAGTACGCCATCCATCAGTCATCGACCGCAGCTATTTGTTCTCATAACACATACCATAACGCGACGCGTGCGCAACGTTTCCGCTAGATATTTCCGTTGCTTGCGCGCATGAAACTGCTGAGGTGGGTAAACGGTTAGACTTGACGTGCAAATTGAGCTGTTTGAACTAGTGAGAGTCATTTGGTCAAACAGCTTAATATCCAATCGAACATCGCTGGGATTGCAGTAGGCTTATTTATTTATAGTGATAAGATTACGAAGCAGTTTACAATCCCATTTGTACATTTTGTAATAGAGTTACAGTAGTGATCCACCAATTCCAATTAACTGTCTCATTTCTTCGTATATACGCAATATTCCCTCGTGGACGACTTGTGTTTTTTGAAAGTGACAATTGAACTGGTTGGCCACATCCACAGCAAAATCATTGACATGTCAAGCTCAATGTCCTGTCAATCATTGGTAGCCCTACTCGGAAAATGATACAATCATTGTTATTGACACGACGTCATGGGAGGAAGTGTGTGGATCACTGAATCACCTACAAGGTGGTTCCACGAAGCTCGTCTAAATCCAAACTTACCAGATTAACAGACAATTTGCTACACGGTTTGTGTATCAATAACAATATCTGGGTCCTACGCGGCTGGATATGCTCACAGATTAAGTACATTTTTTTTATATAAATAATCGCTTTAGTTAAACTTCTGGCGACCAATATACTTACTCAAGAATTGTTGTCCCCTTTGCAGTGCACAGCTGCGAGTAGAGCTACGAGAGAAGTATATTTGCGATATTTTTGTTTGCTGCAATAGGTTTTTTTAAAGCTCAACAATATAGCATCCTAAAGAAAGTAAGAGAACGGTTTTGTGTTACCAATAAAGTAACAAGTAAGTTTCGTTAACAGTAAAATAATCACACCGTGCATCTTTAAAAATAATAGAAACGCTACGCACTCGGTAGCAGCGCGCCAAGAAACGTAAATTCTGGCGAAATCGTAAAATTTACTGACGCTGAGCGAAAAGTGGCCGGATGATTCCAGTGAATGCTACATGGAGGAAAAAACTAGCTTATAATTAAGATTTATTTGCTATGCAATCAGACTAGATTTAAATAAATGTTTCGTTATCGCTTGATAATCCATTTTATAAATTTGAAAAAGTAAAATTGTACATTCGATTTCTACTTCCTAGGGCCCCATAGAACGTATCAATTGTTATCAAAATAAAAGAAGCATTAACAAAAAAAGCAATTAATATTAAAAAAAAAGAAAAGTTAAGAATGGACGGAGGGTTGGCCGTCCGACTCGTGCTTTGCAGTTTCCCTCCAGACCTCCACTCCTCGCTCATAATGTGTGTAAGTCCGCTTGTTTTTTTTAATACTTTATTAAATACAAGCTATTGTATAACAAATATAGCTTGTATTGAATAAATATATCTATCGTTGAGATCATTCACTGTTCTTACTATTCATTGAAATATTTGTTTCTCCTAGAATTGAAAATTTAAGCTAAAGTTCGAAGAAATTCCGGTATTCGTAGTATGCGATTCAAGATTAAATTTACTGAAGGTCATTTCGTGTTTTGTTTATTATGGCCGCCGTTATCTTGAAAGAGATACCTACAATTATTTAATTCTATGAATTGATTGTTTTACACGATACAAGTCTGAATCGGAATGAAAATTCTAAAGCCCTATGGTGTCCTAACATGTTTCACTTCACTCATCTGTATGATAGGAGATCTATCAATTCGCAACCACCTCTGGCGCAGCGGTGAAAGTTAACCGATGCAGGGGTTCAATTTCCGTCTTGGGACAAATGTTTTGCAGATATGGGTTCGGCTTTTTTCTATGTGCAAAAAAACTATCTGTGTATTGTATTATATCAGATAGCAAGCTCTGCTTAGAGTGCTGCTCATAAACGCTAAAAATATTGTAATTCGTGTTCGAAATTCGAGTTCGAAACGACAGACAAATTAAATAATGAATTGGGCTTTCAAAACCGAAAAGGTTTTGAACTACTACTATTTTTTCCGATTGATACCACACTGATATATTCATAAAATATTTTCTACCAATAAATAAAAAATTCTGAATTTGCAATCGAACAAAAGAAAATATCTAGTATTCTAGAACCGAGTCTAGCATAATATCTGCTTACTATTCGTTGGTGAAACTCGCACCGTGGGGTCGCATTATGCACTAGCGCGCCTGCTTAGAATAACTGATGCACCCTCCCACGTTGTCTGAAATGAATTAATTTGGTTTCTGATTGGATGCGACACATGTCGTAGTAGGGATTCCTGGGCTTTCCCTTTTACGTAATCATTTGAAGTTATGATTTGAGGGGAATAACACATTCCCCTCAAATCAGCGCTGCGCTGGATGATGGCCAAAACTGCGTACGTGAGCGTTAAGATGCCTGAGTTGTAACAAGTAGATTTATTTACTTACTTGTAACTAGAGGTCCGCCGCGGCTTTGCACGGGTATTTAACGATTTTAAAATTAAAGCTTTCACACACTTACATGTTGGCTTACATTATTGAAGTTTTCATACGGATCCCTAAAGTTCACCTTACTGCCATAAAGGCTGTGAACATCCTAAAGTCGAAAACTCTTTGCACTTCTATCAAAACTGTTATTTTAGTTCACATGTTCAAAGTCTTACATAATTTTCTTTTGAAAGGTCTCGAGTTCCAGCGCCCCGTATTAAAACTCGCTTTCTTTGTCCACAGGTGCGTTGCACGAGGGCAGGTGCACGCGGCGCGCTAATATCCACCGTATCCACGAGAGCTGAACGCAGGCAGACATGAACGAGCTCGACAGCCTGCGCCAAGAGGCGGAGACCCTCAAAAATGCCATCAGAGTAAGCACATCATCCATTTAGACGACTCCATCCAGTCTATTTATTCAACCAGTCCACTGAAACTAGACCTCAAAGACCGCAAGATGTTGGATGGAGCATCGACCTATCCAAGTATCCACCACGAGTTTGTGATTAATTGGTATGAAAAGATCATAAAACGGCACTGGAGTCCGTAGAAAATCCTATTTAACTATTCAGGTGCTTGACCTGATGGTGCAATTGACGATTGAATTTGACAACAATAAGATGAGCGAGCATTAGTTACGTGAGGGCCATTTTACGTTTTCCCGATCCTCACCCCCTACACGTCACGTCATAACGGACGCCCCCCTCATTTTGTCATCATATCTGTCCATTGATTTGCTTTTGGAAATCGAACGCACTACCATGAATCATAAACCACTACACCACCAGAGCTCTATTCCCGATGTACAGCCAAAATAAACTCTTCTATTCCAAGCTATTGAGTCCACCATATGCTTAGTGACGATGTGTTTATATTATGTTTGTACGTATAATTATCACTTGGAGTTCCTGCGTGGCCTCGTTCAGGTTTTCACAAGATGACGGGCATTATTGTACAAAAGAATCGACTTGGAATTTTACATTGGTTGAATAAGGTTGACAAAACCCTCTTATGCATGACCTCTTTCAAGCAGTTGCTAAAGAGTCGTGTTTGTGTTCTTCAATGTAGCAATTGCCTGAAAGTGAAAGGATCTATCGTGTAATGTAGACATGAGCATGCGTTTCAAATTTTCAATGGATACTACTACATCTCATAGTTATAGCCATAGTCAGCGCACCGCGCCGCCAAGTTGGCAAAACATAGCTGCCTACAAATACACTGATTTTGATATGACTACATCGATTCGCCGGGTTTTATCGCCGACTTTGGTAGACTCCATAGTAAAGAGTAAAAGAGATACGAGTTGTGGCTGTGATTATTGATGTGTTATTTTCGAGTTTATGTGTTTCCAACAACCATCATCAGAAACAGAATGAAATGGATCAGATGGAAATATCTATCTCTATGCAATTTTTAAAAGTATCTATGCTACGTTATTCCGTTATCAACGATTAGTGATTTGACTACACGCGTGTTCAATTATTATTGTAATCACAAGATATGAATTGAAAAACATGAAACATTATTGTCATCGGCAGATATTATGGCTACGTTGCATTGAATTACAAAACAAGGACTTTGGATAACAGTTTTAAGCTGTTGTTTTGCGTTCGTTAGATAGGTTGCTTCTGCACGAGGCTTTGCACGCCATTTTTGGGGTAAAAAGTAGCCTACAGGTATTCCATGTTAACTTCTTAGCTAGATTTAATTTTTTCTATTTTGTTTTCTATTACTTTTTCATTTTAAATACGAGTATTATTATTTGTTTTGGAGTTCAACATCTAAGCATTTAAGATTTTCGGTTATGCCCTTTTATTTAGTGTGCCGTCCAAACATTAGTAAAATACTATTGACCCGTCTCGTCGCAGCTAGTTTCTGAAGTAACTGACTATGGCTACCACCCACCGCGTGTCTAGATCATGATGATTACAGCTCAGCAAACCGAACTGTGTCTTGACCACAGATAAATAAGAGTAGCCATTTTGTCATGTGCTTAGCAGTTTCCCTCTAGACAACCCCTACTATATCAAAATGCTGTTTTTCACTGTACAAGACTTCAACTGACGTGTTATATTCCAGGATGCGCGTAAAGCGGCATGCGACACGTCGCTCGCGCAGGCCACGGCCAACCTGGAGCCGATCGGGCGCATCCAGATGCGCACGCGCCGCACGCTGCGCGGACATCTCGCCAAGATCTACGCCATGCACTGGGGAAGTGACTCAAGGTAATCTCACCACCACACAAACGGTCACTCCTGAATATGCCTCCTTAAACAGGTTTTGTCATAACCACCATGGAGGCTGATCGGGGATCGCAGTTACGAGTTGCGGAGTAGAGGGGAACGGCAGCTCTTTCCTATGTACCTAACATAGGAAAGAGCTGCCGTTCCCCTGGTAGGATCCCTTATTAGACTCAGACTACATTCACGGTATGAGGGGTTCCACTTACACCGCGACCGCCGCGACACACTAAATAGCAACTCACCTTTATGACATCTCAAGTCGTCGTGGTTTTTTGTCGGTATTCAATAAAAACCTATCAATAGTTCGTAAGGTAACTTGTCCAAGAAGTTTATATCTGAAACCACCTAGAAGAGTCTCAATTTCACGAGATTGATCTGGCATATAGATAAATTTTTGAGAAACATTATTTATGTTTACCCGGACTTTTTCTTTTACGTCATTAATAATGAAGTTATCAGAATTGACCCCAATCTTTTTGCCTGGTCTACGTTAAGTTATCAGTTAAAATTACATCTCTGATCTCTTATTCAAGATTCCTTGATGCCTTAGAGCCATTAAATGAATAAAAGGTTTATTCAGACAACTTAGTCTATTTTGTTCATGAAGTTAAAGCTAGAGGGGTTAGTACCTAACATCACCATATTTTTTAAATGTTTATTGAACTGCGCGTGAAAAAATCTCATGTTTGTCTATACGCTTTTCAATACAGAATGACGTCAAACTGTCACAATTGCGTTGAATCACCACATTCTTAACGTTTATTGTTTACCTTACAGCACCATTTTCCTTATTTCCTTGCCTTGTCGAAAACTACACAAAAGAACTAGCGTTGGAACAATAGCTTCCAATACCGTAGTCAGTCCTTCAAAGCGATTGTTATGCAGGTGAAGGCATGATGAGTTATTTGTTTGTGAGGAGAACATGCTTACCTTGTTCAGTGGTCAACTTCAAATTAAGACTGATTCATTTAGGGAAGTTTTTGAAATGAAATTGTAGCTATTACGAGTATCCATGCTGGAGCAAGCCTCAATATCTTGTCTGCATACAGTGTGGACATATTTTTCAATAACCTACCGAAACTGCTACAGATCGCTCAGGTAGTTATAAAAACCGAATTTCGGTAAAAGTTCGGTGGAGTTGTTCTGCAGAGGGCGCTGCTGCCCGCTTCCCGGTGTGTGTCCCTTAGTCGCCTCTTACGATACCCACGGGAAGAGTTGGGGTGGTGAAATTCTATGCCGGCACCACACGGTTTATGTTAGTTATGATGTTATACTGTTATCTAAATAAAAAAATACTGAACCCTGATTATGCTTGCAGGAACCTGGTATCCGCGAGTCAGGACGGCAAGCTGATCGTGTGGGACAGCCACACCACCAACAAGGTGCACGCGATCCCGCTGCGCTCGTCGTGGGTGATGACCTGCGCGTACGCACCCTCCGGCTCCTACGTGGCCTGCGGCGGCCTGGACAACATCTGCTCTATCTACAGGTAACACTTTATTGCATACACTTAGGGTATATTTTGTTATACCTACAGTCTGAGCTGTAAAATCTAGACCCAGAAAAAGGGTAAAGAGTAGGTAGAATACAGTTACAAAAATAGTTATAAGACCAGACATCATATAATAATTATGTATTCTTGCAAATAAATGATTGATTTGATTTGGTACATGCTTATCGTATATTTAATAAAGAATTTTGACGCATTTTGACAATAATTGTCATTGTGTAGGTTCATCAGTGTGTACTTTCCTCAGGATTAACCTTTGAGTACAAAATCTGGTCCTTATTAGGTCGACTCAGAGAAGATGCACCAGAAAGGTGAAACCGCTGAGTTCCTCCTGGGTGATGGATGACGTGTGTTTCTAAAACCGGCGGCGGGTGTCTTATAAATTGAAAGCGGTCTATTTAAGCTATTTAAATTGTTTTTTTCCAGCTTAAAGACACGTGAGGGCAACGTGCGCGTCTCCCGCGAGCTGCCGGGACACTCCGGCTATCTCTCCTGCTGCCGGTTCTTGGACGACAACCAGATCCTCACCTCCTCGGGAGATATGACCTGGTATGTACAGTTCACGTGGTAAAAAGGTCAATCACAATAGACTCGTATTGTGATTGACCTTTTTACCAACCTGCAATTTGTAAAATGATATGATCTGGGCCTTTATTCACGATTATAAATCCACACACGTTACACAGATACGACATGACAGAGGCCTGGAATCGAACAAAACCGTATTTAGAATGCGTTGTGACGTCACACGGTTTGGGCAAGGAATCTCCTATTTCATAGAGAATAAGGCCCCTGATGCCATTGTTTGTTTCACAAATAAATATTATTACCTGCCTAGGCAGGGGACTTCTTGAAGTAACGGAGATTTAAGGTGTTGATGGTGATAGCAGCGCAGATTATTTGGCGCCAAACTATTCGCTCATACATACCATTTTCGTCGCTCATAAGTTTCCTCTTCTAATGTAGATGATATTCTGAATTATTGTTGTTATTTTATTTATTTGAATACGCGCAGAAAAGGAAATGTAGCGAAACAGTCTGAACGATTCAGTTTTTCATAAATTGACACACCTAGAATATTGTTCATACTACGTTCATCAACGGTGGCCCCGTTTAGTCCGGACTCTGTCGCTAACGTGTAACACCACGAATTCAGTATAGTTAAACCAAAAATTATAATTTAATATCAAAATTAGTACTAGTGTTCACAATTGAACTAACTGGATACACAGGATCCATTGTGGAGTTATAAAATAAATAAATAATGCTGGATCATTCATTCACACAGCATTATGTAGCCCCAAGCTAAGCAGAGCTTTTGTTATGGGTACTAGATAACTGACATAATTGTTATACAAGTACATAGATATATGTTTTTTATTATACATAAAAACGACCAGAAAACCCTGAACAAATATTTGCAGATCGTACAAACATTTGTATCGAGGCGGCCATTTTTAATAATATCATGTTCTTTAACATTAAGTTTAATTTTTATTTCAATATGCGCCTCTTTACAACACTTCGTAATGTACACAATAAATTGTCATATATATTAGATTATTTACCTTAAAGATAGTATTAGATATAGTAATAGTATATAATAATGTTTGTGTCCAAGAGTCCTGTAAGGTCTAAAGGAAATAAAGCACTTTGATTTTGATTTTGTTCTTTAAATAAATAAATAACCTGTCGCGTAACATTCCAGCGCCCTCTGGGACATCGAGACGGGCCAGCAGTGCGGGCAGTTCACGGGGCACACGGGCGACGTGATGTCGCTCTCGCTGGCGCCCGACCAGCGCACCTTCGTGTCCGGCGCCTGCGACGCCTCCGCCAAACTGTGGGACATCCGCGACTGCGCCTGCAAGCAGACCTTCCCGGGACATGAGAGCGATATCAACGCGGTCACGGTAACTAACCGATACTTATCTTGTATCTAATATATGAGGGATGGCATAGGTGTCTATTACACAGGCTTGTCAAGCCTAGCGTAGACGAGATATTAGGATAATCCAATATAATCAAGGCATGTAAATTAGATACACTTAGATTTTAAGTTACATATTTTAATTGTTTTTGCAATTACTTCTCAATGATTTTGGGAAATAAATTTAATTACATGACTATGAACTGGCAGAGTGGCAAATCAGACACTTATTTACTAAAAAATGTCTAAATGTGGTCCTTTAAATTGGGCGGTCACTCATAGATTCTGTTTACACCCATCTCAAAAATACACCCCGTATCATCATCAGAATCACAGTAACAATATCTTCCTCCACAGTTCTTCCCATCGGGCTTCGCGTTCGCGACCGGATCGGACGACGCGACCTGCCGTATGTTCGACATCCGCGCCGACCAGGAGCTGGCGATGTACTCGCACGACAACATCATCTGCGGGATCACCAGCGTGGCCTTCAGCAAGTCTGGCCGTCTGCTGCTCGCCGGGTACGACGACTTCAACTGCAACGTCTGGGATTCTATGAAGAGCGAGCGTGCTGGTATGTAACCTTATCTTACAATCTTCATTAGCCATGTAGCCTTTTCAAATGTTGTTTTACAATCTTCATTAGCCATGTAGCCTTTTCAAAACTTATGTTACAATCTTCATTAGCCATGTAGCTTTTTCAAATCTTATCTTACAGTCTTCATTAGCCATGTAGCCTTTTCAAATCTTATCTTACAATCTTCATTAGCCATGTAGCTTTTTCAAATCTTATCTTACAGTCTTCATTAGCCATGTAGCCTTTTCAAATCTTATCTTACAATCTTCATTAGCCATGTAGCCTTTTCAAATCTTATCTTACAGTCTTCATTAGTCATGTAGCCTTTTCAAATCTTATCTTACAATCTTCATTAGCCATGTAGCCTTTTCAAATCTTATCTTACAGTCTTCATTAGCCATGTAGCCTTTTCAAATCTTATCTTACAGTCTTCATTAGTCATGTAGCCTTTTCAAATCTTATCTTACAGTCTTCATTAGCCATGTAGCCTTTTCAAATCTTATCTTACAATCTTCATTAGCCATGTAGCTTTTTCAAATCTTATCTTACAATCTTCATTAGCCATGTAACCTTTTCAAATCTTATCTTACAGTCTTCATTACCTATGTAGCCTGTTCTATTTAAAGCTAAAGCTTCACTTATAGAGGTAATTTTCATTAATAGTCTAAGGATCACATCCATACATTCAGGGCTAGGTAGCTCTGCCGTGTAGAGTAGAAATTTATGGGACGTATCCTTTTCTATTTAAAGCTTCTCTCTCAATCTTCATAAGTAGTCCAAGGCTCATTTCACATGCATATAGTCACGGCTATTTCGCCGTGCCAAGTAAATTAGAAGTTTATGGAACGGGCGACATGACCTCACGGTCGCCTTAGGGTCATCAAATACTACGACTTGATCTAATTATAAAGCACCCTTACATTGGTATTATCTGTTTTTGTGTTCTGATATAATTCGATGTCAGCCATAAAACATTAGATGCTGGTCCTTCACCGAGCCACATCGGTCGTCATGATCTAGATCAAGCATTTATTGTTATTTTAATCCACAGGCATCCTCGCCGGCCACGACAACCGCGTCTCCTGCCTCGGCGTCACCGAGAACGGAATGGCCGTCGCCACTGGCTCTTGGGACTCGTTCCTGCGCATCTGGAACTAACTCCCCACCACCCCTCCACCTCTACCCCGCACCCCACACACTAACACACACGGGCACGGGCTGGGTTACCTTACTGAATGTGCGGGGCTGGTGTGTATGGAATCACTTATGTCTGTAATGGAAGGATTGCATTTTAGCATTGCGTATACCAGGCTTATTAAAGAAGGGGATTGATGTTTGAAGTGGTCTCATGCTGTCCTGGTCGGATTGAATCTGATCAGGACTGCGTGGGAGATGAGACTCAATCCCAGTCTATAAGCAGGTAATAATAACATCAGAACAATACCTTGGATGATAGGATAAAATTCATAAACATCGCTTTGATCTGTATAAAAAAAATGGAGGAGTAAACACATCCAGGGTTTAAGAAAGCTTGGCATGCTTGAAATGGATTTCGATTCGGTCCGGAATTCCAAGTCACTATTTGTTTCATACTCTACGCTGAATGATGCTATTTTTAACAAATGATAGTCTAACTTAAAGTAACTACAAATGAAACTAGTTTTATAAAGGCTTATTTTTTACCTCGTTTACGTAAATAGATGTTATCATAAAACTTAGCCAGAGATAAAAATATGGAAAGGATTGCTAATGTGGACTACTGGACTAGTAAATTGGATTAAGTGATAGTGAAGATAACCCGGCCCGTTGACTACCAGCCCGCCCTAGTCTTTTATAATTTTATATGTGTGTTAGTACCCGAATGTATGAAATAGCGCCTAGGTTCAATCGATTTCGAACTTAATACCACAAGCAAGAAAGTCTGAAATTGAGCGTCTTATCTGCAACGGTCTTTGATCCGGTGTTGCCAGATCTGACGGAAAGGCGCTAGATCTGTCCGTTTCAATAGCACAAGTGCGTGTTCTTGATGTTTCAAGCACAAATACTGATCTTGATGGCAATATTATGAATCACAAGTACATCTGCCTGAAAAATGATTCATCAATGGCGTAAAGTTCAAAATGTGACGGAAAGATCTTGATATACAAAGCCCAAGACAGTACAGCACAATTGCTTTATTTATTTACAATACTATTCTTAGAATATTTCCGGAAACGGAAGCATTTAAGCGTATAGGGGATATTTAGTTGGATGTATGTGTGAACGTCTCGTTTGTATGTGTGAGAGTTGTACTTTGATGGGATGGCTTTACCTAACACTCATCACGACACTTACACACAACCTAAGTTCATTTTCACATGAAGAAACAATGTTTCTAACGCGTCTTCGTGTGAGAATGGCCTTGGAAGTCATGCATACCGCTAATTACACACACACACACTCACACAAATATAGATAAATTACATAAACTTGAAATTCCTAAGCCATCCCAACTTTGTTCTATGATTCATTGTTCACAATATACATACTGTTTATATTTATATATATATTTATAATTATGTAACTTAGCATAGCACCTTTTTATAAGGGGACACAGCTGGAATAATTTTCTGTTTTCTGGTGAGTCCTTTTTTATTCTTGATCACTTTAATTACACTTTCTATAAAGTCACAGTATTAAAATAAAACTTGGGCATCCTGCTGGTTGCGCCAAAGGTTAAATGAGAAATAAAATAATCCAACCCGGTTGCGCCAGAAATTTTTACTACATTAAACTAAATAATATTTAACGGGCTTAGAATAACTATTCATAAATAATATATTAATTTTTATTCATAGATTTATTAAATAACTTCTATTGAACTAACTCTGAATTATTAATAATCAAACATATAAAAAAATTTAATGCTTTTGTTAACGAAAATGTTTCGTGTTCGCAGGTGTTACACCATCGCACAACAGACACGTACAACATTTAAAATCATATAATTTAATTTACCAAATATTATTATTAATGTATCTATTCGTAACTTATTGTGAATTTCATTATGTTATTATTTTCTCGACATTTTACTGTCGAACTAATTAATTTATGATTTTAATGTATGTTTAGAATTACAGTTAAAACGAGATTTAGATCTCTGAATTTTACTGCTTAGTCGTATCAACAACTTGTATCCGCTTACTCCGTGTAAAGATCTCTTACCAGACTATTCCGAAATTATGTAACTCCTTTTTAATAGGTTTAAGTATACAGTGATTATTATTTGACATTTGCAATATAATTATTGAAAACTATTCATGTTCGTCTCAATCTCCCTAAGTCCTAGGGTTGTCACTAAAACCCTTTAAACGGATAATCTATACCTAACACTTATTTATAAATATGTGTCCCTCCCCATCATATAGTATTTCTTCATTCAGGAAGAGATTCAAGGTTGTCCAGACGCATTTTTTCTCCATTCCTAACAATAATCCAATATTTCTATTGCTAAATTAAGATGCACAAACCCGGCCAAGTGCGTCCTTGATCGCGCCTGCGCCGATCGGAACGTGTCACTTTTGTACGTTTATATACAACTTGCACGATCGTCTTTGCATCCTTTTAATATTTAGTACTTTACAGTTTCCTATAATCGATTTCTATATCCTATTTGTAAGATCAGTCGGGTCTCGTGCAAGTACCACCCTTATAACGCGTAACTTAAGATCTATATTGAAATAAACACATTTTAATTTATTAATCGGAGTAGACCACCGCTCCCGTTCATTTAGAGTAAGCTAGCTATAGGTATGTAAGGGTATTTATAGGCATTTGTAACTTTGAACATTCTATGTGTTGCTAATCTGATATAATGCCAATGTTTTATTTATGTGGTACATACATAACACTAGGTTTACTTGCGTTGCAGTATTTGCACATTTTGTCGCCTTTTAATTTGATTGAGGTCGACGAAGGATTATAGATGTTTGGTTTAAGCCTTTTCTTATTAGATAGGATATACGTAGATGTTGTAATTTTAAGTCGACGCGTTAGGACGTACGTATGCTTCATTTAACAGAAATTAATAGTAATATGCTCAATACAGCACAACGCTTTCCAATCAGTAAATCATATCAATATTTGGGATTCGCGCGAACATATTCAACTAAAAGATTTTCCACACATAACCTTATATAAATTAACCATAGATTAAGTGTACTTGATGAAGTAACCTTTTATTATTGTATAGTCCAATGAGGCGACAACGGCTATGCATTGTGTATAATTGGCCATTCAAAGCATACTTTGTTTTGGTCTATCAGCTAAATGTAAGTCTAGGTGTAAGACTTTTTTAAAAGTAAATCATTGGTTTTCCAAACAGCTTCCTTCCCATCGATGTTTGCAGTACCTTCTCATTCAGACCAATTTTTCTCTGCATCATTTCAAAGAACTGCCATAATCTTACTGTAAGTGAAGGATTGTCGAAGGGCTCTGCCTCGTGCATTCTCTGAACTCTGTTTGAGAGATATTGGTGTAGCACGTTATACTTTATTCGAGATTGTGGTTAGGAGGGATTCTTGTAGTCACACTGTATATTCAATTCGTTTTTGACACAAAATATTATGGATTTGTATAATTTTATTTTTATTTGCTAGTCCACTATCTTGATTATGTTTAAATGAATATTCTTAGTGGTGTAATACTAATTATAATGTATTGTAAAGTTTTTTTAGTTATATCAATAAATTAAAATTTGTTTATTTTATGATGAGTTTTATTTCTGTCCATGCTTTTTCCTGGTCCTTTCATTGGGTTTTACACTCAGATTTCAATATCTATGTTTCTGTAATCTTACAAAATAAGCTCTTGACAAGACAAGTTTAAACGGTGTTATAGATTTTCTTTTCACTTAACCACAATTTTTTATGTGTGTAGTAGTGCTAGAAATGAAAACGAATAATATTACTATTGTATAACTTGAATGGTATGGTAACATTAATAGGTGTACATCAGTCTAAACCGGAAATCCCTAAAGTTACCCTAACGACACAGATAACATAATAAATGACAACCCCAGTTAAACTTGCCTTGACTATGTGTTGACAGACTATACTCTCTTTAAATATCTCAACAAATTCCGAGTTTGATATTCGCATTAACTTTTGCATGTATGAAATAATCCCCCAGTGCATGTACATTGTCGTACATTACTTGGCGCTATTATAAGAAAAATAGTGATAAATTTCACCAAAGTTGGCACAGCGCGCTATGACGCGTGGCTTTGTAAATACGTCGAATGCATTGCATTTGTGCGTTGCGTTACATGTTGATGCTGGGCAGTCAAGGTTACAGAGAACGGCGGTTGTGTAGGTTTGATTCCTGCTGAGGTTACACATGTAAATTTAACCATTACATGATAAATGTAAAAGAAGAAAAAATAGGTTGTGCCTATCGCGAATTCAACAAACAACAAATTTTTTGAATGTTTAAAATCTAGTAGTACTTTAGAAGTTTAGTTTATTGTAAGATACCATTTTTCAGTTAGGCTGGGCAGCGTTCAGAAAACTACGTCGAGTCTTCTCGTCATCCATACCGCAATGTTTGAAAACGAAAGTTTTTTATCAGTGCGTCCTACCAGTTATGACCTACGAAGTTGAGACGTGGACACTAACGATAGGGTTGGTCCACCAGTTCAAAGTCGCTCAGCGAGCTATGGAAAGAGCTATGCTCGGAGTTTCTCTGAAGGATAGGATTCGTAACGAATACATCCGACAGAGAACTAAAGTCATCGACATAGCTCAGAGAATTAGCAAACTGAAGCGGCAGTGGGCCGGCCATATTTCGCGAAGAACCGATAATCGCTGGGGTAAACGTTCTTGAGTGGAGACCGCGACTCGGTAAACGTAGTGTAGGATGCCATCCTGCCAGGTGGGATGACGGTCTGCGAAAGACTGCTGGCAGATGCTGGATGCGACAAGCCGAAGACAGGGCGCTATGGCGCTCATTAGGGGAGGCCTTTGTCCAGCAGTGGACTAACATAGGCTGATGATGATGATGATATTACAGTTATTTGAAGTCGATTTTGTACATCTCATCAAATCTTTCCTCTTTATAATATTAGTATAGGAAAGAATAACGAATAAGGTATTATTTATCAGTATCAGGTCATTTGTAGTGTAGGATATACAATATAGGAAAGGATAAACAAAGACTTGGGCAATCCGGCGGCGTATCCAAACAAACCTAGATCAGCGTTGATTTAGACCGACAGCATAAAACGCGCTGTAACTGGGTTACCTAAACCAAAACGTTGAACAGTTGCCGTGTCACTTGATTACATTTTAGTGGCAAAATTCGTGTTCAGTTCAACACAAATTTTATCACATTGAAATAATGAGTGCAATGCAATAAACATTAAAGTACCTCTGTGCTATGGCCAAGATTTTAGTTACAACCAGCTATCTGCCTAGTAGGTTCCTACTCTGTAAGAAATAGTCACAGTAGCACCGGGAGTCAGGAAGTCGGCGATGTTACCCCGTGCCACGGAAAGGATCTTAAGCAGTTGGGCCTGCGCCTAACCTCTACCCGGTCTCTTCGGTCTGCTGTCCCATCGGATTATGAGGGATTGGAGATTGCACGCTGGTTGCGCGCACATTTATGCATATTAACTGCGAATCTTGCCGTGTGGTGCCGGCATAAAATTCACCACCTCAACTCTTTCCGTGGGTGTCGTAAGAGGCAACTAAGGATTGTGGACAATAACCCCTAAATGATATATGATTAGGGGAGGCCTATGTCCAGCTGTGGACTATTATAGGCTAATGATGATAAACCTGGTGACTAGGAGGGGTTCGACTAGGGTGATAATGATACCTAGAAGTATCTACTACCTACTTATATTATGTAGGGAGGCACCTACGTACGTAGCTTGTTGCTGAAACGCTAGGTACCTATACGGTTTTGCCACAGTTTTGCCGTCATCGCCCATTTATAGCCTATACCTAATATTGATGATGTTACCGAAGAGCTCTATTAATTCTTTTTATTTAAACCTTTGTGAAATATTGGAATCCTATCTACCATATTATATATACATATACCTATTGAAGAAGATCTTGTAAAATTACTAAGGCAGTCGAGGCGCGGCGGTGTAAACTATTCATAATAAGATAGGAATGAAAGAACAATAATTTTCTTTTAACCTACATTTTCCTTCAACAAATCTGCTCACTAGCAAAAGAAGACCGTCGTTCCTTGTAATTAGGATCGACTGGGATAGACTGAACAAATCCACCAAACTGCGATCCACAACCCGCATGCCCAGCGTGGGGATTAGCACTACCCCCTAAATGAGGGTTGCGCTCATTATGGGAGGCCTATGTCCAGCAGTGGACTGATAATGATGAGATAGACTGACTTTGCTGGTCTATTACCAATTTTACAATAACTTCCTATCCCAGACATTTTGTGTTTTTCTCCAAAGGAAGGGAGCGGTCCCTTTGGAGCAAAACACAAAATGTCTGGGACATCGTAAAATATTGCCGAATATTGTTAACATTGCAATAATTAATGCGCGTTCAGACTTCAGATGGCGAAACGGCGAGCAAGGTACCGATTTAGATTCTGGCAGTGATCGGCTTCGAGGGCGGCCATGGTTTAGGGAACTTCGGGAAAACCTCTGGAAAATCAAAGACATTGAGGCTGAGCAAGCCTATAGGAGCTTTTGAGTTAGAGGTGAGTTTTTTCTTTGCGAACCATAATTAACATAAGAGTACCAGAGACGTAACTTTATTAAATTGTAATCCTATTTAGTATTTACATTATAAAAATAAGCAAATTTGAAAGAAATCATCCCTTTTTACAAAAAAATAATAAAATGATCGACCTCGCCTATACCAAACTAAATTAAATTAAATATTCAAAATTAATTAAACACAAAATTTATAATTCACCAATAATTCCCATGTTAAGTTTACGACGGTAAAAATTTAGACTAAAATAATAAAATCATTATCATCATTTATTCAAGAGCAATTTACAATTATTGAGTTGATATTCATAATTTCGTATACATAGCGTGAGAACCAAACTCAACTAAAAGGTAGGTACCTATATATATTTTACTAATAATAACCTAAGTATTTTTTTATTTATTATACCTAGGTAGTGCGTTGGCTTTCGCTCGAGGTAGATAGTTAGATTTTTTTATTGCATTTTCATTATAAAAGAGGATTAACATGTAAGAAATTATGTTATTAATTTTCTTCATCCATTATTAAGTTTCTATAATAGAAACTTAAATAATTTTATTGCACGAATCAATTCTCTGTCCATGAACATGCTCAAAACCCTGGTCACCGCGCAACAGCCGAAGCTTTTCTACGTATTATGCAATGGCGTTTCAGAACTTATTTTTGTTAGTACGAAACCCGCCCGCGACCGTAACACGCCTGAAACTATCTGAAACAGCTCTGTACAGCTTTACACGACTTTAAATTGAATTAAAAGTGATAATCAGTCAGTATTAAAGTGTTTTTAAGTCGAGAAAGTGATTGGTACAGCCCCAAATTGCGCGGGAGGCGGTCCGCCATTTTGGTTTTTCTTGTTTATTTGTTTTTGCGGGTAGGCGTTGATGACTAATATTTAATGTCAATTCCGTTTTAGCTGCATAAACTTTGTAAGCACTTCCTGTAACAATAAACCTTTATTTATGCGATTCGTTTTTGCTACAAAAGTAATAAAGTGCAAACTTTAGACGATTCGATTCATTCGATTTGTGGCTTACATTATAGCTAAATTACCAAGAAATAACGAGGTTTTGACAAGGTCATCTCGTTCATCCTTGGCGCAAAGAGCACAAACGTTATAAGTCAAATTCGTGCTAAAGATCTTTGATCGGGTAAACAAATATCAGAAACGCGCAGCAGCTGGTTTTCTGCTAGATTTATTTCTGTACGTTACGATTCGTTATTACAGAGCTATTGTTATTCAAAACTCTACCTTATTCCAAATGCATCAAAGCATAAAGTTTCAAAAATCTGTGGTTAACTTTCTTCAATTTAAATAACTTTAGGAAAATCGGTAGAAATGATTTTGGTCCTTGTTTCTACTGCTTTAGCAGCTTCTATAATTTTCTATTATTTCTACTTTCATATTGTTCCTTTAATTCATTAGGGAATCCTAAAGCGAATAACTCCAAATAAACTCGAACTGAAAATATTATCCTTAAAACCAAAACTATCGAGCAACTCTACAGCGTTATATTTTCTGCTATCAAACAAAAACCTTGATAAGCCTGCGTCATTCAGACATTGTGACCTTAAAATCTCCATATTCTAAAATAGATTAACAGACTAACTTCCATGAGCGATTGGTATTGTTATAAGTGAACTATGTAGGACGTAGGTAGTATAAATTTCCCTGTCGAATTTAGATACTCTGAAACCAAAATACATAGATAAATATCTACCATCAGGTCATTAGAAACGCTGTAGCGATATTTGAACGAATAGTCAAAAATATTCAGCACAATCATCTTTCAAAGAAAAACCAAGAACCACATTTAAGAAGCCTTATTTGTTTTGGCGTTAATAGGCCACACTCCGGTTTAAAAAACACAGTTAAAAATCAAGTAGCTGTTAACAAACGTCTTGTTCTATATTTATTGGCACACTACTTTCCAGTACATTTTTCGGTATTGTTTCAAAAAAGCATTGGCAAATCCGAAAGCCGTGACGTCAAAGTACTCGCACTTATAGAGCTCATGAATCATGCGCAGAGAAAATACACAACACTTTTCAGTTACCAAAAACATCTCCTTGCGTTGACACCTTTCACGTGAAAATCGAGAGACTCAGTCGTAAAACTTTATACAAATCAAAAATTAAATAAAATAGGTAAATAAGTACACCGATACAGACACATCACTAAAGAAAACCCTTTCTTTTTCTAGCAAAAATCGATTCGAATAACCGGACAGGACACTAAAATAAATCTTAAACAGTGCAAGTGAAAAGTGCCAAAATGATGACGATAAGCGAAAGCAATTACTCATCGAACAAAATGTCTAGCATTCACAAAATCAATGACAGGGTGGTTCATCGAGACAGCTACGATGACACGAAGAGTTCCTCATCTGTGAACAGCGCGCTGGTCACAAATCGGGGCTTCAAGCCGTCAGACATGTTCGACCCGCAAAAGAAGGAGTTTCTGACCAACCTGAGTTATAAGTTATTTCCTGTAAGTTGGGTAAGTTACGAACAGGTTATAACGCTGGAGCTTCCTAAAGCTGTGTTGGAGCTGCATAACAACACGTGGTGCTATTTGGTATTTTATTTATTTATGCAATTCAGGTGTTGAGTTCAAAGTGGATCAAACGGAGTTGGTTCTTCAATCTTCATTCTGCATCAAATTGCGCCGACTACTTATTAATTCTTTATTTGTTTTTAAATTATTTTTGAAAAGAAGCCTTTATTTATTGTCGTCTTGAAATGACTTGGGGTAAAAAAAAAACTCGACACAATTATCGATATCTGAAGTTATTACTATTAAGAAGCAAATAAATCCAACTATAATGGAGTTATATTTTCAAGATCTACTTTTCGTGCTGAAACTACTTTTTATCCACTGTGAATGAATCACCCTGTACCTATGCAATCTTATAATGGAAATGGCTGTAAAACGGAAACAATCACTTGTAACTAGTATTTAAATAGTAGCCTTGTAGTCTTGGATAGTATTTTAATCCTTGATTATAAGGACAATTTCCGCTTGTAATAAATCACAGTGGTAGAATACTGCATCTATTTTACAACCATTTCAGTAGTTAGATTACTGATAAAGATTTTTTGATTTGTTGTAGTTAGTTGATGTTTGTTTCAGGTTTTGTTTAACCATTGTCTTTTTATTTGAAGCCACCCCAAGGTTGCCTAGAATCTCGGAATTTAGGATTCCTCTGGCCAAGTGCCAGGTGTAATTAGAAATTAAGAAACCGTGCAACGTGTTGAATTAAACATTTGCTTCGTGTAATGACATAGTTAATTTAAGATTATTTTAGTGTAGAGTGACAAACTCTTCACGAGTGCGCTATAGTTAGAGGGTTAGAGTAGATGTAGTAAGAATTTAATGAGTGGTTTTAGATTTGCATTAGAAAAACAGAAGTATAAAGGAATCGAAGTATTTGGAACAAAGTTCGTTCCAAATACTTCGATAGATGGCAGGTTCTCAACTGGAAATTAGGGTATGTCAGTGTCAAACGAAAGGAAAACCAACTTTTTCAAGTTTCTAGTCAATGTTGCCAATGTAGCATCTTTTTTGTTGTTTTTGTTTCCTTTCAATTGGCATGCAATCGGCCTGCCTATCAAGATATTTCAAACGATTTTTTTTTTATGTATAAATTATCCGGCTCTGAGTTAAAGGCAGAGAATATAATGTACTTGCTTCTACCCGCGTCTTCGCTCGCTATTTTCCGTGATATAATACGAAGAACTTTATACAGCAAAGTATCAGCACGATCTGTTCAGTATTTTTTGCGCTGTCATCGCAAACATCTCTTACAACGGCACATCAACATTATATTATGTTGAAAGCAAAATAGTTCGGTTACTAATATTTTTTCAGAAAAACACCGGCAACTGCTGTTAAAAGAAACACCAGTTAAATATGTCAGCTGTAATCCTCGTCTAAATCCAAGCCAAAGCTAAACAAAACAACGCCGCGGACAGACAGACAAACATATTAACCTATATTTCCCAATGCAGCTAATTTTAAGACATCGTTCAACGATTTTTAAGTAACGCAGTCTGTAGGATGGTTTTTTAAGGAAGATTCAAGATGATTGTTTTTGCAATAAACTATTGTAAACTATTTTTTTATATAATAGGCCTGCTCCCTTTGCATATAGAAACAGCCCTGTAGCCATAGACATAATCTAGGAAGTTCGTAAGTAAAGGTAGGTAGGTTAGACTATAAAGAGGTCAACAGACTACGTGACATACCGGACATAAGGAAACAGTTTTATCTAAGTACGCTTATAAGGAGAGGAGTGACGGCAGTCGACTTAAGCAACAAACCATCTTCGATACAGTAATAAAACAAAACAAAACCTATATACAGATAAAAGCTATATGAGCTATATGACAATTATATAGTCGAAGCTCGCGACTTAGCCCACGTTTTTCCTAATTGGAGTACATAAGTATTATTAGATTTAATATTTTGTATGCATGTTAGTCTGTAAGGTATTTGTTGATATGGGCCCTAGAATAAGTTTTATACTATCTTTAACTTTTCATATGTTGCCTGAAATAAATGATTTATTATTTATTATTATTGTTTATTGCGTGTAATATATTTGAAGGTCCAAAGGGTTTTTAGTATAAAATGTGACTCAATGTATTTCTACGGTTTAGGTTCCGGCGACGGTAGAAATTCCCTTACAAACGTAGCAAAATTTTTTGTAATTTGATAATTTTATCACTATAGTTTGCTATTATTCATATTCAAGGGCGTCGCCAGGGGGAGGCAGGGGGGGGCAGCTGCCCCCCCCTAGAGACCAAAAAATGTACCTAGCCAACTGCAAAACAACGAAAGTCCTGCTATTGTCTTGCTTTGCCTATAAATCCCGCATAAATTCATCACTAGGAATAAGTAGTGACAGTTACTACAATATCATACATAACTTAAAAGAAAATATTGTTTAAATAGTAAAATTTTCTTGTTCGGTCATTTGCAACAGAATATTATAATATGTACGTGCTGTGTGTAGCTCGTAAAGGTTTTCACATGGAAACTGAAACCATTCTTATTTACAATCGCCATACAGGCAAACAGGTCCGTAGGGAAAGGGGGTTTTGGGGATTCAAGCCAACCCCGAAATATTGAGGCACCGTTTATAAGAAAACTTTATTATGTAAAGTTTTCTTGGATACGTACGTGTCACACGTGGGAGCACTTGAAGTGGTTGTTCTGTCTTAAAAACTCAATTTTTGTTTCGTCAAAATTCGTTGGTTGGTTCGCCCTCGCGCTAAGTATCATTTGATTCGTATTGTGTAGGTGTACCTTATATGTAAGTGAGCTAGGCACACGCATCACATTCATTTACGCCCGACTCCATCTAGGAAGGCAGATCACGAGAATAGAATAGAATATAACTCTATTGCACCATCAATACAGTTAAAAGTTTACAATTATACACGAGATAAATTTTAATTTCGTTAATCAATGAATGGATTCAGTACCTACTTATTTTCATGTTTTGCCGTTATTGAATTGCTCCCTCCGTTTGCTGTTATTCCTTTAGATATATATACATACTCTTTTAAATATTTTGCATACGTCCCAAAAAGTCACAAAAAAAATCGAGGCTCGCTCCGCTCGCCGTTTATTCTATAGTCTTCACATTCGACTATTTTCAGCGGCAGCACACTATAAAATATCGGCGCTCATTACACTCTGTTATAATGTTTTTTATACTACCTAATGGCCCGAAAAAGTTAGAAAAGTTGTCGTGCTGGCTCATTCACTTGCAGTGTTGAATGCCAGTTGTAGACCATATTGTTTGCGGACCAGGTAAATTGGAAAATTTTAAACACTTTGCCTTGAAAATTAGTTGGATTAAGTTAGCGTACCGATTCATCAGCCCATGTTATCCGCTGGACATAGGCTTCTCCTATTCAGCGCTGTAGCGTGGATACCATAGCCAGTTAAGATAACGACTTGCAAAAATTTATAAATACCCCCCCCCCCCCCCGCCGATAAGTACATAATTCTGGCTAAGGCTTGCCCCCCCCTGGGCCGTGGCCTGGCGACGCCCTTGTTCATATTACAATGTTATTTAGGATTCTGCCACAAGTCTTGTTCCCAAACTATTCAACTTAAAAACTAAGAAAACATTATTTGGTGTAAAAACGGAATTCGATTAATTTTCATTTCTGAAAAGTAGTTTTTAGGTACCTAAATACTATTTTGATAATTAGAATTGTCTTAATATTAAAGTTTAAGTTAAAAGTTTATTCATAATCATTAACATTTAACACAGTAACATTGTAACAGTAACCTTGTGTAAGAAGTTAAACCGAGTCTAGAACTTCAGATTAGCTAAGCTCGATTTATGAAGTGTGATGTGAGTAGGTAATTAATAATCTAAGCTATTAGAAGTAACGCATTTCATATCAGTTTTTTATTCTCTTAAGATATCAATTTGTATGGAAGATTTCCTGATTGATTTTTAGATTGTCCAGTAAAATTTTATTGCCGTTAAGGTTTTCGTAAGATGAGGTTTCGTAATCTTACCAAGGTTAATGTTATACATAAGTATTTCCAGAGTTACTATAATTAAATTTTACGAATAAGGTAAGTACTTATGTAAAACTTTATTTATCAAAAATATATTTTTTACCTATATCTGGTGCAGCGCATCAGCATTGCTATGCACTTTTAACTGGTAACTGGTTCTATATGGATCAGGTAAGCTACCTGTAGTTTTTTTGCAACAGTCTGCAGTCAGCTCAATTGTTTCAATTGTAAATATCTAACTAAGTTAAATAATTGTAATTTTCTTTGTTAAAAAGGATTCTTTGCAAAAAAACTAAATTATGTAGCTACAATGTCACTGACTTTCGGTAGGTAAAAGCACTCTATTTCAATTCTAGGCCACAAATCAGTTCAACGACCTTCTTGAGTTTTCCATCTAAGAATACCCAGATACTTGAAGTGGTAGAAATATCAGGAGCACTTTACGGCTGGACTATTTTAGATCAGACTTTTAGACTAGCTGTCGACTAGGGCCGCTTTTGCGAAATGAAAGAAACGATCTTTTAGATCATGATTTCAACTATGATTATTGACAACTAAAATGTTTTTATTTTTATATTTGAAAGTTACTCAAATCTCTCTGATAGGTACTCATATTTGTAGGGAAAGTTACCTAAATAGGTAAAATCTTCGCAGGTACTATTACTAATCGTTGAGTGTATCGATACATTGGTGACAAGGAAAGCTTTATTGAAGCTTCATTATATTATGTGGTAGTCTACGTGAAGGGAAAGTCAGCTCTACCTAGACTGTTCTTTAACTTTAGTGGTCAAATTCATAAGTCGGGCGTCGAACCCGCGTCACATCACCATTGTTCATGGCCTCCTGGTTACGTAGGACACGAATTGGCAACGTATGCTTTAAGAGAATTTGAGAGTTAGATTCTGATCGTGCTCTACATTCAGTAAGAGATTCTAGTAGATTGAATTGTTTTATATACAACTAGGCCCGGCTTCGCACGGGTATTTAACAAAAAAATTCTATTTTATACGGAACCCTAACATTTTCCAAAACACTCTATAGCCTATGTTCATCACGGAAAATTCAGGATTCTAATAGTAAAAGATTTCAAATTGATCATGTAGTTTCGTTAGGGGAGGCCTATGTCCAACAGTGGACTAACATAGGCTGATGATGATGATGATGATGATGTAGTTTCGGAGCCTATTCAATTCAAACAATCAAATCTTTCCTCTTTGTGATATGAGTATAGACGATATAATTAGATTTTTTTACAGTAAAATAATTTCATAATTATTCCACATTTTTTTTAGTTTTGCGTATAAAGACTTACAACTTTACAAGATTTAGTATTTCTATTTTTATTTGAACTCTTTTAAACATTATATTTTGTACATTACATTGTTAATTTCAATAGTAGGGTTTTTTCTAACTTTTCTTTGTTTTATATTGGTTTAGGTTTTTTTTTCTAACTCTACTTTTACTATAAGACACGAAATTTATTTGGAGAAGCCCTGGATTCATAAAAACTGAAAATGTATTTGTGTCGAATAAAGAATTTGTATTTGTACCTATTTGTAAAAATTGACTATTGTAAATAATTATTTTAATTCGGTTTTAGTTTTTCGAATCAATCAGTTCAGCGGATCTATGTTTTTTTTCTAAGCTTTGTCGTATTCAATAGCACACAAGTTTTGGGTTTGGTAAAAATAAGATTCGTTTCGGAAATTCATGTCCAGTTGCTGATGTAATTTTTTCTGGGTGTTTATGTAGTATTTTTAGAACAAATATTATAGAACCGAAAGTTGTTTCGTTGTGAAGATGTTTTGCGAAGTAAACACCAAAAGTACTGAATCGATTGAGCTGAATTTTTCACATAAGTCATATCTTATAGGTATATCACATCAAAATAATATGAACTTTAATCATAAAATAGATAAATACTATTCTACATAGATGGAATAACTAAGTACTATAGTTCGACCGAAACCGCTGTACCGCTCCTGAGGTATGCGCGCGGCGAGACGGGGGGGAAGTATCGGCCGCTCCGATCCATCAGTCTGCCGTCGACGCTCACGGCAGTAGGTCGCCTTTGTACCGGACGGTCTATGTCAGATACACATGAGATAAATATCCAAAGATGGGCCGAGCGCTATCTCGTGATGTCAAGGCCATAATTTTTAAAGTGGCCGAATATTTTAAGAAAAGAAAAGCAGACAGAGAGAGCTTTGAATATAAAAGTGATGCAAATATTGCCAAAATCGTGGCAGACGCTACGGGGTACTGCGAAAAAACCGCAAGAAATGTGATAAAAGAGGGCAATTCATCAACTGAAAATTTGGGCCGATTGAAATTTAATTCGCCAAAACAACCAAAAACTATAAAGAAAAAACATGTTGTTGATGATTTTGATTTAGGAGTTATCAGAAGAAAAATTCATCAGTTTTATGAATTTGAAAAAAGAGTGCCAAGTGTCCGTAAGTTACTTTCAAGTTTGAAACAAGATGGCATATTAAATTGTGGACGAGAATTTCTAAGGAGCCTCTTACACACAATAGGTTACTGTTTCAAAAAATGCAAATCGAAGAGACATCTCCTTATAGAGCAGCCTAATATTGTAGTGTGGCGGAAAAAATACTTAACACAAATCAGAAATTACAGAACGCAAAACCGCAACATATATTTCCTTGATGAAACATACATTAACGCCAGTCACCATGTAAGCAAATGTTGGCAATCATCGTCCGAACCTGGAATTCATGCTGATATTGGAAAAGGACGGCGTTTGGTAATTCTTCACGCTGGATGTCGAAATGGCTTGGTTGATGGTGCATTGACGATATTCAAATCAGATGCTAAGACCGGCGACTATCATGGAGACATGAACGGGCCTACTTTTTATAAGTGGGTAGATGAAAAGTTAAAAGATAAATTGCTTCCGAATTCTGTGGTTGTCTTGGACAACGCGTCTTACCACAGCGTTCAGGTTGACAAGAAGCCAACCATAGCAAGCCTCAAAACCGAAATGCAGAACTGGTTACGGCGCCACAATGTTGAATTTTCGGAAGCTATGACAAAATCTCAACTGCAACTTCTTATCGATAATACAATGATGAACTTGAATTGATGAACTCCTGAAAGCCAATGGACATACTGTTCTACGATTACCGCCGTACCATCCGGATTTGAATCCCATAGAGTTAGTCTGGGCTGATATTAAAAACAATATAGCTCATAACCATATTAACTCTTCTCTAGATGAAAAGATAAACTTATTGAATACATTGTTTTCGGAGTTCACGGCGGAAAAATGGCAGAAATGTGATGATCATGTCCAAAAAAATGAAAACAATTACTGGGATCGCGATAGTAGATTTGATATTATTATCGATCCATTAATTATAAATTTGCAGAACGACTCTGATTCAAATTCCGATGGCGAAACGGAAGATGAAGTTGAAGCAGAAGCTCTGTCAGAATATCTGTAGATAATTTAGTTATAAAAAAATATAAACATATCGATATAATATATAAAACAAAAATATTGTTTATATTGGTACGATATCGTAAGATATATCCGACAATATCGATCTCATGTGTATTCTTGCTCTTTTTTCCTCGGCCCCCACTTCGCCGCACTTTCTTAGGGAGCGGTACAGCGGTTTCGGTCGAACTATACCTCCAATGTTTTTTTAACACTCAATTGTTTTATTAATTAAAGTTAGGTACAAGCAAACTATCTAAAGTTACTGGCTTTGCTATTGTATTTCGTATATGAATGTAGTTATACCTAAATTATGCTTTGGCCTGGATTTGAAATGATATCGTAAATTATTTCCGTCACAACAGTTTGGGTTGTTGCCAGAAGCAAACTAGACCTGTCATGTCAACATTTTAGCGTCAATAGCGTCATGCTGGGAAAATAATTACTAACGCAGTTTAATTAATAATTTATTGCGAGAAGTAATTACAAAATTAATTAACTTATTTCACAGATTAGATAAACGAAATACTCACCTATTTAAAATGAAAAAATTTGGTAATTATATATACTTCTTATAACGACAGTCAAAGTACCGTAAAGGTTTTAATCCAAAGCAAGATTTAAATATGTACTGGTATAAAATTTGACTTGTCTAAGTGCTTATTTTGAAAGCCTAAGTATAAATAAACTAAGTTATTGATATCTGAAATCTTTACTAGACAACATTATTGAGTTCCCTTTTATTTCCTTCTCGCTTCCCTAGATCTTCTTAGAAAACTTAGCTGATAATTATTTTTAGAATGCTATGTTTTAAAATGTATGTAGGTGGTCTGAAAGTTATAATACCTGGTCTACGTGTCTAACATTATTATAAAGATTTATTTATTTTAAAATAAAACTGATTATCCAAATCACAGAATGATGGAGAACCAATCCGCGACGCGGCGATTTTGGCGCCCCCTGACGTCTTTGCTGTAAGACACACACAAACTTATGTCACCAGTTTCATGACATTTGTACGCAATTCGTGACACATGTAAAAAACATCGTGACACTTGTTTTATATTTTCAATACATTCATTCATTAATGTGTTTCATGATTAGAAAAGGTTCTCCATTATAATTATGTTAAAAAACATGTTTTTTGTTAATAATATTTCTATGAAAAAATGCCTATAACTGTACATTTTAAGACATATTCGGACTTAGAAAATTCTTGACAAGGGCAATTGCAAAATTTTATTTTCTGTTTCTTTTCTACGCATCTTCGCTTGCTTATGCAATTGATTAGGTACTTACATAATTTTTATTTGCATGGCTTTCGCACGCTTTTCTTATTAAGTAATTATTTCTTTAACACATACCGTCAAAGTAGGTACTATAATTATAAATTTTCCATACAAATACTAAAGTAGGCTTTAAGTAGGCCCCATTGTTATTATTTTTTATTTGCTTAGTGTGGCTTTCGTATCACTGCGGCCATAGTAGGCCTATTGTGATCTGATCAATGATGTAATTCTTTTTTCATATTACGCAAACGGCGACAGTTTTGAGACCAATGACGGTTTAATAGATTACCTGACCTGTAAGAAAATATATACATATTATCTCAAAAAATTATGACCTCCAGGGACCCGCAACCTTTCTTTTTACTTTTTTGAGAAATTCTTACCCCTCGAGGTTGACTGATTCTTAATTTATTGTCACTGAAAATTACACAAATTTGTGCATACAATATAATTTGGTATTTTTGTTTTTTTGTCATAAAGTCCATAAGATCCTTTATCTATCGTTGGTTGTTTTATCAATTGAAACTCTAAATTATTTCTACGTCTTATCATTGAAAGTACAGGTAGTAGCAGAGAATCAAGAATCGGTAAAGTCCTTTTTTATAGTTTTTTTGAAACCGCTATCTGATAAGAACGGAATGGTTTTCAGGAAGACTTGGAAAACAAGCCAGTGATCGTCGGAGAGAAGGAGGTGGACCTCAACAAGATCTTCACGCCGGCGCCTGATGCTGAGCAGCATATCATCAAGAAGGACAACAAGTTTGGTAAGAATTCCTCTAAAGGACCCACGACATACATCTACAAATACCAACCATCTGCAAAAACGCCGACCCTTCCAACTCTACTTGCAAATGTCCACTCGCGCAAATGTCCTTCGCGCAAATGTTTTGATACCATTGAAAAGAACCCGAAACTCACCAAAATCGAAGCACAACTTTCGTAGGGATAATAAGATTGACAGATAAATTGACATTTTAAGAAACACCACAAAGTTTCTACAACCATTTTCACATCCATAGAAGCTTTTGCCATTTCTATAGAAAGCGTTACTATAAGTGTTGAAGGAATCTCCCATCCGTTAGTAACAAATAGTTGGTAGTTTATACCACGAGATGTTTTATAAAGAAACGGTTGAAACTTACGCCTGCTATAATAATTAACAATCTGGAGGCCGAGGTCTAATATCCTCCAGAACTTCGCCGAATACCTGCAAGTTGTCCAAGCGAATAGCTTGTCTCTATTTTAAATATGGTGCTAATGATTTTCTTAACTTTCGTCGAGCACTTGGCTCGGAAAAAAATGGCTCTTTCTAGGATATCTCCCAACAGTAGCTCAACAATAGCTTACTTCAATCTAGCGGAATCAACAGCAGCCATTTGAGAGGATTCCTCCTTTTACTAAATGCTTTTATTCATCTCTAAGAATATTTTTATCGAGTATTTATAGCGTACCTTTTGATTTTTTCCACTACGTTTCGTAAGTAGGTATAAAAGGTACGCGATAAATATTCTTTAACTAGCGACCCGCTCCGGCTTCGCACGGGTCCAATCCTATCCTACTACAAAAACCTTCCTCTTGAATCACTCTATTAAAAAAACCGCATCAGAATGCGTTACCATACATTGGGATATAGGGACAGAGAAAGCGACTTTGTTTTATACTATGTAGTGATAGGTCAACAAAAAATTTTATGTTCATCTCTGTTTCTCCTTTCCAGAGAAGACCTTCGCCTCGTCTGCGTTCTACGTGCCCGGCGTGCACCCGACCGTGAAGGAGCAGATGGACCTCGCCCGCTCCATCTCCAAGAGCCTCAGCGACCAGAGCAACCACATGAGTCGGGGCCAGAGCATGTACGTCAACCGGAAGAAACGCTCTGTCAAGTGGGTGCATGAAGGAAGAGGTAACTTGGTTTCATCCTGAAAAGACCTACAAATAAAACTAGACCTATACGTAAAACACATACACACCTGGGTAACATTATTGAAGTTTTGGTACGGATCTTTTTTGAAAATATTCTTTAGGCTTTATTTATCAGGGATAATGTAGGAGTCTAATGGTGAAAGATTTTTCAATTCCATATTCCATATTCCACTTTATAATATGGTTGGTTCCCTCTGCGTCGACGTGACTCTGCGTCGACACTCGGTTCGCTCTACTCAAGGTCATTGGTACAGTCGGCTCGGTAGTTGGAGAGTACTAGCCATATAAGGATGGGCAATTGTGAGTGCCATAATGTATATTTATTATATATATGCCTAATTAATTTATGTATAATTAGTATATTTGACACGCATTTCAAATGGCTGAATTTTATTTATTTCATCAACCTGAAGGCTGTGTTAAAACGAAAAAAATATCACAATTATTTTTCTATTCTTATAAATCAAACAAAAAAGTACATGCTGAGACTACGACTCATCAAACCTAGATTAAAACTATTATATGTAAATAATGTCGGCTAGGTTACGGGGATTTCGGGTTATTTTACAACATATTTTACATTAAACTGCTGTAATTATACTGACCCTAAATGGATATTAGTGTGAATGTGAATAAAGCCATTTCGATTTAGATGTGCAATACAGATAAAAAAAAATATTGCCATAATAAAAAATAACTGTATCAGTATTACACTCATTAAAAGTGACGTTTTATATTAGCAGGAAATAGCTTTGTGGCAACATCTAGCTGCGATAAATATTTCCTACTATTTCCTACTGCCTGATTTGGATGTGTCGTGTTATCGTGTAGACCTTGTCCATCGATTTCTTTAGATAATAAATATAATTATTTAGAGTTAGTCGACTGATACCTTCCGTCACATATTCTACCAACATTATTACACACTAGCGGTCCGCCCCGGCTTCGGGTATTTAACAAAATTTCAGAAACTAAAAATATACTTACTACTAATAAATAATTTTTACACACACTTTGGGTTACATTATTAAAGTTTTCATAAAGATCACTAACTTATTTGAAGATTCTATAGCGTATCGGGGTTCACGAAAGAATTTTTCAAATCAGTCGTTTCGGACCCTATTCAAATCAAAAAGGTAGCAAATCTAGCATCGCAAAAGTCTGCGAGCTTGTGACGACCGACGACGGAGCCTGCGAGCGTAGCATGGTGGTTACGAAGGGAGATTAGCAACGCTGTGTAGCACATGCTACGAGGCGTAGCAATTATTAGCTGCGTAGAATTTCAGCTATAAACCGTTTGTGATAAATTTGTGTGCTACGCAAATTAATGAGCTACGCTGTCTAGCTGATAAAAATGCAGAGCGGCTACGCTCTGCCGCGACCGACGCCTCGCAGCCGCACCCGATCTTGGCCAAAGAAATCTCGGAAAAAGAAACAAATCAATGCAGATCATACAATTATTTCTCCCGCAATGGTAATCCAATTCACAACGTTTGCCCACTGCGCCATCGAGATCGTCTGTTGTACATAAATGTGTTCTTTGTTCCAGGCCGCAACACATCCAACACGTGCTCAACGCCCACTCCAGTAGCCAATCACGACACGCCGTACCGCCCGCCATCTAGTCTCCGCAACACGAAAACTTACCCTAAATCCGCGCTAAAGCAATCCTACATCCCACAGATGGAGCCCTTCCCACTCTCCCCTCCATTTAAAGCGCAAAACGTGGAAGTTCCCCTTGCTCCTACTAAATTGAATGATGTATTTGCTGCTCCTAAAAGCCCCAGGCTACCTTTAGTATCTGGACCGAACTTCAATGTAGCGCCTAGGGGGTGGGGGGAGATGAAGGATTATTATCGACCCGTCACACTAGATGGCGTTGGAAAAGGATACTCTGATTTTTAAATTATGGCTTAAATAACCAGCCAAGGGGTTATATCGGCTTAAGCTAATAAATTAAGTATTTAATTTATTTTTATAGCTATTATTTAAGATGGTGATTGTGGACGCTAGCTTAGATGAAATATCTGAATCGACTTCCAATTAGATGGCGCTAAAAAACTTAAATTGACGACAATTATGGCATCTATGTATTTATTTATTCGTAGACAGTGAAAAGTGACTTCCGTAGCTAATAAATAAAGTTAAAGTAATGTTAAATTCTAAGTTCGGTATCATGAATGTAATATGAAGAATTCAAATAGTGCAATCGAATAATAACAAAAATTGTCTATTTCAGATTTTTTTTCTGATTTTTTTTATTAAATTTGACTTAACTTCTTCGATATGGCATTATTAAATTTGAATTACAGAACTACACAATTTTATTTTTAAAACAAAATGCGTAAAGAAATAGAAACATGTCACAATAATAATAAAAAATACTTTATAGTTGCTTTATTTAAGTTAAGTTCGTTATTTTTGTGCAATTCAGGTGTACTTATTTAAGCATAAGTATCATTATTATAACGTATTCTTATTATTACTTTATTTAATGCATTCTTAAATAAGAAAATCATAAGTTAATATATATTTACTATTATTATACAAGAGAAGTTTATTTTTGTTTATAATTTCCCTGCAATTATGAATAATACTTAATTTAAGGAATAATTTAGAATCAGTTTTTTTACCCAAAACTAGTCATAGTTGTTAATTATTAGGTACCTAGTCATTTATTCGTTGTAATGGATTAATTTACGAGTTTAATACCTACAGTTTCACTCACTTATATTAGGTCCTTACATATGAAATTGGCGTTTTTCGTACTGGCCACTTTAATCACAAATTTCTCCTCTTTGGAAGCGGATCCATCGCAAACCACGTCCGAGTTAGCTGCAGGCTGCGGTGTTAGTGATAAAACTGTTTTAATTCACTTGAAGCAAATTGGGAAGATTAAAAAGCTTGAAAGGTGGGTACCTCACGAATTGACTGAAGCAAACCGGCAAACGCGCGTCGACTGCTGCGTTACATTACTAAACCGGCACAATAATGAAGGTATTTTAAACCGAATCATTACCTGTGATGAAAAATGGGTTCTTTACGATAATCGGAAGCGCTCAGCGCAATGGTTGGATCCTGGCCAGCCAGCCAAATCCTGCCCCAAGCGAAAATTAACCCCAAAAAAGTTACTTGTAAGCGTTTGGTGGACTAGTGCCGGTATTGTTCATTACAGTTTTCTCAAATCTGGCCAGACTATTACGGCTGATGTCTATTGTCAGCAATTGCAAACCATGATGGAAAAGCTAGCGGCTAAACAACCTAGGCTGGTCAATCGCTCCACGCCACTGCTGCTTCACGACAACGCTAGACCACACACTGCGCAACAGACGGCTACTAAATTAGAAGAGCTTCAATTGGAAAGTCTAAGACATCCTCCGTACTCCCCGGACCTTGCTCCAACAGATTACCATTTTTTTCGAAATTTGGATAACTTCTTGCAAGGGAAAAAATTCAACTCCGATGGGGCAGTCCAAATCGCCTTCAAAGATTTTATTGATTCCCGTCCGACTGGTTTTTTTAGTAAAGGGATCAATGAACTACCTATAAGATGGCAAAAGTGCATAGAAAATAATGGTTCATACTTTGATTAATTAAATATATTATATTAAAAAATATTCGACTTTTTGTTCCTCCCATACAAAACGCCAATTTCATATGTAAGGACCTAATATTAATGTCGATGTTTTTCTATTGTTTTTATAGTTAAGTATAACTAACAAGTAAGCAGATAGGTAATTAACGTTTTATAATATAAACACCCAAATATTTATCTTATTTATTTTTCTCTCTACATAAAGTTCCTTAAATTAATTTATTTTAGTCTTATAATTTAAGATGTGATCGTAATAATATAATTGTACGTGAAATATAAATAAATTGTGCGAAAAAAAATGCTTCATTCATTACTAGCTTTTGCCCGCAGTTTCACCTACCCTTTGTCCGTCCCTGGGACCTTCCTGCCAAATTTTACTAAGATCCGTTCAGCCATTTAGGAAAATAAATGTAACAGACAGGCAGAATTACATTCAATTATATAATTTATATATCTAGTGTGGACATTGAAGACATTTATTCAAACGCTAATAATAAACGAGTGAAGAAACAAGTATGAGTTGGTTAGTTATAGAACGACATATAAGGTGGTGCCACATTTTATTCCTTGCAGAACGGAAAAAAATTAAAAGAATAATATTGCTTCAACTATACTATAGTAACTATACATTGCCTTTATAAAAAACTTGGGCCGAACGAGGCGTAAAAAAAGTAGGACGAACGAAGATTTTTTTTTTAGGACTTTATTTGCGTAGCGAATATGCCAGTCCCGTTAATCATACAAAAACTTAACCCTTAATTAGAAGATTTTTAGAAATAAAATAAAATGAGGGCCGAGCATACAAAGTGAGACGAAGGAAGATTTTTTCAAGTGGGCCGAACTTACTAGGGACGAATACGGCATAAATCGTTTCAATTGTTATGTTTGATTTTATTTTGAGAAAGTAATTGTAAAGCTGTTTATCTCGTACCCATAACACAAACTCTCAGTACTTTCGGCTAGTCTAGACTATTA
This sequence comes from Eupithecia pulchellata, assembly GCA_963931895.1. NCBI lineage: Eukaryota > Metazoa > Arthropoda > Insecta > Lepidoptera > Geometridae > Eupithecia > Eupithecia pulchellata. Next base: position 773,348 of record OZ007545.1, read on the forward strand.
TTAATTTATATCAGTATTTTCCACGTGTGAAACATTAATGAGCAACAATAAGTTGCACATTAATGATTTTTATATTATTATTACAATTAATAATATAAAAATCAATATAAGGACCGATATTGTTTAGACAAAAAATAAAATTTCTGGATTTTTACACCCATAAAATTTGATCTACCATAATTAACCCTAAGTAATTAGAAATTGGAAGCGTCCCCAAGACGCTGGCAGCATTGCCTCGCTGTATGGCAATGCTGATGAACTGCGCCAGATAGATACTGACCAGCTCTCAGGTCACACGCTGCTTCGACCAGACGCTCTGATAGTATTTTTTGAAAACCCAGAGAGCCTCGGTATCTTGCGGACCTAGGGTCTAGACTCCAAGGGGAGCAAATGCGTAAGCCCTGTCGAGACTTACATATTTGCGCCTCTTGAGATATTATTTATTTAAGTACATAGGGTGGCCGTGTGGTGCCGGCATAGAATTTCACCACCCGAACTCTTCCCGTGGGTGTTGTAAGAGGCGACTAAGGGAAACACACCGGGGGGCGGAAAGCAGCGCCCTCTGCAGAACAACTCCACCGAACTGCGATCCCCAACCAGCATGTCCAGTGTGGGGATCAATCGATAATGGGCAAATGATTAATAAAACCATCTATGGCGCTCATTAGGGGAGGCCTTGAGGTCCAGCAGTGGACTATTATAGGCTGACGATGAAGTACATACTCGTAGGTACTCATGTGAAGAATACAACTAAGTTGACCAAAAACCCTTTGAATTTAGGTACGCGAACATAAGTTATTTTTTCTCGGTCAGATTTCACTCGCGTGGGAATCCGCGTCTGCTTTCAAAGGAACTTGATTTTATGGTTCCTTCGTGAATTGAACAAAACGGTTATTTATCCAAATAAATAACCGTTTTGTTCAATTAGGTACTTGCAATCATTTTATAGAGCTTTATTGGTTTGGCAAAAATAGCTCTTCGATTACCAATTTTCTAAATCAATTCTCACCAAGTTGGGATAAGTTTTTTTTTTATATGGGTAACATGAATTATATTTCTAATGATTTTAATTACCTGTGGATTGTTTACAACAGTCTGCAGTTAGCACAATTATTAACACAAGTTCTTACTTGTGTTAATAATTGATATCATTTTAACATTAAATAAATCATTTAACAATTATGGCTCCTAGAGGATTTGTTACTAAATAAATTATCCCAAGGTTGTCTGGAAGAGATCGCTCTCAGCGGTAAGACCGCCCATTGTGCAACTTAGTTATTAATTTTTGTGTGCAATACAGTGTATTGAGGTGTGGCGGACGTAAGGGTTGATTTTAATGGTTAATAAAGGGAAACAACCATGTTTGTTCGTGGCTCTTTATTGACTGTCATAAGTAGGTAAATGTGCTATGCCTGCATTGAGGACATGGTATACGAAATAGTATATAAAACGTAATGCTAGCCTATATTTTAATACTTTACCTAAACGCTAGGTACTTCAGTATTGTATTGTATAACCCTGAATATAATCTCAGTGTACAGAACCCTTCGGCACAAGGTAACCCCCGCTGGACTGTTGACCATACACGTAACAATACGCAATGTACGAACGGGTTCCATTGCATCGCGCGAACTCCGCGCAAGCACACGTCAGACAAATTCGTGAATTTTCAAAAATACTTACGATTATATTAAATAAATGAATAGAAATAGATTTGATAGGTTTGTGAAGGAGTTAGTGATGTATTGCAGTGATGTGAATAGTGAAGTGTGAGGTAAGTTGTTTGATAATGATTTGGTGTCATGTGATTTGAGAGATGTTTATGATTTTTTTTAGTTATTTTAATACACAAAGCTGGTTTTCTCAGATTTCTTATACTTTTAATACACAGAGCATTAATAATAATTTCGTAAATAAAATAAAAAAAATATGTTTACCTAATATTTTTTTTTACGGAAGGCTGTGACTGTGGGAATTATATTTCTTTAACTATTTAATTTCGCTTTATATTTATTACCAGATTTTTTGTAAGGACATTATGTTGATGGGTATGTAAGTAAATTATGTGTAGTAAATAACTGGATGCAAATTTATTTATTGTGAGTAGACATAAAGTACCTATGAAAAAATCACAATTTATTTAATACCTCCTTAATTCTATGTAGATTTGTATGAAAAAAAAATTATACATTTATTTCACAAAATTTAATGGTTTTTTGATAATTGCAATAAATAAATAGTTCTGGACACATCATCATCTAATCTAGCCCCAATGTAAGCAGTTCTTGTGGTATGGGTACTAGATGACTGATATTTATTTTTTTTTTTTTGCCGGACCGACACCGGGGCCGACCGCTAGCATTTAATAAACCTCTGCATTGACTGCACTACTGCACTATTTACTAGGTATTACTTCTAGGTATATATATCACAGGCCTACTTTCTATTTTAACTTGAGCTACCAATGTTTCGAGTTCACTTACCATACCACTGACGATGATGACAACACGACAGGATGTTCGCACTATTTGGACTACCGCTTACATAAGCACCTTTCAGTCTTTCTCATTAGGTAGGTACAGGCAACCACAAAACCAACATAATAATTTTAAGATATTTGCGACACTTATATTATACTAACGCCGCCGCCCCGGCTTCGCAAGGATATTTAACAAAAAATTCAATTTTCATGTGGAACCCTAATTTTGGAAAATATTCTAATATTTGTTCATCACGGAAAATTTAGGATTCTAATAGTGAAAGAATTTTTCAAATCGGTCCAGTAGTTTCGGAGCCTATTCAATTCAAACAAACAAACAAATAAAATCTTTCCTCTTTAAAATATTAGTACAGACTATAGATAAACAGTACCTAACGATTAGATATACCTACCTATGCTTGTTTTCAATTAAATTTCAGATTTCAACAACTTTATTTGTTTGGGCTTAGAAACTAAGCACTTAGACAAGTGAAATTTCATGACCATTAGACCTTACAGGACTCTTGGACACGAAGAAAACATAAATTACTAACTAGGAAACAAAGTCATCCCTTTGATTTCTGGTTCACTTTAATCTTTTTAAGGTAAATTATAGTAATACAAGAAAAATTTACCTTGTTAGGCAGGTTGTTCGTTTTTAATTGAAAAAGTCGTCCAAAATTTTTTTACGTGTATAGAATCTGATGTTTAATAGTAAACCATTTTGTGAAGAATATGCTTGACAATTTGTTTGAATTTATTTATAGTTAATTTCACTTAGAGTTTTATTGTAGAAGCGTACGTACATATATTTACATGGGCCTTTAAAAGATCTTGTATAGCCTAGTTCATGGCACAGTGAGTTTATTCATATTTCAATTTCTGTATGTCGCTATTTTCAGGAACCGATTAATATTTTAATGAGTGTAACATGTTTTCATACATATTTTGACATTCAGTATGTTTATTTATTTGAATTTATCACGCAAGGATTTTTTGAGACTCACATTTTATAGTTCACATAATTTTATAAAAAGAAAGAACAAACTATCAAACTTAAAATGTAAAATTTTTAATAAAATTTAAAAAATAAACAACTGACGTTTTCAGTAACATACGTCCAGCAGATTATGCCTCGCCGAGTTCGAAAACAATCGACCGGTTAGCACATCCGATGCCTATGTACATTTTAATATCATTACCGAGAATGCCAAAACCATCGGTCGTCGGTTGGTTGGTTGAAACATTTGATGACAATCTGAACGGGTTTCCCAAATGGCAACATTTTCCTGTTATGCAGCATTTGCCTGCGTTTTAATAAGAATTTTATTTGGTTTGAACGCAAAAGATTGAGCGTTCGATTCCGACTCGAGAAAATGTAAAAATATCAAAACATAATATAAATAAATATTGTATATATACTATATTAAGTAATCAAATCAGTTATTTAGTACGCATAACACAAGCTTTGCTTTAGCTTGGGGCTAGATAATGCTGAATTTTCAAGCATGCATTGAGAAATTTCTACAATTCACAATACGAGTAAATAGGTATAACTTTTTTCTCTATTATAATACTTCTTTTTATATTTCAGATTATTGAAGAATCTTCCTGTGGAGTTGTGAAGAACAATCTCCAATAATGACAAAGCGGGTCTCACCTTTTCTCAGACAGGTAGTTACGAGGTTATACTTACTTTTTTATTTCGGCTCACCCATTTATTTATTTTTATATTTAATTAAAACGGTTAAACCAATAACATTAATTACCAGAAATTAAATATACAATTACTTACAATAGTCAACAGGAATACTAATACACACAAAGAAAAACTACTACTACTAATCACAAAATAAAAAACACTAATTAATTTAGTCCACTTATCAGCGAACAAGTCAACATCATCCCATACAGTTCCACTGCTGGTCTGTCCCCCTAAACCTTTCATCTCTCACTTGGTCCTTGGCTTTTTAGCCCGTTCCTGGATTTGAACCCAGGACCTCATTATCTGCGGTTGAACACGCCACCGCAAGACCAACGAGGGAGTATGCCATCTATCCTACAGGCGCCATACTTAACACGAACAATAACACCGTTGCTATTAAATTAATTCATTTTGCAATTGAACGCGTTCTATATTAGATAAATTCATTTTTGTTTAAAAGAGTTCGTCGGATTTTATCGTCAAAGTTGATCCGGTTCAATAACTCGGATTGAGTTCAAGAGCTGTTAAGCTGAACTTAGTTTTTTATCTTATTTTTGACTAAAAACGATAATTGGGATCTTTTTTTAACTTTCTTGTTTTAACTCTGTTCTGGGACAAATCTTGCAGGTAAATTTGGCTTATTCCCAAAGGTCCATGACTCCATTGTTTTCAAAAATCTTAGTTTCATACGTCAATTTTAGAGGTGGCCCGAAACGAAACGACACGTAACCCAAAACTCGACAAGTTTGGGATCCTTAGTTTTCCCAAGTACTTTCGTTCTAGATTGTTTAAGTTTTTTCCATAATGCATATTCTAATCACAAAGTTTGGAGTCAAAAAAAATGCAACGTGCTACAGCTGTGGTTCTTACGATTTCTAAATACCTATTATCACCTACTTTGGACTAAAAAGTTAAAATAAGATACAATTGCCTACAGCGCAACGCCGCCGCCGCCGCCCCGGGGTTAACGCCTACCTAGGTACCTTTTGTTTTTGCACCAAGCAGACAGGCAATTAATCGTTCTTATTTCCGTTTCCGTATTCTTTCATCACAATGTCAAGGCTATCGATCACGAATTGACTAAAATGAGATAATCATATGGTGTATGTAGACGTACTTTACCTTATTTGATAGACTCGGTAGCGGGAAAACTTGTGAATCGTGTAAACAAAAACACCAGCCTAGAATAGTCCACAGCTGGACATAGGCCTCCCCTTATGAGCGCCATAGATGACATTATTTATCATTTGGGGGTTATTGCCCATAATCCCCACGCTGGGCATGCGGGTTGGGAATCGCAGTTCGGTGGAGTTGTTCTGCAGAGGGCGCTGCTGCCCGCCCCCCGGTGTGTTTCCCTTAGTCGCCTCTTACGACATCCACGGGAAGAGTTGGAGTGGAGATATTCTATGCCACACGGCAGATCTTGTAAAACAAACTAAGCATTTATTTACAAACATTCGGAAGTTCCCGACGACGATTATTACAATATCATAAATAAAACCCATTTTTGCAAACATAGGTAAGAAAACTCGCGATGAAGAAAGTCAACCAAATAAGTAATTAAATAAAACTATAAAAATACTCGACTCCGTAATCTGGGAAGCTTTACCAATATTTCAAAAAGTAAGGCCAAAAGTACTACAAAATGTAGCTAAGATCCATAGAGGACCAGACGAGTAATTTGAATGAAAATCGTTTCAGCCGTATAAATAAATACCTAAATAAAATGTTTTATTTCGCAAAATTCGTGAGGTCGCCGCTCTTACCAGATTAATTATAATTATAGTTTATTCCAGCTAGGGGGACTTGAATAACTAATACTTAATTACATCAATAGTAAATATCATGAAATATAACCGAGTATTAATAAAGTTCAATTCAAATCTTTTCTGATGGGTGCATTTAGTAAATTTTTGCCAGAGTTTACCAGATTCAGATTCAGATTATTTATTGGCAACATAGTTACAGGTCTCATTATAATGATATAATAATAATAATAATGCTGGACAACTCACACAGCATTATCTAGCCCCAAGCTAAGCAGAGCTTGTGTTAAGGGTACTAGATAACTGATACACATAATAATATACGAGTACTTATATGTATAGATATTTTTTATTATAAGTACATAGAAAAACGACCAGAACACCCTGAACAAATAATTGCAGATCGTACAAATATTTGTCCCGGGGCGGGAATCGAACTCGCAACCTCCTGCGTCGCAGGCGGACCTTCGCCAACCGCGCCACCGAGGTCGTCTATACATTGTTACTAATAGTATTTATTAAACTTAAGTACATAGTTAGCACATCACATTTAAATATTTTTAAACTTTCGCGATCTGGACACATAATTATAAGTACTATTTTAACTGGTATTTATCGCGTTTAATTACCTATTTTTCCCGACGTTTCAACACTGTCGTGGTCAGTCATCCCATGACACACATTATATTTGATTACCGAGGCTGGTTTTCTTACGTGTTCCTGCTTGATTGACCGGTTCCTATCCTCTTCAGCTGGTGGCGGTCAGCGGCGTGGTGATGTACATGATCGGGACCGGCGCCAACATCGCGTACCCTGGGGTCCTGCTGCAGCAGCTCAGAGAACCGGATTCTGCCGTGCAGCTCACCGCGGAACACGAGTCTTGGATCGGTACTTTATTATTTTCTGAACAGAAAGGACTGTTATTATTAACTCTAGTAAGAAAAATTGACAGTTCAAACGCGTGTTCATAAATTACCTTAGATAACTTTTAAAAATTACTGTATGCACTGATATAAATATAACGTTTATGGTATCGAAGAAAGCTACCCATTTGCGTAGGAAATTATTATAGTGCTCACTCGATGATATACAGATAATACAGGTATTTTGAAAAAGCAGGCTGAGTAAATTCGGTACTCTCAGAAAAAGCCATTTCAAATTCATTCAACATTCATCAATTCATTTCAACATTATCATTTATTTGGCCATACACACCCTAACCCCTGACGACAAACCCTCATCTACCCTGAGCTAAAACGTCACGAGCATCATAGGCATCATTAATTTCATCCAGCATCAGTTCTTAAAAAAAACAAAGATGGTCGCCGCAGAAACTACTGTCCCGTAATTGGTCTGTAATTTGAGTATTAGAGTAACCATGATTGTCCGTAGTTTGCGTCGTGTTTTGTAGTTACATTCCTATATTTTGTGTAAACCATAGGTATCTAATATTATAAAATTATTTTCAAATTATCTTTGTAGATGTTTGTAGTCAAGTAATGTCAAGTTCATATGAAACTCTTCGAAGAACTCATGCAACGAAAAGTAGTTCCTCACGATTAAGGTATTCTTAACAACTCGAAACCATAGGATTTTTTTTAAATATTGCGCAGCACCTGGTACTAACCCCTTAGGCTGTGCACAAATTTTAAAAATAGGTACTTCCTTCGATTATGATTATGACTCATACCTGTCATACCTACCCATTTTACCCATTTCACGCCTTGCAGTAGCGCTCCTTTTTTTTCTCTTTCGGCGAGGAAATTCCTTTACGAATAAACTGGTACCCACTAAAACCACTAAAATCTCTCCGGTGACCCTCTCGCCATTTTTGGCCGAACCACGGGAACATAATAAACCTTCCGCGGCGCCTTGCAGCGCTCCTATTAAATCGACACGAACTGCTTTCCGTAGTGTGACAACGATCCAATAGTCTCTTATAAACTCGATGATAGTTATCTACTGTACTAAACACTCGATTAGGCGATTAGGTATGTATCATTTGTCGAACGTCTTGGCGACTGTTTTTGATCCCTTTTCAAGCATTTTTTTTATGATGTTGTTAAGTTTTATTCAGCGAACTATTTATTCAGCCTATGAGTCCTCACTGCTAAGTATACTTTAATTTCTTAATTTTATATAAAACTTCTTTTACCAGTAGCATTATTGACGATGCATTCATATTGTCCGAGCTTAGCCATCCTTATCCAGTCTTCCCTAGATATTTTCGAATTTTCCAACCATCCCAGGAATATTTACAATTTTTTTAATGCTATCCAGTCTTTCCTCGATATTCAGACGATTAAATCAACTTTCCAATGTAATTTTTTTTAATGCTATTTATTTCCTGTTTTCCAGCATCTCTCCTCGGCCTGGCTCTCATCCTGGGCATCGTATCAGCGCCGTTCAGCTTGCAGCGGCTCGGCCGTCGCCTGACCAACCAGCTCAGCACGCTGCCCGCGCTGGCGGGCTGGGCGCTGCTGGTCACGGCGAGAGGACCAGCTGCCTTGCTGGCGAGCAGAGCATTGCAGGTCTGTACACTTGTACAGGCCTTAACTTACTTTCATAAACTTTTAGGGTGTGATACTGATAAATTGATAAATGATAAGAAAATTAAGTAATCAAGTATAAAATTCGAATGTCCAGCTGTGGACTGATGTGGGCTGATGACGATGATGATGATGAAAATGAGATGGTAGTTCAAATAACCGAAACGGTGTTTGACTGTATGCAGACTGAATTTATTGATATAAGTGGTTAGCTTTAATTTTTATAAGCATTTTTATGCTGATTCATGATTACAGCTAATGCTGTGGCGCTCACAGCTTACTACAAAGTCATGACGAACCTGAGCTGGTCGTATGTCTCTACGTATACATAATATGCTATACAGTCAGTATCTACCGTGATAGGCTTCAAATGAACGCCTTTTCTGTAGGCTCTCTAGAAGGTTGTAGAGAAGAAGGCTATACACCCAGTAATTTGTAAAAAGTATTCATTAATGTCTCCAACGTGCACTGTCTCATTACCCGACTACTAACGGAGGGTTATGAGGTTGGCACTAGGCGCTTGTATGTATGTAGCAGATTTATTTGTTCCCATGTAGTGCTGAAACTACTAATCCAATTGTAACAAATGAAGTGTCGTTTGATTCGTCTCAATACCGCAATGGTTTATAGGCTACGTCACGTCAGATAAAAAAGGGTTAAAGGGTTTAAATAGGGGTCGCAAATCTCAATGTTACTGAAAATGCTCAAGTAGAGTATTGGTTGCATAGGCCTTTTGTTATTTGGTGTGGCTTTTCAAAACTGTTTCTCAAACTGAAATATCAACCAACAGAAAAAAACGTGAAATAAAATTTTACCTAGCTAAAACCTGTCTGCATTGTTCTCTAATTGTCCTTATCCTTTGAATTGTTTAACGGAGGTAAAACCAGACTTCGTTTCGACTTTTTTTTTTGTAAATTAAATTATGTAAACGAAGGCACGCAGGAAAAATGGCCTCCTACTACCAATATCAAAAGGAGCAGGAGAATAGTCGACGAATGCTAGTAAGACTTTTATTTATAGGTAATTGTTATATTATTTTATATTATATTATATTATTAAGTATATTATATTTTATAGTCTGGTTTAACGTTTTTATTTTACGAATCTTGAAAATGCTCTGAAATAAATAAACGAGGCCAATTGACTGCAAATATTGCGATCGTGATCGCAATGTTTGCATACATTATTTAGATAGTTTGTTGCAATTTTATGTACCTACCTAATAAATAAAGTCGCCAGTCATGCAATGAATTGATTCACTGATTTTATTGGCATCGCAGCGGACGGACAGTATAAAAATAACCCATGTTAGGAAAATAGCGTTATGAGATTAGATATACATATGATACATAGGTAGAGCTTAGACTTGCAATTGAGATTTTATTGATTGCTGAAAAATATCAATGCTGAATTACCAGTCCAAATACGAATTTCTCTATAGCTCGCACGAGCGTTTCAGCTTATTTATGCGCAAACAAATAGTTTTAAAATTATTTATAAACAAATTGTAAATAATTATGGCACCTTATGACAAATAGGTTTATTTCGGGATATTTAAAAATAATAAATTAATATAAAAAGATAAAGAGAGCTGGGAGTTTCGAGAGAGCGATACGTCATCTATATTTTATCATCATCATCACCAGCCTATAACAGTCCACTGCTGGACATAGGCCTCCCCTAATGAGCGCCAAAGATGGCACTATCATTTGGGGGTTAATGCCCATAATTCCCACGCTGGGCATGCGGGTTGGGGATCGCAGTTCGGTGGAGTTGTTCTGCAGAGGGCGCTGCTGCCCGCCCTCCGCTGTGTTTCCCTTAGTCGCCTCTTACGACACCCACGGGAAGAGATGGGGTGGTGAAATTCTATGCCGGCACCACACGGCAATGCCGGCACCACACGGCCTATACTTAGGTAATAAGTATACGCCCATAGCTGATTGTGCCTCCCCAAACAAGAGAGGGCTTTTCATAATCACCACGCTTGGCGTTTACTTAGAAGGAATTGGCTACACTTGTAATACCATTAATTGGATTTGATTGATCCCATTTATTTTAGAAGTGGACTTACAAATAAAACTAAAACGTCTTTTGACAAAGATTAGCTACCTTATGGGTTATTCACGTAGTAGGTATACATACATATTAGTAAGTCACACCTAAAGCATAGATCACAATGAATAAAAATAAAATTATCCACTCTTACGAAATGAGATGAGTGGAGGGAAGGGGTCCAATTCATACCGCAACCCTGCGCCTCGGTGATTCTTGGATACGTATCCTATCACTCCATCTGCTATGAAAATAAAGCTTAAAATTTTAAAAAACAAAATTAAATATAGATACCCGGCGAGACGGTGTCACATAAATTCATGGCCACAATTAGAGCATCAATCCTAATTCCGTGTTGTCTCCACTATAAGACAGTTTGATGATGTTCAAACAAGTTAATTGATCCATAAATGGATGACTTGAATGAAGGTCATTTTGATTATGAAATGATGTAAGCAACAGAAAATTCTTTACTTTTAAACTTGTCGACCATTCCTGATCTTTTGTATACATCTTAGATAGGTATTAAATTCTTCAGCGTAACTATGTATAAAAAATAATCCTACAACCTAATTTTAAAAATAAAACTTAAAGGTGTTTAATTTGTTTAAGTTCATTAATAATCACAGATTGGCTCGTATTATCTACAAACTAAATGTTTTATTGATCATTCCAGGGGTTCGGAATGGGCCTGCAAGCAGCCGCAGCACCCATCTCCATCGCAGAATACTCCTCTCCGAAGCACCGAGGCGCCTTCCTCGCCACCATCGCCTTTTCCTTCGCCACTGGGATGCTGCTGGGCCATGTCTTCGGGACCCTGATGTACTGGCGCCCCGCCGGCATCGCCTGCGGAAGCTTCTATGCTATATCCCTAATACTGCTCTCCTTATCACCCGAAACACCGCCTTATCTCGCCTCTCAAGGACTGCAAACGCAATGTAGGAAATCCTTCCGATGGTTCAGAGGTACCAATGATGAATCGGAGAAGGAGTTAGAAATCATGATCAACAGTCAACGGAAAGCGCAGATAGCAAACACTTTAGCACCCAAAGAGCCTCTTATAACTAAATTAGTTGAATTGGTAAAGAAACCTGAGTTCTACAAGCCTACGCTCATCATGATGTTTATGTTCATTCTCTTCCAAATATCTGGGATGACCGTCATACCATCTTATACTGTCTTCATCATGAACGCGGTCACGAATGAGAGCATCGACCCTAGCATCAGCATGCTTATGGTAGACGTAGTAAGGTTCGCCACAGCTGTTCTGGCTTGCGTGGTGGTCAACAAGCTGAATAGAAGAACAGTTCTCTTCCTCGGGATTATCGTCAGCAGTCTTGCGTTGCTGGTGACAGCATTGATGATGTACCTGAGAGACTCAGGACATATAACAAAGGAATACGAATGGGCTCCTGTCATACCGGCTTTGGTTTACATTTTTGGAAAGACGCTAGGAATACTGCCTATACCGTGGGCGATTGCTGGTGAAATCTTTCCATTAGCTTATAGGAGTATAGGGAGTGGAATTTCGGGAATGTTTCTATCCATCATGTTCTTTGTAGTAGTGAAAACAGCCCCAGATTCCTTTGATAAAATAGGAGTTGAGGGTACGTTCACAGTCTATGCTGTATGTATAGCTGTTTGCGGGATTTTCTTATACTTTCTCTTACCGGAGACTAGAGGCAAGACGTTGTATGAGATAGAGTGCCACTTCAGAGGGGTAAAGGAGAGTGTAGGTGTTTCCGAGGATGAAAAGATTTTGGAACTACAGCGAGTTGAAGAGGGATGACAGGAGAAAGAAAGAGATAGGAAACGCTTTGTTAGCTCCCTAGAGCTGGCCCCGTATGTAGATGAGAAATGAAAGGAATGTAAAAGATAATTAAATTTTGAACAAATATTACTTAATGAATTTTTTATTTGACCAAATCCAACATTTCATAGAGATCTTAATTTTGAAGTAGATTTTATTAAAAAGACCACAGTATGGGTCACAGTCTACCACTTTTATACAAAGTATAAAAAAATATTCTTACCCTTAAACTAGTACAATATAACAGAACTGCATCGTCTCATCTCTGTGCCATTAGCCTCATTCAACGGCTGCGCACTCCTGACATCCTCAAGAGTTCTTCCTCTGAAAATATCTTCAATATCTTGAAGAGTCCTGTCTTTAGTTTCCGGCAGCATGAACCAAACGACAGTCAAGCAGATGGCCACAATACTGGCATACAAAATATACGTCAATGGCAGTCCTATATGTCCATTCAGCATCGGGAAACATTTGACAGCCACGAAAAAGTTCAAAGACAAGGCTAGAATACTGATGCCGGATCCCAAGCCTCTATATTCGAATGGGAATATCTCTCCTGATAATGCAAATGGGATAGAAGATATCCCTACAGTAAGTGTGAACATGTACAAGCCTATCAGAGATAAAGGTATCCACTGGCTGTCGTAAGGAAGGTTGCCAGACTCTTTCAGATACACGTACGTCGCCTTCCCGAAATAAGCCAGCACACAAACGAATCCCGTGCTGAAGAGCAACGTTCTCCGCTTCAAGGTCTTCATTAAGTACACAGCCAGAAGATTGCAGATCAGTCTCTCGATATCCATTACCACCATCAGGAACTTAGCGTTGGCTTCTGGTCCTACCACTTGCTGGATGATATCTGTTGCGTATGAACTGAACACGTTAATTCCTGCAAACTGGAACATGGTGTATAAAAACAGCATGATGATGATAGGTTTGAAGAATTCAGGTTTATGGCAGGTTTCGATGAAGTATCTGAACGCGCGTTTGAGCCTCATCGATAAGGGTATGTCCATTCCAGCCACGCTTGATTTCCGCACCATCTTTTGCGCTGTGATCATTCTCTCCAGCTCTGTCCCTTGTTCCTCGCTGGATCCTCTCAACCAGGTCCAGACTTCTGTAGCTTCCGTAAACCTTCCTTTATGTAACAGCCACGCTGGTGACTCAGGAGTGTACGCAATTAGAAGCAAGCTCAGAAACGGTACAAATGCGCAGATCAACGCAGACATTTGCCAGGAGAAGAAAGACCCTAGAGTATGCGCGAATAAAACTCCAATCGTCAGCGATAGCGACACGCAGGTCAAGAACATCCCTCTATTTCTCGGATCGGTCATCTCTCCGATGATTATAGAGCCGAGGACTCCCATCATGCCCATGGCGACTCCTTGCAAGAACCTGGCGATGATGAGGCCAGCGACGCTGTTGACGAGGATGATCATGAACCAGCCCACCAGGGAAGGAGCGATGGTCAGTAGGTGACACTTCTTCCTGCCGAGCACGTCTAGGATGCAAGTGATGATGATGTTTCCGCAGATAAGCGCAAAGCCCACGATTGAAGCTGGAACAGAAAAAAGAATCAGCATAAGAATAAATATGTGGGCGCTTATAGGGAGACATCTGATTGATTTGTTTGAAGGCTTATTACCGAAGGAAATAATCGACTTGTCGATATATATTAGCTATGAAACACATAAGTGTTTCGTAGCATAGAGATTGATTGATACACCAACAAGCAATATAAATTATGACATAATTTCTATTGTTATCATTGTTTGGTGTATGTTTGTATTGTAGTAGGTACCTACCTCCAATAAGTCATCATCATCATCATCATCATCACCAGCCTATAATAGTCCACTGCTGGACATAGGCCTCCCCTAATGAGCGCCATAGATGGCATCATTATTTGGGGGTTATTGCCCATAATCCCCACGCTGGGCATGCGGGTTGGGGATCGCAGTTCTATTTATTTATTTATTTATTTACAAAATCCACAGCTCTTAGAAATACAACTTGACTAAACTTATACTATATTACCTACAGCCAATAAAGGATTTACATTTTATGAGTCTAACACTTTTTACAATCACTAAATCTATAAATTTTACATAACAATTAAAATTAAGTTTATATATATACATAGTGCCTTAGGTATAAAATAAATTACGTTATCTACACTAATCCAGTTCAGTTAAAACCTGAAGAACCTCGCGCTTAAACCCCGATTTTGTAGTATTAAAAATATCTGTATTATTATAAACTTTATTGTAGTTTGTCTGTAGTCGCTTAACAAAAGAGTGGTGTGCATAGTTAGAGGTAGATTTAGACACAGCAAAGAGTTTCGTTTTTGTGTGCCTTGTGCGTTTGCTTGGTACATTTAAACATAACATTTTCAAGATTAGCTCCGGACAATCTATGTAGCCGTTGCATAGGCCATGGAGAAAGGACATGTCTGCTAGTTTACGTCGATTTTCAAGGCTAATAATGTTATGATATTGACACGATTCCCTATAGTCAACAGTTCTTCCGTAACCACGATAACATCGATAGTTGAGGTGTTTTATAAATTTACTTTGAATGCTCTCTATGCTTTGTATGTACATTAGGTACTGCGGGTTCCATACTGAACTGCAATACTCCAGGATGCTTCGCACGTATGAGTAATATAGGATTTTCAGACAACCAATATCTGAGAAGGGGCGACTAATTCTTAATATAAATCCCAGACTTTTATAAGCTTTGCCAACTATAGAGTCAACATGATTTGAGAAAGTTAGTTTTGCATCCATTACCACCCCAAGGTCCTTTATAAACTCGGATTTATCTATATTAACACCATTTATTTGATATTGAAAAAGTTTCGGAAGTTTTTTCCTTGTAAACGATAAAAAAGAACATTTAGTAACATTGATACCGAGTCGATTCCTAGTATAGTATATGGCTAACCTATCAAGATCAGATTGTAGGCTCAAGCAGTCAGAATGATTTTGAATTTTCATATAGATCTTGGTGTCGTCCGCGTACATAAGATACCGTGAATATTTCAAACATAAGCCAATATCATACAGGTACGAAACATATAGTAGAGGTCCCAAAATGGAGCCTTGTGGAACTCCAGATGGTATGGAAATGAAGTCGGAGCAGAAGCCACCAACAACCACCGCTTGAGAGCGATTACGTAGATATGACTCAATCCATCTTAATAGGTTGCCGCGAATACCGAGCTCACAAAGCTTATGGAGGAGTATGACGTGGTCAACACGATCGAAAGCCTTTTCAAAATCTGTGTAGATCACGTCCACCTGAGAGCCCCCATCCATATTATTGGCAATGTAATCAATGAAAACGCCTAAGTTTGTGCATGTCGAGCGTCCCTTCATAAACCCATGTTGTTCTTCTGGGACTAAATTGGATACAACGGGGTAAACGCGATTGTGAACTACCCTTTCAAAAAGTTTACTAATAACGTTGAGGATGGATATGGGGCGATAATTTTCAATTACTGCTTTAGAACCTTTTTTGTGGATAGGAACTATATAGGCCTGCTTCCAAATGTTTGGGAAGTAACCATCCTTTAGACATCGGTTAAATATTAAAGAAATAGGAGCACACAATGTGTCCGCGCATTTAAAATAAAATATTGGCGGAATGTTATCACTTCCAGCTCCCTTTGTGATATCTAGGTTTTTAAGAAGTTTCTTGATCTCATCGCTATTAACTTCTATATCGTGAGTAATACTTTGGCAACTATCACTGAGCTCATTTAGAAAGTAGTTGTCAGCAGGCTGATTAAAGTTTTTCTCAAAAAACCGATTAAAACCGGAGCAAATATCAGTCTGAGTTTCAAGCGTCACGTTGTCAAAGGACATTTTTTGAGGATAGTTAGAATTACATTGCCTCTTTGATTTCACAAAGGTCCAGAAAAGCTTGGGATTAGATTTAATTTTGTGTTGAGAGTGATTAATATAGTTTTTGTAGCATTCTTCCTGGAGAACCTTTTGCCTTTTTCTAAGCTCAGCGAAGAAAAAATAATCGTTGGGATTTTTATAGCGTTTCCAATCCTTATGCACTTTAGACTTTTCTTTAATTAATTTTATTAAAGCTCGGCTATACCATATCGGATAATTACAAGTGACAGAGCGACGAACTTGCGGTATATTATCGACTAGTTCGGTGGAGTTGTTCTGCAATAAGTCATCATAAAGAGTTTATTATCGTGCTCACTAATGGAAGGCGAAAGGCGAAGGACAATAACAGCAGTTTATTTCCATCCATCTCTAAATGATGAATCATAATATGTTTTGTTGCCAGCTGCAATAAAAAACTCGAACGACACGCTCTGACACAAGAAGGAGTCAATTCCTGTCGGGGCGCGCCATGTTTCTGTTAATTAGTGCGTTATGAAAAGATCTGAAGCTTACCAATCCATGATTCCTCTGCAGGAGTAGCGTGGATTTTGGACTCTGTCTCCCGCAGACTGGGGATCAGCACCGCTGAGAAGCCGATGGCGGCGCCGTGACCCACGATGTTCAGAGACACGCTGGCGGTCAGGAAACACTGGAAGAGATAGATGCTTGTGTAAAATTTCAGTTCCTCTAAAATGCTGACACGCAGCTACTTAAATCCCATAGCTTCAAAATTGGAACGTCCCAGATCTCGCGTGTTGTGAAGCGTTGGTTGGCCAAGTTTATAATTTCTTTAGATATAATTATGTGGATAACATTGACAAGTATCCACCTAAGAAATCATCGGGCGATGTTATCGCTAAGCGATAAAGCCCACAAATAAAAGAAAATATTGTACCAGCAGTGAGTGGTACCTTACTGTGGCCTTTTTAATACTCCTTGAGAAATCGGCTAAAAAAAAAGCAGTGGGTACATACGATCTCGATAAACGATGGTAGATTACGATTTTGTTTTAACCCGTTTTTTAAGAATTTGACCTTAAACGAACCGGGTTAGGGTCTTGTGCTGCCTCGCAATAGTCTACTCTAGACGAGTTCCTTTCCTAAGCTGTTATCGCTACGAGAATAAAAATCTGGTGACACACGCTACTACAATTTATACTCGTACTATAGTCAACAACACATTAATTAAAACAAAGCAGTAGGTAACCAATCAATCATTCACTTGATGCTCATGCATGAACACGCGCTTTAATTATGAATAGGATAGGAATAGAATATTATGTATAGGTATGTATAGCACGTGTTGCTACTCATAAGAAACAAACTCCTTTCAATTCAACAGCATTGGACTTGTTCAGTCTGCTACATGAATCAATCAAGAGAGGTCGAATCAATCGAATAATCTCGAATATCAATATCACGTACTTTTACTTTTGCAGATTTTAACCGTGTTTTGCGTTCTAAGGGCTTTTCAATGCAACATTTTTTAAAAAAGGGGATTGCCATACACTAAGGTGGCGCTGTATGCTAGGTTAAAACTTAAAACACTTGAGCTATGTCTGTATACATTGGAACAGAAAAATAATGACACTTGACATTGACACTTGAATTTCGTGCTGCGCCATCTAGAGTCAAATTATAAAGTGTGGTTGCTTTTTTCAACATTGCGTTAAAAAACCCCTTTGCGTCTAGTATCGTCGGATATCCGAATGACAGGAAAACAGCCCTTAGAACATAGAATTACTTACATCGTAAATGTAAGGACAATCATTTGTACTCTATTACATTGGGTGTTTCCGTCAAAATAGATGCACGTTTGTAAATAAATAAATAAATTTTCTAGTGAAGCCCTAACCCGACCCAAACCAGTGCCCTCACCTATTTCATGTTATTGTTACGTTGAACTGCTGAAAGACTGCAGGCAGATGCTGGATGCGACAAGCTGAACATAGGACAATGGCTTCTAAGGGGAGGCCAATGTTCAGCTGTGGACTAACATGGGCTGATGATTATGGTCATCACCATCATCATCAGTACGTTAAACTTAAATTTTAAAATGTTTGGGCAGTTTGTGTTATTATAAACTCTTCCACTGCTACTTCTCATAATAAGAAGGATGAAAATATATATACAACAAGTTTATAATTGTCAATTCTAGATGGCGCTGTAATTTTATGGAAACTGTAAAATTAAGAAATATTTGTGTACACCAACTGTGATTTTGTCTCTATAATACCAAACGTGTATCTATGTAGTAAAATCAGACTTCGAAATAGATAAGATAATAATCAATAACATGTGTCATAATTAAGACTGATTAGTGATTAGGTTAGTCGATTACGTAACTACGGGTATTGCAGAGTATGTAGAATTTACGAGCACTCTATAGTTACGAATAAATCACTAAATAATGTTCGACAATCTACACAACAACACCAGGCCCCAAGCTAAGCAGAGCTTGTGTTATGGGTACTAGATGTCTGATAAATACAATACACTACATCGATAGATATTTCTTTATAAAAGAACAAGTCCAGAAAACCCTTAAAATATCTGCGGATAGTAAAAAGATTTGTCCTGCGGCGGGAATCGATCCCGCAAACTCCTGCGTTAGTAGGCGGACTTTCGGCCACCACGCCACAGAGCGACAGCGTAGCACCTTGTCAAACTAGTAATATTGTTCTACCTTGACATAATAGACATACAAATATATCCATTATCAAGTGTTTTGTCGATGCTCTTGCCTTGATACAAAACAAAAAGACTCAGTATGAAAGTGAGCGGGTTAACTACGAACCTATGTGTGTTTGAAGAACACCAACGATGATGTCCCTAGGCAAGGGATGAAACGTGTTCTACATGCTATGCCCCACTATGTCATCTATGCCCCACAAAAACTGGGTCTACATATATGTAGGTAGGTATATTAAATAGCGGTCTGCTTCGCACAGGTATATAAAAAAAACATATTTTTTAAATATTCTATTGCCAATGTTCATCACGGAAAATTTAGGATTCTTATGGTGAAAGAATTTTTCAAATCAGTCCAGTAGTTTCGGAGCCTATTCAATTCAAACAAACGAACAATTAAATCTTTCCGCTTTGTAATATTAGTATAGATATATATATTTTATTATTATTATATTGACATAAATAGAATTGTATGCAGTGTAGTTTTTCAATACGTCTAAATAAATATATCTCACATGTTTATTTGTCATTTGCACTTATTGGACACTTATACAAAACCAATTCATTGTTCATAAAGTGCTCTTATAAAGAAAGTCAAACAATATAATGTCAATAATGGCTTCGCTACAGATATGGCGTTATCCAATGGTTAATCTCTTACTAAGGCTAGTCTCAAGCCGGCCTTATTAAAGGCCAATTTATCTAAGTCGTCGCGAATCGACTCCTTCTAAAATAGTCCTGAATGTCGTAAGAGTTAATTATGGGAACCAAGAAGGTCAGTAGCTTCTGCTGAGTATTTTTATCTCCCGCACTGCCACCAAAAAACGTAGGTATACCAAGTGATTATGCTAAAATTAAACGAGAAGCGATATAATGTATATTGGCCGTGTGGTGCCGGCATAAATTGCACCAACCACCTCAACTCTTCCCGTGGGTGTCGTAAGAGGCGAGACTAAGGGAAAACACCGGGCGGCGGCAGGCAGCAGCGCCCTCTACAGAACAACTCCACGAACTGCGATTCCCAACCCGCATGCCCAGCATGGGGATTATGGCCAATAACCCCCAAATGATAATGCCATCTATGGCGCTCATTAGGGGAGGCCTATGTCCAGCTGTGGACTATAATAGGATGGTAATATTAATAATGATTATGTTGATGCTAAAATTCCCCTAGTTTGGAGGGTGGGATATACTGCTGTGAACGTGTGATTTGTTCCACTTTCGTCCTTGCTTTCGTCTCGCAGAGTTTTACCCCACATGAAAAATTTCACGTTCGCCCCACACTATGTATTCCTGGTTTACCTCGAAATTTGGCCTGGGCCTTCCTTCACTATTGCCAATTCCAACGTGTTTCACTTGTTTTTCACAGATATGACAAGACAGCGGCGTGGAATCGAACAAAATATTTAGAACACAATGACATTGTGACGTCACACGGTTTGGGCCAGGAATCTCCCATTTCATAGAGAATAAGGTCCCTGATGACAATGAGCATCAGTCGCTTTGCGTCAAAAGGAGAGTTTTAACAAAGAATATTTGGTAAACAAACAATACGCAACACATTTGAAATCGTGCCAAAGCATTTCATTTTCAATGAAGGGCAAATGTTTACGTTGAATCCAAATCGAGACAAAGGAACTAGGGATTTGGAAAACATCTATTTGTTAAGGTCACTCCAGGTGTAAACATAATCAGAGACAAAATCAATTTCACCTTCCATTGATACTAAAATAAAATATTAATAATTAGTATTAGACCTTAGGCATTCCGTAGGCTTACTACACAGTTTAACTATAGTACAGCCGTTTTGTAAGACCTCAAATAAATTTAGATATTAATTAAAAGAAAACTTTTTGTTCAACCGAAAAAGGCTAGAATATATAAATAATTTGGACAATCCACTCAGCATCACATAGCCCCAAGTTAAACAGAGATCGTGTTATGGGTACTAGATGACTGATATACTTAATACAATATATTACATTATACAATACAGATTTTTTAACTGTACACGGAATACCACTAGAACACTGGAAAAATATATGCATGTCGTAAAAACTATTATATCGTAACTTAACATTCCCGTTAAAAACTATTTAATTTGTCATTTAAGTTTGTTACTTCCATTTCAGACAACTCACAATACAATTCAAAAAAACACTCACTTAAGAATTTACAGAAAATACTCACTTGTCTCAACAAAGGGGAATATTTCCCCTCCTTCGTATCACCCATTTTGTAAAAATCACATCAAAAACAGTCCATCATTACGTCCAAGCCGTCCGAGACCACAATCTGAAAGAACCTAGTCACTTAATAATCAGCTTTAACAACACAATGATTAGATTAATCAGTGACGTTTTAAGGCACTACAGATTAAAATAATATGCGATTTTACTGTAAACTATCTTAAAGATCTATAAAGGAGAAGAAACTTCGGGAGACTGAAGAAAAGCGTACAGAACGCGAGCACTTTTCAATTCGTACCTTTTATAACTGTTGATTTTCGTCATGTTTGAAAGAGACGCATGCACTGAAGAAATGCCAAGAAAATGTTTAAGGCGCGCGGTTTTTAACACATACAACAACACATTCAGTTATAACGATTTAAGTTTGTCTATATCATAATCGTAGAAAAAACTGTCTGAGGATAATCTTTATAAGCTTGGTATAAAAAACTGAGTAGATTGAATCTGGGGCTAGTGCAACAACGTATCCCAGCTTGCAGTGTTAGTAACGGTGATAATCAGTGCCAGTATAGGAAGTGTGGTTGATATCTTTCTATACATAGATCTATCTATACGTGATTGCTGCCAAGCTGATTGCCTTGCTTATCATTGATAGTTAAAATTTCGACTTGGCAATCTCCTGCATGACACATTTGCTCTTCGTCGTTAACATCAGGTTTTCGTTGACAGCTGATCATTACGCCTTCGCTTTTCCCCTATAATATGCACAACCGGAAAACAGTTTAGTTTATTTTTGACATCTATTTTTGACTTAGAAAACGTACTATTAAATAAAATAATATAACTATACTTTACTAACTAGGTACTTTAGTTTCTTTACTTTTTTGACTTTGAACTGTTGGATGTCCATTTAAACTTTTGCCATCCATTCGCCACAATTATATTCTCTTTATTACTAGCGCCATCTGTTATGTCTGTTACAAACTAAATACCATAGCTTTTAAATCGGAAAATTTTCAGTTCATCAAACTCGTGCTGAAATGTTGGCTGCTAATATTTGTCAAAATTAATGTTTCCTGTAAGGTTTAAGAGATGGCGTCGTCGTTAAGGTTGTTCGCACGATTCGGCGCGAGATGTTCAATTCAAATATATTTTCTAGCTTTTAATATTTTGTGGGTCTACAAAATTTATTATCCTATAACTATAGTACATAGTCTACAAGGAATAAAAAAGCCGAAAATTAATTTGCCGCAATTGATAAACCATTAAAAAAGTTTGGACCTACTTATTGTACAGTTTTTTCATACTACTAGACTAGGTAAGCAGAATAGAAATTGGTTTGAGATTTGCGGCAAAGAACTTCTCCGAGGTTTTATTGAAATTATATATACCTAACTATAATTTTATATGATGTAAACCATAGAAAAACATTAATTTCGCGTCTGCTAATGAATGCTAAGTGCTAATGCTAACCCGTGACGGTTTTCGTGCTAACGGGAAGCGGCGAATACCTTCCCAAGGTTTCGCGGCACTATATTATTGACTAGGTATGTAGGTACCTTGTAAAATAGATTGATAGTTATGTTTTTGGCAACCAACAAGGTGGCCTCATACCTGTTGAATTTTTTGGTGTCTTGACTCATCTTCTAGAAAATAATCATTGATTATGGAAGCTAAAGATGGTAACAGGGGATAAAGCTAAAATAGTCCGATATTATTATGTAGGTGGTCCGATGACGCATATTTTGTTTGGCAGTTATAAATAAAACCCGAGTTTGCAGTGTAGGCGTATTTATAAGTTTTCTGTTTTGATGATTCATATTCCATCTAGCTAGATACAGTCAACTTCATCTGATTATGTTAACTATTTTGAGCATCGAAATACACATGACATGACATGTGGGAACTGTTTGGTTCGGAAAAACTTGAACCAAGAACTTTTTGTAAGATGACTGTACCCATCGAAAAATCTGGATCTACCTAACCTACCAATAGCCTGCTTATCTATGATTTTTTAGTTTGTTTTCAGTCTGTTACACCTATAGCTAATAGCTAAATGAAAAATAAAAACCAGAAGCTTA
Organism: Eupithecia pulchellata; assembly: GCA_963931895.1. NCBI lineage: Eukaryota > Metazoa > Arthropoda > Insecta > Lepidoptera > Geometridae > Eupithecia > Eupithecia pulchellata. Next base: position 796,577 of record OZ007545.1, read on the forward strand.
AATTAAATAATGTTTATTTTAGTGTTTCCAACAATGATCAATGCTAATACAAATAAATTAAATCAGTCTTACAAATTAATAGTGCAAGTTATCACAATGGTAGTACTAGGGGTTGCATTATCCGTTAAATTTTCGTATCCGGATAATTCGGATAGTAGTGAGCCTTACTATTCGGATATCCGGATATTTCGGATAATTCGGATAATTGAAAAATATACATAAAAATTAAATTACAACAAGGAAAATGGGTTTTTAAAGTATAAGTATTTATTAATTTATACTTAAAAAACGTTAGGCATGATGTCAGTAACTAAAAATCACTAAAATTATTTATTTCTTTAATAAAATTTGGGCCATGGAATACAAAACACGCATTTATTTTTTTATTAATAGTGAGATTGATATTTAATTTAATAAAATAAAACTACGAAATACGGCAATCCGCCATGATAGGCTGAACACCAATCAGAGCAAATGACGTCATCTCTGAGTTGACTATACAAGCATCTTGTTTCGTTAGCAGCACTGGTTATCTGTATTATTTACGATTCAACTTTATTTTCACCGAGTTAGGTCTAGTCGTTTTATTAAATCGAAAGTGAAATAACCATGTCACGATGGAACAAGGATTCACTAAGGTTTCATGCGGACTTGTGACACCGATCCCATCAAATGATATTCCATGAATTCTCCATATCATTTGGCAACTGAAATTTGAATAAAATACATAATAAGATCACAGTGATGCGATACGAAACCTAACCTCAAAAAAGTTTATTTATTATTATTAAATTTAGACCTCAAGCAAGATCATTATACCACATACTATTTTAAAATTCCTGCAAAACAAAATAAAAACTTACGTCAAAGTGATCTTCACAAAAATAATGGTGAGTACTAGGCAATATCGCTGTTGAATCCCGCCTTGCAAGTTTAAGCCACTTGTCCCGTATAGTTTTCTTATGCGGAACGAACATAAATAACTTATTAGGAGTTTTTATTGATGTATTCTTACACTGAGGGACCGCACACCACTTGTACACTTTCTAATTCATATTTAATAACAAAAAATAACAAAATTATTCAATGAACGCCTAGTGTTTACGTTTAGTTTACTCAGACGTGACGTCACAAGCGACGCCATGACATGGACAAGCGTTTTGGTGCGAATTATAAATAATAAGACTAAATTGTTAGTGTTTTCCTACTAAACCTTTAATTTCTGCAGAAAAATGTTATTCATTGTAAATAATATGTATTTTCGAATATACAACAGTTTTTCAAAATCTGTCATCTTGCCTATTCGCATAGAAACTGAACAACATAGAGATTAAAAATAAGGGTATCACTCAAATGGGTTGAAAAACTAAAATATCTATGAAATAAAAACGGTTTACTTCTTTCCATCGAACTTATTTTTTAACATAAATACGAATCCTTCCTCCGTAACGTAACGTAAATCAACTTCCTGTTTTATTAGATAGGTACTCTAAAATGATTTAAACAAAGAAACAACACAGTCATGAGATCAAACTTACAAGTGTACCTACACACACACGTTTATGTTATATATCAATGAAATTAAATAAACATCTCTTTCCATCGAACCTCGGTCTGTGTCGGTGTCGTCGAATCACTAAGCAACCAGTGTCAACGATAGTGTTGCGATTGCGCGCTACCCCTAGTGTAGGTCTTGCTTGTTTATAGCTTCAAATTCAGAAACACGCACGAATTAATATATGTTTATTTTAGCAACACAAAGTATTGTATGCATTAAATATGTATAACATTTCTAAAATGCTGGATGCGTTGTAGTGTTGTGTCGTGAATTAGAAAAATCAACTGTAGGTAACTATCCGTATTATTCGTATTATCCGGATAAAGGAGCTCCCATTATCCGGATAATAAAATTGGCGGATATCCGGATAATACGGATATCCGGATATCCGGATTGCAATCCCTAGGTAGTACTAGAGGAAAAATAAAAGATCCTAATTTAATCAACTTCTTCCACTGTAGGTCCCTGGTTGCTCTGGTAACCGGGGTTTCCACCAGGCATGTTGGCGTTAGCTCCTCCGTGCATTTTACTCATGATTGGGGAGCAAACTCTCTGGACCTCCTTCATTCTGTGTTCATACTCCTCCTTATCGGCCAAGGAGTTGTTGTCCAGCCACTTCAGAGCTTCATCGCAGGCGTTTCTTGCCGTTGACTTGTCGTCTTCCGTTAGCTTATCGCCAGCATCATCCAAAGCCTGCTTTACACTGAAGACGTAAGATTCGAGAGCGTTGCGAGATGAGACCCGTTCGCGTTGCTTGTCGTCCTCTTCCTTGTAGCGCTCTGCTTCAGCCAACATCCTGTCGATCTCGGCCTGCGAGAGGCGGCCGCGGTCGTTCTTGATGACGATGTTCTTGCTGCGACCGGTGCTGTTTTCTTTGGCCGAGACGTTAAGTATTCCGTTGGCGTCCATGTCGAAGGTAACATCGATTTTCGGGACTCCTCTAGGCGCCGGTGGGATGCCGGTCAGATCGAAAGTGCCGAGTAGGTTGTTGTCTTTGGTCATCGCTCTCTCGCCTTCGTACACTTGGATGGTGACAGCTGGTTGGTTGTCAGAGTAGGTGGTGAAGGTTTGCGACTGCTTGCAGGGGATTTTGGAGTTGCGTTCGACGATCTTCGTCATTACACCACCGGCGGTCTCGATGCCGAGTGATAGGGGCGCCACGTCAACGAGTAAGACATCCTGGATCTTGGAGTGCGTTTCGCCGCTGAGGATGGCCGCTTGGACTGCAGCTCCGTATGCCACAGCTTCGTCGGGGTTGATGGACAGGTTCAGCTGCTTGCCACAGAAGAAGTTCTGCAGCAGATTCTGTACTTTCGGGATGCGGGTGGAACCTCCTACAAGAACAACGTCGTGGATCTGGCTCTTGTCCATCTTAGCGTCTTTCAGGGCCTTCTCCACCGGGTCAAGGGTGCCTCTGAAGAGGTCCGAGCATAGTTCTTCAAATCGGGCGCGGGATACTCTAGTGTAGAAGTCCACACCATCGTAGAGGGCGTCGATCTCGATGGTGGCTTCAGTGCTGGAGGATAGGGTGCGTTTAGCGCGCTCAGCAGCGGTTCTCAAACGACGGAGAGCGCGAGGGTTGGAGCGTAGATCCTTCTTGTATTTCCTCTTAAACTCTTCAGCCAAGTGGTTCACCATTCTGTTGTCAAAATCTTCGCCTCCCAGATGCGTGTCTCCCGCTGTCGCTTTCACTTCAAATAACGAACCTTCATCGATCGACAGGATGGAAACGTCGAAGGTTCCTCCCCCGAGATCGAAGATGAGCACATTTCGTTCACCTTTGAGGTTTTTGTCCAGGCCATAGGCGAGTGCGGCTGCTGTGGGCTCGTTGATGATGCGGAGGACGTTCAAGCCAGCAATGGCTCCAGCATCCTTAGTGGCTTGGCGCTGAGAGTCGTTGAAGTAAGCCGGCACTGTGATGACAGCATCCCTCACTGATGTTCCGAGGTAAGCTTCGGCGGTTTCCTTCATCTTCGTCAGCACCATACTGCTGACCTCCTCAGGTGCGAATCGTTTGGTTTCTCCTTTGAACTCGACCTGGATTTTCGGTTTTCCACCATCGCTGATGACTTTGAAGGGCCAGTGTTTCATGTCCGCTTGGATCTTGGGGTCGTCGAATTTCCTTCCGATGAGGCGCTTGGCGTCGAAAACTGTGTTGTTGGGATTGAGGGCGACCTGGTTCTTAGCGGCATCGCCGATGAGCCTCTCGGTGTCGGTGAAGGCGACATAGGAAGGCGTCGTCCTGTTCCCCTGGTCGTTGGCGATGATCTCCACATTCCCGTGCTGCCATACTCCAACGCAGGAGTAGGTGGTACCAAGATCAATTCCGATAGCTGGCATTTTCTTTCTCTTGTATTCACTGGTTTAAAATTCACTGATTCAAAACTTGCTGTAAACTTCGCTTGTAGAATCGCGTTGATAAGTTTAGTTAGTTCGCAAAGAACTCGCTTCTTGTTGCTTTCGTGTTTCAAATTATTCTGGTTTCCCGCCGACCAAGGCGCGCTTTTATATGAAACGAATACGGTTCGAGAATTTTCGCGAATGTGCTAGGCTCGGCCAATCAGAGCGCACGGGTCATCGAAGATTCTCGGGTTTAATTCTAGGTCAGCCAATGAGAGAGCAGACAGAGTGAAGGAGAAAGAATCTGTTTTTTGTCTCTCTCGCGCAATTTGAGCGACCACGTAGGATTTTACCCTATTTTTAAGGAAATGTATCGTGAATGTTTAGGCTTTTCGACGTTATAATTATAAATTAATAACTAAATAAAACAAATTATATCAAGGTATCTGCTTATTCATTATGAATGTAAGCGGGTTAACTACGAACCTATTATATGCGAATTCATCAAACTACGATAGTTTTTATAGTTAAAAAGTTATATTGAACTTGTTTTATAATGTTTTGCTTAAAAATGGAAATATTGAATAATAAAATATAAATATACCTATAATAATAAAGTCTAATTACTTAAAACTTTTTTTTTCAATATTTGACTAGTGACCCTCTCCTGCTTCGCACGGGCCCAATGCTGATATAAAAACCTTCCTCATGAATCACTCTATCTATTAAAAAACCGCATAAAAACCCGTTGCGTACTTTTAAAGATTTAAGCTTACATAGGGACAAACAGACAGACAGCGGAAAGCAACTTTGTTTTATTCTGTTCATGTAGTGATGCGCCTACTAGGTCCATTATCTGCTTCGTAAAATAAATACTTTTTACAACATATACTTAATAAGTATTTCAAAATTAATTCTTGAAAAAATAATTATGATCATAAATCCTCATTCAAATGACGCAAATGTATAAATTTATAATACAATTAGGTAATTTGAAGGTACTCGTAGGGAATAATCTTTTCCAAGACATGGCAACACATCGTGGGCCGAGAACGCACGGAAAACTTCTCGAAGCACACGAGTGGGAAAGAGACAGAGTGGTACGGAGCTTCAATATGTGCGACAGAAACGGCAGATTCATTTGCGTCAGCTGTTCGATCGACCAAGGCCGAGGGGTGAAAATAAAACAACCCTAGACTAGAATGTTCCACCCTTCAGTTATGCATTTTTTAAAGTTGCATCATCCCTGTCAATAACCACGAGTAGGTAGTTAGGTACTTTACTAAACTTGACTTGTCTAAGTGCTTATTTCAAGCTTATTTGTGAGCATAAAGAAATAAAGTTACCTATTGAAATCTGAAATCGTTATTGTTGTTTATGTATGGGGATTTCATCAGATTCGTTTATTTTTGATCGGACAATTATTTAGTCTACCTTAGGCACTACCACTGATAAGATTAGATTCTTTATCTACAATAGTACCTATTAAGTCAATACATCTATGAACTCTTGTTGTACAGTCATTAAAATATCTATCGGTTCTCTAAATATCGGTACTGACAAATTTTAATACCCTAGGTAGGCTAGATATATAAAAAAAATCGCAGTGTCCGCTGTGCCCACAACTAGTCTACATAGACAAGAATAATGTGTCTTTTATATGGTAATGTAATAGCTTCTACAAGAAGATATCAATTCATACTACAAACCTACAAACAGATTGTTTATATGAATAAATGAATATGAATATATAAAATGCTTGGGATGAGTTTTGCTCTCAACTCGAAAAAAAAAATACCTAAAACAAGTTAACAGTGATGTTAATCAAATCACTAATCATTGCAAGGTAAAGCTTTCTTGTTCGCAATATTGAAGTGAAGTGAACACTTTTCCCTTGTTTTACACTCAGACAATTTGTCTGAGGTTTTACATAGATATGTAAAGTAATAGTACTTTAGACTTTAGTGATATGTTATGTAATGTGTACTTTGTGATGTGCCAAGCAAGAGTCCTGTAAGGTTTTACTAGTAGATTCGTTTTCGACAAGATTTTTTTTAAGATTTTTCGTCCGGCCGAACAAAGTTACACCTGCTTACATTGTAGGTAGGTAGGTATGGTGTAGGGTTTTTTTAGTTGTTGTTACTCTATGATGCAATGCAATGTAAGTGATTTTATAAATTGTTTTTAAATGGTGGGTAAAATAATGACTTAGAAAAAAATTGAGCCTAGTAAACAGAGTAAAAGGTGGTAAAAGCCTAGGATAATTATTATATTGGCAATGCCTGAAAATTATAATTTAACATGCCCTAGTTAGGTATTCCTACCGGTTTACTAAATTAATAAGATTGATGTTAATTTAGTAAACCGGTAGTAAGATTGATGTTAGAATCTTTGGAAGGCTTTGGAAGTTAAAGGATCCTTCCAATACCCCACTGACCTACTTTACAAATCTTTCTAGAAAAGCAGAGTGACTGACGATAAAAACGTTACGTCGGCTCTAGAACTTTCTTTTGCGCCATCTACGATATAAATGAAGCTTCAAATAGTAATTCTACTCGATACTAGATGGCGCTTTTAAAAAGAATTATAATAACATCATACACAGAATACATATTAGTAAGTTCTAAATTATTGATTGCAGCTTTGCAGGGTTGAATGCCCGCCAACATGGTGCAGACGCCTCCTTGTTCAGTGGGTGCCATGGAATATTCGAGCGAGAGACATTATTGAACATAGCTACGTGGACGATATAGTGCTCCTGTGTCTATCAATTTATTAATATGATCTGTAATACTTATGCACGCAATGTAACTTTAACGACAAATACAAAAAGAGTAAGGTTGTCGTAATTACAGGGGGAAAAAAGGCTCCCCAAAACGTAGGTTAGGTACCTAAACAATTAGTAATTTTAAAATAAACAAATTATTATTCTTTAATCTTTATTGATCTATACTAATATAATATATATATATATATATATATAATATTATAAAGAGGAAAGATTTGATTGTTTGTATGTTTGTTTGTTTGTTTGTTTGAATTGAATAGGCTCCGAAACTACTGGACCGAGTTAAAAAATTCTTTCACCATTAGAATCCTTAATTTTCCGTGATGAACATAGGCTATATAATATTTTCAAAAAAGTTAGGGATCCGCATGAAAAATTCAATAATTGAACCGTGGGCTGTATATTCAACCTCTTTTTCTATTATGGCGCGTCAGAATAGAAAAAGAGGTTGTATAGCGCACGGTGCTTGCTTTTTCTCTACGGCCAGTGTCAGTTTTGGAATGTCGAGTCTATGTCAAAAACCCCAATGCTGTTAAAAAAAGTAAAGATCCATATGAAAACTGTGAAACCCATCGTTTTAGTGTGTATAATTTCTGAAATTTTTGTTTAATACCCGTGCGAAGCCGGGGCGGCCGCTAGTTTCAAATAAGACGTAGGTAAGACTGTATTATCGAAAGGAACACAGGGCGTTGGCTGTAAGAGCAAATGGCCCGTAGATTTGCTCATTGTTCCATCTCAGGTGAAATGTCACAGCTTTGAACGAGGGCCTATGCTGCCGTCCCTAACATAAGTGCAATAACTAGGTCAAAGCTACTTTCGAGAAAAACGCGTCTAAAGATTTTTTTTTGTTTTTCATGTATCTCAATTTCTATACAAGATATCGACTTGAAACTTTCACAAGGCTATAGATAAAAATGTATAGAATATTATGTAGTACCTTGAATTGGTAAAAGTGTTAACTAAGGTACTTAAAATCACAGAATTTTACTTATGTTTAGGACTTTAATATAAATAGACAGAATGATTACTAGTCATAACCGTAGTAAAATAAATAGTATAGTTATCCCTTATCATTAGCAATTTAACATATTTCACTTTTGAGTAGCAGGTTATTCCTATTGTTTCTAGTATGTTCAACCGATTAGTGCAATAAGCGTCTGACATATTTCGGTTTTCATTAGTAAAATAAGCTTAGATGTCAGTTGTCATACTCCAATTAAATTAAATATCCAACTCCTTACAGCCAACACCTACATATATTCTGTATAAATAAAACGATTTGGTACGTAATGGAATCTTTATTGTATGTCATACCTACATAATCAGTCTAAAAAACTTCTTTCTACTAAGTTAACTCTAGAAATCTCACTACCACTCTAAACAACTAATATTTTTTATAACAATGAGCCGTACTATTTTAAGTACATAATATGCAAACACTAGCTGACCCCCTCGCAATTTTATTTGCGTGGACTTTAGGGTAAAAAATCTTGAAGAAATCATCTAATACCCTATTTTAAGAGTCGGAAATTCCTGAAACCCGCTTTACAATCATGTATCACGTAATCCCGTTATAAGGGTTTTCTTTAAAAAATAACCATTTACTGTATTTTTTTCATAGTGAAAGATAATGACACGATGGACTTCAAACATTCTACTTTAGCCCATCTCAAACTTGAACAACCGTATTTATCCCATTTTCAGGATTATTTTGAAAAATCCTAATGTACGTATTCAATATTTTTGTTTGTGTAGTTTTCTCTGTAAATTTTAAGCCAATAGCGTCAATGGTTGATAAATTTCACCACAATAACCTCAATAGTTCGACTTCCTTTTCATACTTATATAGTAACATTTTTGAAAAATCCTGAAACACGTGTTTTGATTTATAGTTTTTTCAGTAGGTACATACTAAAAGTTTCAAGTCATTAGTGTGCTATATTAAAAAGTTATAGACATTAAAATACGGAGCGAAACTACGAATCTAAAACTTGAATAACCCAAATCACCCTACTTTCAGGAATATATTGAAAAATCCTGAAACACGTGTTCAATATTTTTGTATGTTTAGTATTTCCTGTAAATTTCAAGAAAATCGAGCCACCGGTTACAGAGTTACAAAAAGGGCGAAAAAAACTTCTCCCCTTTTCACCCCTTTAGGGGTGGAATTTCCAAAAATCCTTTCTTAGCGGGTGCTTTTGTTGTAAAAGGAACCTACTTTCCAAATTTCAGCTTTCTAGCTTCAGCGGTTTAGGCTGGGCGTTGTCGCCAGAAAATCGCCTGTTCAGATTAATGTAATAAGGCACAACGAGATCAGCTTTAATCAGTCTGGCAAGCTTAACTCTACTCGTAAAAAGTCATATTTATGTATCAATAAAATTATCTCAATTTTAACACTAATAATACAACTTAAGAACTAAGAATCTAATTAAAAAGAAAACAAATCTCACTTATACCTGTTTTTAAAACAATCAGGGAAACTATCTTAGGTATTTTACCTTATTTATGGCATAACAAGATCAAAGTTTTAAAAGTCTAAATACAGTTTCATTAATTTTCAGTACACAAAGTAAGATTAAACTTAATTTAAGTGCTAAATTTAAGTTTGGCACCCTGGAAGATTCAGGTAAATTTAACCAGAACGCTCTCCTGGTTATAGGCATTAAAGGTACCAAATCTGCTATGATACGTTCTTTGCGCTCTATGGTTATCCCTCTTACGGAACTTTTATTTGGAACAATAGGAAATTATTGGTTTTTTTTATTTTTATTTGAAGGAAATCCAATTAAGTAAAACTGCAACAACTCATAGTTATTTCACTTATGTCTAGTAAATGTGGCCTATTCACTTTGAATGTTGTTACTAAAAATAAATTAACCATATTTATTGCAGTTATCGTTAGTAATATAATGAATTATTTTAGCTTACCTTGCCACAACTCAAGTTATTTCACTCTTGTTATGTAAACCAAGACCAAATCCCTAATATATTGCGGTTATGCTTAAAAAAAACGGGAATGGTAATAGATACGTCAAAACTGTCAAAGAAGAAAACGTAGATCTCATTTTGCTGATCACGAATATGTATATAACTCAGTTTGGCCCAAAACTCGAGTTATTGCACTTATGATAAGGACGGCAGTATGGGCTAAGTACAAGTACAATTGAAGAATTCAAAAAACATTTACAGATAGAATGCTGTTGGTCTGGACTGCCTCGTTACTGCAGTAGGTAGGTACCTAGGTACCTACTGAGAAATGTTCGCGAATAGGCTATTAGATTCTGCGGCAGTTTAATGAATCCATCAATTTATGAACAGAATAAGATGTATTAGTGAAAATAATAATCTACTTATCAGAGATATATATATAAATATGAATGTAATATTATATGCTTCACTGGGTGAAACCAGTTTTAGGTTTATATTTAGGTAGGTACCTACTTATACCATCCTTAATTTTTGTACTATGTATGTAGGAATCTACCTAATTATATTTTTGTTTGTTAGTTTGTCTATTTTCCATTGTTATCTGCCAATCTATGGTAGGTATAGGTACCAACGAATAATATAAAGAGGAAATACCTAGGTAACTATTACATTGTTTTTTGTTTGAATTGCATACCTAGGCTCCAAACTATTGGACCGATTTAAAAAATTCCATTATTTATTAACCTACATTATCTCTGATGATCTTGCGATATAATATTTTCGAAAACTTAGGGATCCGTATGAAAATTCGTTAATAAAACCCAAGAAGATAAGCTTCTTGATAAAACCCAACGTGTGTAAAAAAATATTTTTGATTTTTGGGATATTTAAAAATACCCGTGAGAAGCCGGGGCCGCTAGTATAGCAATAAGATATTGAATTAAAACTAATCAAAGCTATTCTGGTCCACCCCAGACCAGTTTATTCGTAAATGAATTTCCTCGCCAACAAAGAAAAAATAAAAAAAGGGTAACTTGATGGTCTTGATAGGACCTACCTTCCTAGGTATCTAGAACCGAAGGATCACACCTAGCCCTAACATTACTCCACAGCTTTTAACTAACCAATTCATAACTGAATGATGTGATGATGACTCAGGGCTCTGCGTCTGGTCAGACTCAAAATTTGTTCAGTATGAAATTGCTCTAAGTACAATGTATGTATAAAAATATATAACTACGGTGAGGTCGTTCTAACTTGGATGTAGTGTAGATGAAGTAGGTACCTAACGGTCTAGGTACCCAGTAAGTAATGAATCAGCGAAACTTAGGTCTTCCTGTCTGTCGCCGTCCGCCGCCGGCGCGCCGGGGTGATGAGATGACGTTCTTTTACGACTTCCAAACTACGCAAGTTGCAGTCGTCTCGTCGATAAACAAACAAACTCAGCGGCACGGAATCTTGGCCGAGCTCGAAAGGCGCAAAATAGTAAATAACAAACAATTGCAGTGTTTCTGTTCTGATGAATATTATTGGGTAAAGTGTTCGAATATACGTACCTACCTCTTTTAATTCCTCAATTTTTTAATTTTTATCTATGACAATCATTGAATACCTACGGCAGAAAAATTAAAAGTTGCCCATATCTATAGAAAACTAATATAAGCAGTGCAATGCCTTGATGCCTATACCCCAGCTAAACTTGTTATAGTATTTTTGTAAACAAACCATCTCACCCACATTCATTCTTTTTCTACATCTTTTTATACTAGGCTAGGGTCAAAACTAAAAAAATTGTAGTAGGATGAAACGCATTGGAAAATGTAGAGAATGTAACAAAAAAAAACAAAGACGCCAAAAAAAAAAAAAAAAAAAAAAGAAAATACGGGCGCCGGGCGATCTGATGTCTGATCCAATATTATTTTGTTTTACTTTTTACCATTTGGCTTCAACCCTGGTCTGTACGGAATTTACTTGGGACTAAAATTTTCTAGCTCTATTTTTTTTTTATTAACTCTTATATTTCAGATCATTCATATGTTATTATTACAAGTTTATTTTCTATGGAATTAACAATAAATTGTCGATTTTTAATCCTTTCATAATATTGCTCAAAATAATACCTAAAACACGACGCCAAGCGAGTTTTAGTTTTCGAGTCCTCTGGCCAATTATAAGTTATTTTGGTCTTAGGTTGAGTTTTTTGTTTACAAATATTCCACACAAAGTTTGGCTTGTCTATAGGTAGGCACTTAGGCTAGGAGAGTTCATTTTAGCCTGACATTAAATTTTAATTTCTGTAAGTTAATTATACAGTACCTACGTACCTACCTACTAAGAATAAATGTGTCGCGTAACTTCAAATTCAGGTAAATCCAATTTTGTAATTTTTGTAGATTTTGGTGTCAAAAGAAAGGGTAAACAAACAGTTTTGGAACGGTTTTACCAGTTGTGTATAAATCCGCATGGTTCATGAGAAATAAGCCGTCAAAATCTTACTATTTTATCAAAGTCAGATAGATCCACGAGACAGATTTTTTCAAATTTAGGTAAGTCAATGAGAGCCAATCAGCGAACTGCGTTTGTCCAACATGGCCGTCTGTCGACGTAAAATCTGCGACCGTAGCACCGTACACGCCCGCTTTCTATTGTTTTATTATATTATTCCGAGAGTTCCCATGGATAAATCTATTCAAATTGTGTCACCCAGTAAATCCTGCAAGCAGCCTAATATAAAAGTTCGCCGTAAAAAAGCGGAAAGAGCGAAAATTCGGTAAGTTTGAAATACTATACCTATGCGTCGTTAGGAATCCTGAGTTGGCACTAGTGTTGTGCTTACCATTATTATTACCTATCGATTATTATGTTGTTATACTGTTACAGAAAAGTTTGGATCTAAATAATGCTGGACTATAATGTTCGATCTAATTTGTATAGTTATACAGGAACCAAATGTAAGTTTTTAAATTTAGTGCCTTGTGGAGTTGGTCGTCTGCATATATGTTTTGCAATGTTACTTAAGCACACTGTATAATTAAAAATATAATTGTGTGAAATGTCCGAGAACATACATTTATTTACTTGTATGATATAATGAACTAACATTTATTTATTTTTTCAAAGGAGTTTGGAGTTTTGGCCCATGCTGAAGATGTTGCTGGAAACGCACTTTGACCAAAACTGGGCATCGTTGGTGCAGTTAAGTAAACTATTACAAAAAAGTGCATAACAGTGAAAATGTGATAGGGCGACCAATGAATGAAGAAATAGAAGAAGATGACTCAGAAGAAGTTTTCATTTTTGTGTAAAATACTTAATTAAATTAGTTAGCTACCTACTCTTTTTGTCGAATAAAATAAGATTTCCATATTTTATTATTTTTAGTTTTATTCAGTTAGTTACCAAACATTTTACTGTTGATAGTGCTCCGTGATTTTGCCACTACCACATCCCTAGTTGTAATCGTATTGTTTCAAACCCAGATAAATCCAGATCTATTAAATCAAAATTCGATAAATCCACACTGAGTTTTTTCAAAAATAGATATATTGTATGCCATTATATCAAATTAAGGTAAATCCAAACTAAATATTGATTTTTATCAATAATGAATGGTTTTATTATTGAATTTGTTGAACAGAATAGTTTTGTTCAATATTATTGCCACAATAAAAAACACTCTGCCTCTTAAATCATCAAATTAAGTTAGTTATCACTTTTCTTTAAATATCTCGGAAGAGGCTAGAGTGGATTTACCCAAGTTTGAAGTTATGCGACACAAATTATGAATATGTGTGGTACCATAGATCAAAGAATAAAACCTTACCTATAGAAAGATACTTTGTTCAGACATTCATGCATGATGCTAACTTAAATTTTCTTTATAGCAATGCTTTAATTAGCAGATTGTATATATAGGTATGTATGTAGATATGTTATGATTTATTATTAAAAAGACCGCTTTTCTCAAGTGGTGTAATGACTCAATGAGAAAGAAATTATTATTATTAGGTAATTTGATTACTGAAACAACTTAGGATCTTATAAATTGATTGGATAACCTGCCTACATAAGGATTAACTATCTAAAGGAAAAAGAAAAGAAATCATATAATTTGTTAGGATTAGAATTGTTTATTCATGGAATTCTTTGAACTAAATCAGTCTTTGGCTGTACACCAACAAACAAACATCACTTCACTATTCATCATACCATTATAACATGGCTATAGCCTAGGCGGATATACTTGAATGTAAGAGATTAATCAACTTCCTCCATACGGGACGCATCATCATCAGCTCCTTCCAGTGGGGGGACGTCACCAGCTGCGGACTCCTCGATTTGCACAGGCTCATCCTCATCAATGCCAAGACCCAGCTTGATCATGCGGTAGATGCGAGACGCATGGACCTGAGGCTCATCAAGGGCGAAGCCAGAGGACAGCAGGGCAGTCTCGTACAGAAGGACAACCAGATCCTTAACAGCTTTGTCATTCTTGTCAGCATCAGCCTTTGAGCGGAGAGTCTCAATGATGGAATGGTCGGGGTTGATCTCCAGATGCTTCTTGGCAGCCATGTAGCCCATGGTGGAGGTGTCTCGCAGGGCTTGGGCCTTCATGATTCGCTCCATGTTGGCCGACCAACCGTACTGAGCTGTGACTATGCAGCAAGGTGATTCTACCAGCCTGTTTGAGACAACAACCTTCTCCACTTTGTTGTCTAGAATGTTCTTCATGACCTTGCAGAGTCCTTCAAACTTGACTTTGTCTTCCTCACGCTTCTTCTTTTCTTCCTCATCTTCGGGGAGCTCGAGACCCTCCTTCGTGACAGATACAAGAGTCTTGCCATCATACTCCCTCATCTGTTGTACTACATACTCATCAATGGGCTCCGTCATGTAGACAACCTCGAAGCCACGTTTCTTGACGCGCTCCACGAAGGAAGAGTTGGAGACTTGGTCTCTGTTCTCTCCAGTGATGTAGTAGATGTGCTTCTGGTTCTCCTTCATTCGGGAAACATATTCTTTGAGGGAGCAAGGATCATCACCGGAGGCAGATGTGTGGTAACGGAGTAAATCAGCCAACTTGTTTCTGTTCTGCGAATCTTCGTGGATTCCCAGCTTCAAATTTTTGCAGAACTGCTCGTAATATTTCTTGTAGTTCTCCTTGTCTTCAGCGAGCTCCTCGAAAAGCTCCAGACACTTCTTGACTAGATTCTTGCGGATGACTTTGAGGATCTTGTTCTGTTGCAGCATCTCTCGAGAGATGTTGAGGGGAAGGTCTTCGGAATCGACCACGCCGCGGATGAAGTTGAGGTACTCCGGGATCAGATCCTCGCAGTTGTCCATGATGAAGACGCGACGAACGTAGAGCTTGATGTTGTTCTTGCGCTTCTTATTTTCGAAGAGGTCGAAAGGCGCGCGGCGGGGCACGAACAACAGAGCGCGGAATTCCAGCTGACCTTCAACAGAGAAGTGTTTGACAGCCAGGTGGTCCTCCCAGTCGTTGGTCAGAGACTTGTAGAAATCACCGTACTCCTCCTGAGTGATGTCGTCGGCGTTTCTGGTCCAGATCGGCTTGGTTTTGTTCAGTTCTTCATCTTCAGTGTACTTTTCCTTGATAGTTTTCTTCTTCTTCTTGTCCTTGTTCTTGTCTTCATCCTCGTCCTCTCCTACATCCTCGATCTTAGGCTTTTCATCCTCATCCTTCTTTTCCTCCTCAGCCTCGTCATCGGACAGTTCCTTTTCGCGTTCCTTCTCGACGACCAGTTTGATGGGGTAGCCGATGAACTGAGAGTGCTTCTTGACGACCTCCTTTATTTTAGACTCTTCCATGAAGTCAGCTAGATCCTCCTTCACGTGTAGAACGATCTTGGTTCCGCGGCCGAGGGGCTCGCCCGGGTCGGGACGGACCGTGAAGGAACCTCCGGCGGCAGACTCCCACACGTACTGCTCATCGTCATTGTGCTTGGAGTGTACAGTCACACGGTCAGCGACCAGGTAGCACGAGTAGAAACCCACGCCGAACTGTCCAATCATGCTGATGTCAGCGCCGGCATTCAGCGCCTCCATGAAGGCTTTCGTACCTGACTTGGCGATGGTTCCCAGGTTGTTGACGAGGTCGGCCTTGGTCATGCCGATACCGGTGTCGATGATGGTGAGAGTACCCTCGCTCTTGTTAGGGATGATCTTGATGTACAGCTCCTTACCGCTGTCTAGCTTCGACGGGTCCGTGAGAGATTCATAGCGGATTTTGTCCAGGGCGTCTGACGAGTTGGAGATCAACTCTCGCAGGAAAATCTCTTTGTTGGAGTAAAATGTGTTGATGATGAGGGACATGAGCTGGGCGATCTCCGCCTGGAAAGCGAAGGTCTCCACCTCGCCTGATTGCGTCGTCTCCATACCTTCTGGCATTTTGTTCACTTTGTTTCACAAAAACTACTTTGAAATTACTTGTACTTCTATAATTTCAGTTAGCGCGGCAGAACACGTGTTTCAGTTCACAATCGAGTAGTAGTTTAGCGCAATTTTTCTCTTGAAATAACGCTGCGGCGAACTGTCAAATCGCTTTTATAGGGGCGGTTCGGAGCGCCATCTCTGGTTGGATAGAAATTTCTAGATTCGTAGTGCTACTCGCCAGAGGTGCGTGCCGTTGGATCGAGTTAGTACTTCGACGTTTCTCGACTTAGATAATGGTTATTATTATGTGGGTTGGTATGTGAAACTTATACGTGGATTCTTTAAATTCGTTTCGAATATTTTAATAAATTCACATTGATCTACATTATCATATAAATGATTTCTACTAACGCTTACTAAGGACGCACTTATTAATATAATGGGGCTCCTAGCAGTACCTACATACTTAATTTACAGTTCTTATTATTTAAGAGGTAATTAAATTAAACTTATTATTGTTTTGATTAGATAGGTATTTAAATGTCAAAAGTAACTTTTTTCATGTAAATTTTTGTTTAGCTTGTAGATATTATTTCTATATATTTTCCCTTTTTGCCATGTGGTGCCGGCATAGAATTTCACCACCCCATCTCTTCCCGTGGGTGTCGTAAGAGGCGACTAAGGGAAACACACCGGGGGGCGGGCAGCAGCGCCCTCCGAAGAACAACTCCACCGAACTGCGATCTCCAACCCGCATGCCCAGCGTGGGGATTATGGGCATTAACCCCCAAATGATAATGCCATCTTTGGCGCTCATTAGGGGAGGCCTATGTCCAGCAGTGGACTATTATAGGCTGGTGATGATGATGATGATTTTCCCTTTTGTATAATCTTATGGTTAAATGAGTAATTACCATGATTGCATCAGGGACACATAAAGTGTTTGAAACAACAAGAAAGTAAAACTCCATCGTATAACACCCATTGGAATAAATTTTCTCCACACATTGTGCCTAATGTTGAGAATACCTAATCATCGTCAAATGTTCCTCTACTCGCCACAAGATGGCGCAGTTATCATCATTCAAATTGTGAAGGAATTGTTCTAGAAGCTTCGAGATTCTTCGAGAAACGAGTCTCAAAGTACAGATTTCTGAATGATTTTGTTTTAAATTAACAAGCAAATACGTATATTGAGCCAATAAATTAATAACTGCATCACTAAAACTACAAGGTTTATTGTAAAAAGTGGTAAAATAAATTAAAATAATATCGGACCTAGAACATTCGTCACATTTCCGTTTTTTAGTACCGCTATCAGCCGCTAAAGCGCTGTTGGTTTCCGGTCTTTATATTATTATTTTTAGAGAACAAGAAATGTTGCCAAGCTAGAAAGTTCTACCTATTTTTTTTTTATGTTTTGATTTTAAACGTTGCGATTTTTCTAAAAATTCTGTATCTGGCTGGCATATTTTTACAGAACTTCCTGTACTTTTTCTTTGTTGTTTTTTGGTATTTACCGTTCCGTACCGCCCTTCTTTCCGATTTTCGGGAGAAAAATACTTAGTTATCATTATCAATGAGTTTTAAAACAGCAAAATTAACAGTTAACACAATCATCATGTGAATTAGCTGTTTTTTCAGTTTAAAATCATTCTATTTTGTACCTACCTACCTACCTACTATAGGGAGGTGTGACTGTGCCACTGTTATTTTGTTAAGAATTAACCGATTCTCTAATTATGGTATGTTGTTTGCACAAAATACAGAATAAGTACCTAGGTACCTACCTATTAATCTTTGGTTAGTTTTTGGTACAACATGGATGAACAAAGCAGGCTTTAATTTGTCTGCACATGCACCCTAGTTTGTATTGGCAATTGGCAACACTGACATAGGTTCCTTGGGTAGGTTAGGTATTGATTTATTGGCATCTAGGTGGCTATTTTTGGTCTAGGTAGTAGTCTAGGGACTACATTAAGTAGGCATAGGTATATAGTATCATAGACTGCATTGTGTGCATGGCATGCTTGCATTTTTACCGGGATCAAGATTTCACTCCTAGGTAGGTACTATATCTTTATTAGAAATGTGATTTCAAGGCAATGCAATAGATTAATTTATTATAATAAGTAAGTATATTAGGTACCTAATTAGTGCAAGACAACAGGTATCTTTTCTATCGAAAACTGCTGACAGGATTTTGATGACTTGACTATCACAGTGATGATGACCATTCCATTATGAATTTATGACTAAGTCTAAAATAGGTATGCCTACTCTAACTTGGTTAGCATGAAACAACATAGAACGTTGATAATAGTTCTAACCTATTAGGTAACTACCTAGGTAGGTATTGCGATGATGATGACTGTGTTGCGATGAGTTTCTAAACCCAGTTCTATTTTAGTATTAGTCAGCAGGTAGGTAGTGTTGGTACTTACTAAGGTATTTAAGTATGTAGGTAGGTACTACATAAAGTACCTACTTAACAACCTAGGCTGTGTTTTAGTTAGACGAATAATGAAATATACCTACTACCTACCGACTTACATACATTCATAGATACCTAACTAAGTAATTAATGACTTACTTACATACTTATCTACCATACTTTGGCATTCATTCATGAAAAGCGCGGGAACCAACAGCAACCGGCATTCTGATTGCCAATTTGCCACCACGCCATAATAATTTTTAGGTTAGTTTTGTTACTAGGTACCATCTATACACGCACCAAGGTTAATCAACTCTTATCGGGTATGTAATGTTACTTATTTTATATATTAAGGAATAGGTTGTTTTTTATACTTGCCTAGGTAAGGCTGACCTAGGTAATTCGATAAGGTACCTAGGCTAGTTTATTAGGTCAACTGGTAAGTATTTAGTTTGATAAATTGGACTTAACTTCGGCTTCTGACATAAGTACCTACCTACTATCCTCCACCATAGCACATACCAACATACTTATATAAAGTTATTTTATGTCATAAATAATGATGCACAGTATGAAAAAAAGTGTTTGCCCTCATTTATGCTTGTTTAAAATTTTTAATTTGATTGTTCTTTTGCGACATCTAGGGACGAAAAGTAAAACTACGAACTAGCACATTCTAAGCTCATAAAACAACCACAAAGAGCTATCTCACTTATATTCCAATTAGTTCTGCCACTCAACGCTAGATGGCGCGGTAACGCGTTTGTAGCACTTTCGAGAGAATTCGCGGGTCTACGAGAAAGCGCTGTGCTCTACCAAGGGGTAAAAGCTAAAATATAAAAGCGCTTTGTCGCGCTGGAGCGGCATATTGAATTCAAACAAGCAAGCGATCAAACGAAGTTCGGAGCGACTACTCTCGAGTTTCTACAAAGTTTCCCGCCAAGTATCTTGTTGTTTCTTGAAGTTTTATTGAAGTGCAGAAGTAAAATGGCCCTACTACCATACCTTCTCGACGACTTGCGTCCAGCGCGCCCTCGACGTCTCCGTGACCAACTTTTCGGCCTCGACATTTCCCCTTCGGATTTTCTCGACGTCTTCGATCGCCCAGCCATCCAGATCCGTCAATACATGCGCCCCTGGCGCAACCTCGCCGCAGCAGTCCAGGATGTCGGATCCACCATCAAGACAGACAAAGACAAGTTCCAAGTGAACCTCGACGTCCAACACTTCGACCCTGAAGAGATTTCAGTTAAGACCTCCGATGGCTACGTCGTTATTGAAGGAAAGCATGAGGAAAGACGAGACGATCATGGCTACGTTTCCCGCCAGTTCAAACGAAGATACAACCTTCCGGAAGGTTGCAACCCTGATACCGTCGAGTCCAGGTTGTCTTCCGATGGTGTGCTGACGATCACGGCTCCGAGAGTTAGTGGTAGTGATGAACGAGCGGTTCCCATTACGCATACTGGACCCGTCAGGAGGAAGGCTCAAGATGAGGAGCTAGAAGAAAATGAGAAAGAGGAAAAGACCCCGAAGAAAAAAAATAAGAGGAAAGATTAATTTCTTCGCACACTACCTAAATTGCTAGTTTACTTTAGATAAGTTTGATTGTAAAGTACATGTTTGTCACTGCCTATTTTGTAAGACTGATTGCATTCCGTAATAAATAGATAATGTAAACTAAATCTGTTTTCATTTACTACTAATACATAGGGACATTTATAATTAGAGTTATAATATTAGAGTATGATTAGAGTGTACCTAGTTGAAAAATTTATCTTCGAGGACGCGCGAGGATTTTTTGTGGGTAGGTCCCATTTGTTCTATGGAACATGACGTAATAGAACAATTTGAGAAAATATTGTCCCTATTTGTACTATAGAACAGTTTGTAATTTTTGTCTCAAATTGTTCCATAGAACAAACTAAGTAGATAGGTATATAAACTTCTTGAAGTTGATATGTAAACTGGCCACTCGAGAATGATTTGCTACCACTTGTCTTAGTAACATTTTTGATTAGATGGTTACTCACTCTCACATCGAAGAATATAAAGAGAAGGTTGTCCAGAACATCATTGAGAGTAACAAGGGTCCAAAAGTGTTTAGAAAAGCCCTAAAACCAGGCACACAACTTATTACCAAGCTTTGTGATGGGCAGGGGAACCTGATCACGGAACAGAAACAACTGCTAAAACGGGTAGAAGAGTACTACCAAGAGCTCTATAGATCGAGAAACCCAAAGCCGACTATCGCAACCAAACGAATGATTTTAAATGTTGGATCTGAAGATGTACCTGAAATATCTAAGCCCGAGATACAGCAAGCCCTGAACAGGATGGCAAACGGCAAAGCCCCCGGTGAAGATGGCATTATCCTGGAGATGGTCAAAGAAGGCGGAGACGCGGTTATTGGTTGCCTTGAAAACATCTTCAACAGGTGTTTGGAGGAAGGTCGAATACCAAATAAATGGGAAAATGCAACTGTCATACTTCTGTTTAAAAAAGGCAACAAAAGCGACCTAAACAACTACCGCCCGATTAGTTTATTATCCCAACTATACAAACTTTTGACTAAAATCATTACGATACGACTGACCAAAAAACTTGATTTCTACCAGCCGGTTGAACAAGCCGGGTTCAGATGCGGATATAGCACTATGGACCACTTACTAGCTATGAAAATTGTCATTGAAAAGGCCACAGAATACCAAATGCCCCTGTGGCTTGCGTTCATTGACTACAAAAAGGCCTTCGATAGTGTGGAGTCCTGGGCAGTTATACAGTCGCTACAAAATGCAAGAATAGACCACCGATACATAAGCCTAATAGAAAGTATATACAAACATGCACGTCTCACTCTCAACCTTCCACCTGAAACAAACCCTGTAACAATTGGAAGAGGAGTGCGCCAAGGGGACACGCTATCCCCAAAACTTTTCACACTGGTACTAGAAGACGTGTTCAAAACCTTGGATTGGACAAAACGTGGCCTTAACATAACAGGCACAAGACTGAGTAACCTTAGATTTGCAGACGATATCGTCCTATTTTCGGACAACCACCATGATCTTCAAATTATGATAAATGAACTCAGTGAAGCCTCTGCTCGGGTAGGATTAGAAATGAACCTCGACAAGACAAAAATAATGACCAACTCTGTGTCTAACTCTCATAACATCAAAGTCAACCAAACCACGATTGAACGGGTGCACAAGCACGTATATCTTGGTCAAGAAGTTGTGATGGGTAAGGAAAACCAAACATCAGAAATCGACCGGCGCATAAGACTTGCGTGGGCAGCCTTCTCTAAAATAGAATTTGCTTTCAAGATGAAAATCAAACCTGAACAGAAAGCTCGCATACACGACCAGTGTATCCTACCAGTACTTACCTACGGGGCTGAGACCTGGGTTTTCACAAAACAAATAATAACCAAGCTCAGAGTCGCCCAGAGAGCAATTGAAAGGAAAATGGTAGGTATTACTCTGAGGGACCGCAAAAGAAACGTCTGGCTCAGGGACCAAAGCAAAGTCACCGATGTTATAAAACACATCGCGAAGCTCAAATGGCAATGGGCTGGCCACGTCGCGCGTAAAAAAGGTTCTTGGTGCAAAAGACTGGCAGAATGGAGACCATGGGAAGAAAAACGACCACAGGGGAGACCACAAATGCGTTGGTACGATGACATCAAAAGAGCAGCGGGAGTGAAATGGATGGAAATTGCACAAGACCGCGAGAAATGGCAAAATATGAAGGAGGCCTACACCCATAGGGTAGAAGATGGCTAAGAAGAAGAAGAAGGTTACTCACTAACAAAAATTATAATGCGATTAATGTCATTCACGTCTTATACAGGGTGTTTGGTGGAGGGTTAGACAAACTCGGTGGGTGTGTATGTGGACCTATTTGTGAAATACAAATTGAAGGAAAAGACCCTAACTGTTTACAATTTTTCACCCACCGAGTTTGTCTAACCTTCCACCAAACACCCTGTATATCTCATCATGGAAGGTTTTGGGAAAAACTGATTCTCATTTTGTTCTATGACATGAAACTCGGGTGAAAAGGTAGTATGTAGTTCCATGGAAAAAATAGGGACGAAAATGTGTCATTTTGTACTATGACGTCATGTTCCATAGAACAAATGGGACCTACCCTTTTTTGTTAGGTTCAAGCAAGTATGCATTTTATTTTAATAACTTTAAAGCATTTTTAAAGTTGATTTTCGAGTGCGTTATGGAAATCCTCTCCGCTGCGCTCCTCTCTGTCTGCGCTGACCCTAACTTTGTCGTAACATCTAGTTTCGTCGGGCAGCCACCTCTAAAGTATCGTTTAGTGCATGAAATACAGCAGGTACAGCTGGTGTTGTTACGTTACATCTATGTGAATCAATGAATGTATTGCACAGACATTGCAAACCTTTACTGTATGCAATATCTGTGTACAATAAAAAGAATTAAATAATTTTTATATAGATTTTACAATAGAGATAAAAATAAAACAGAGATTCAAAACTAAAAGGTTTCCGACGGTTTATTATAGTTTTGTAGGCCGGCCCTCAAATTAAAATCAATGGCGTAGCCTACTATTATATGGTAGGTAATACGTATTATATGTAGAATGAAATAGGAAAGTAAAGGTTGTATACGTTATGTAATAATTATTCTTGATCACTAATATTTCAAACTGCCGATTAAAAACAAGGCTCCCAGCAGCACTGCCTTATCACCTACAGCAGCGCCTTCCGGAAAAGACATACCAAAGTTAGCAACACTGAGAACTGCTGCAAAACCCCAATTCTTCTTCACTATTCCGATCTCCTCACCACCAGACAGGATTCTGTACACAAAATGCCTGAACCCTTGCGCTATTATTGTAAGTACTGTTTTCCCTTCTTTATTCTTGACATTGTAAGTGTTGATGTATCTTCGTACTTCTTGTATTGACCCTACGTAGTTGCCAGGAGGCGCCCACACTCGTGCTTCGTTCAGACAAAGATTCCAAGGTTTTTTGACGTGAATTACTTCGTTTCCGTAGTAATTGAAGATAGTCACGTTGAATTTCAGGCATCTTTTGTCTTGTACGGCTAGGAAGACCTTTTCTCCCTCGTTGTTGAAGATGGTATAAGCGATTCCTTTAGGCCCTATAAGGTCGTGTAATGTGTCTCTTAGTTTTACGACTACGAACTCTCTTAGAGGGTATACGTAGGCCAAGCCAGGGAATTCCGCCTCTACTTTAGGACATTGCATCCATGATTGCTTTTGAGGCAACGTCGATGGCGGTAAAGCTTTGGTCCCTGGCGTCATTTTTGGCCACACGTAGGTAGTAGATTTTTGCCGCTAAGAAAAACTGAAATAGAATTTGTTATCCATAGTAACGCAGTCGCCGCAATCCGACGAAGGGTAAACATGAGGGTATCATGGGATATTTTTGCATTATCTATTTGGGTATCATGTATTTCTGCGTCATCTATCGCTCTCTTATCTGTTGTGGTCAATTATCCATTGTTTTTATGAAAATATTGAAGTTTCTTGTGGTTTTCTTACTTTTTTTGTCATAATATTATAGGTATTTATTTTGGAAAATCTCAGTGGAAAATCGACATGTTACTAGCGAATCTAGTTAAAGAATAACGTGTTCTGTTGTGACACGGGACTTTTCAATTTGAAAGATGTTCTTTTTGGCAGTGACAATCAAATCTAATTTTCTGCCAAAGTAACTCAAAGAACAAAGAGGTTTTATTTCAATCATTGACAATCACGATAGGCATAGAGCAACACGGGCCCCCGGCGGCGGCGGACCACCTATAAAGTCTAAGGTTAGAACCACAGAACACTAGTTAGAACTGATTTTCATTTCTTGAGAAGAGGCAGTAGAAACACAAATAAGAAAATCCCTATTTCCCTTAGATATAAATATATAATGTAATGTTATAGATATAATGTAATATATATAATTAGATATAGATATAATATGTCCTTTTTAACCTCTTTAACGGAGCTGGGACGTCATTATGACGTGTATAACTTTTTTGAAACTTTTCGAAGCCGCCCTCTTTTGGTTGATCATTGAACTACATGCCTACTTGCAAAGCGAACTTGAAAACCATTATAAGAAAACCTTGCAGTATTATGTTATCTGTGACCATGCGTAAAGCTTGGCGTAAAGTGACTGAATGTTTGTTGTTGTACAAAATCGGTAGATGTCGCACTACTGATCCTATCCTCGAAGCCAGAATAGACGGGTAAGTAGTTACAAAGTTAGTTAGTTATTTAGTTAGTTAGTTACTAGTTATTGATACCATAGATAAAAAAATTGATTACGATTTTATAATTTATTGCCAAGTGAAGCAACAAGGAGCCCTAACAGGGCTCCTAATACATAAAAAGAAATAAATAAATATTGTCGGACAATCCACACAGCATCATCTAGCCCCAAGCTAAGCAGAGCTTGTGTTATGGGTACTAGATGACTGATATACATAATACAATATTATTACATAATAACATAACATAAGTAAAATTTGTAAGACCTCTCAACTGTTTTAGGATTGCAAAATTATATACCTACTTGAATACAATATACAGCTACGCTAAAACTACTGTATGATATTATATACGTGCTGATATTTTTCACACAAATTGTAGGAAATGCAATAATAGGTATAAAACGGACTTTTAATTCCGAACAAACATGCCCGAAGTCGCGGGCTTGTAAATAATTATTCAAAAATATACCGGCCTATTGATAAATTTCAACCTATGTTCCTAAAACGCAAAACAAAATAATTCCATAAAAAAAGAACTTGGAATATATTCAATTGGTATTATTCAGGAGTATTATGTTTATAAATATTAAGTGACGCAGTAAGATATAATTCGCGAACAAGAACAAACGAGAACAAACTTAGGAAATAATAAGGAATTAGTCAGAAAATAATATTCCTTCTTATTAAGGAAAAAATCTTTAATTGAGTCTCCCCACACAAGAACAGTAGAAAGATAGCTATATAAATAGTGTATATATAGTAATAAAGTATAAATGATGGAAGTAACATATAGGAAAATATTATATATTTGTTCGCACAGGCGAGTTGAACTATATGTATTACGAGTTGATGGATTATTACAGCCGTGGAGATGCCATTTCGCTTTTGTTTAATTTTAAGATAGTAAGAAAGTAGTCAATATTTAATTATTTATTAACTTTTGGTGCAATTTATAAAAACTCAGAACACGACTTGAATAAAGTTGAAAATTTTATCAGGAAAAATCTCAGCCCAACAACGTTTTAAACTAGTATATTTTACTAACTAAGATTATTTACCCCAACTCTTCCCTTGGGTGTCGTAAGAGGCGACTAAGGGAAACACACCGAGGGCGGGCAGCAGCGCCCTCTGTAGAACAATTCCACCGAACTGCGATCCCCAACCCGCATGCCCAGCGTGGGGATTATGGGCAATAACCCCCAAATTATGAATAATGCCACATATGGCGCTCATTAGGGAAGGCCTATGTCCAGCAGTGGACTATATAGGCTGATGTTGTTGATGTTGTTGTTGTTGTAAGATTATTTATTAAACTATCAAAAAGGGGACAGCGGGGGCAGTAAAACTGTGGTATTTAGTCAAATATCCAAATATTTATGAAAATTACTGAAATTAATTCATACATAACATTTACATATTTCAAACAGGCTACGAATGTTACGTGACACTATAAAAAATATAGTTTGTTACTATTTTAAATAGCATAAAAAAATACGACACATAGTTTAGAAAAACTGAAAACTAAATAACTTTGCTACGCGGTGTAGACATCTACGATTGCTACGTGGGCCTTCCTAAACTGTGCTACGCGGCGTAGATGCTTGCTACGCATTGTAGACATTTCTATGACTGCTACGTGGGATATCCTACACTGTGCTACGCTTGCTACGCATTAAATGCACTTCTACTATTGCTACGGGACTTCCTACCAGTCATCATCATCATCCGCAACCTCACTATACCAACTGGTGGGTGTAGGCCTCTAAACTTTCGGGTCACTATACGGTCCTGCACCGATTCATCCTTTGCCCCGCGATGTAAGGGACGTCGTCCGCCCATCTAGCCGCTAGAGGTCTGACGTAGATCCGTCATCTCTCTTTCTTAATGGCGTCGAAGAACTGGGTACATCTGTGCGAGAATTCATTGATGAGGACCTGGACATTTCCAATGTCCAGCCTATATAAATATACAATTTATTTACTAGTCTAGATCTAATACAGGATGGAAAATACTTAAAAACTACGGCCCATATAAAATATATACCTTAATCGAACATAAATAAAATAAACCTAATTAGTAACACGTGGGTAATGTCGGCGACGGTTGT
Source organism: Eupithecia pulchellata (assembly GCA_963931895.1). Taxonomy (NCBI): domain Eukaryota; kingdom Metazoa; phylum Arthropoda; class Insecta; order Lepidoptera; family Geometridae; genus Eupithecia; species Eupithecia pulchellata. The sequence goes on from OZ007545.1 coordinate 823,396, forward strand.
GTCGCAATATGTGCTGCGACCGGGTCTACCGCGAAAATGCCGGAACAGCACATTATTCGGCCGGAATTCTATAAGTTTGATGCCGAGCATGGCTCGCTTTATGACTCTCTGTGCAACTCTCATTACACTACACACAGACTCATGACTCATGAGTGAGGGTCCATGTCTCGGTCCTGTCGTGGTAGGCTCAACACACTGGTTGTGCTGGCTTTTCAGATCTCTTTAGAAATGATAATCCGAGATCTTAGAAACGTCTTCACACATTTTGCCTTTATAATATTAGTAGGGTGTAGATAGGTTTATTTCTTCTAAAACTTATTTAGTGTCACCGCGTCTCCACACCCCTCTATGTTCAGAACACACATACGAAGCCACGCTTCGTCTTAAGGACGACATATGAAGTATTTTTTTTCCAACTCTCCCCCAATCCAACATAGACCTTACTACATCGCCATACGACACTAAATTACCTCAGCCGCGAAATATTTTTTCCATTTCATATTTACGAATATGCCCCAAATTCCCCAAAAATTAGAACCGTGAAGGGGGGAGGGGGTTTTGGCGGGGGGGCTGTGTACGTATAAACGCACACATGTGGGGTACGCACACATGCGTAGGTGAGGGTGGATAGATAGTTTTAGAGGAAGAAATATTATGTTGTTCGTATAAATCCGTGCGAGCTTATTGCAGTGATTTTTAATTGAATTTTCTGATAAAATGTTGGGAATGGCTTTGTTTTTACTTGAGGATGGCGTTTTTATGTTTCGTTCTTTGTTGGTGATAAAAACAAACAGAATTGTACTTTGTTTGATGTATTGTCACTATCAAGATTGTTCTAATACTTGTCAGGAGCCGGGAATAGAACCCATTATAGAACGCTACCAGCGTTTTTATAATCTAAGTTTAAGTTTTATGTGTTTACACTTCATATTTTATTACCTCCATAATATTTTTTTAGTAAAAATCGACAGGAGTCTACACTATAAGTAACCTTGCTTTGAAAATCAAATCCTATCCTATCCATAACAGTTCAGATGTTCCATTTTACTCAAATCATTAATCACAATCACAAACCCGGAATTATGGGCAATAACCCCCAAATAATGATGCCATCTATGCCGCTCATTAGGGGAGGCCTATGTCCAGCAGTGGACTAGTATAGGCTGATGATGATGATGATGATGAAGGTGCGTTCAAAAACCGTCCAACCAAAAAGGTTTTAGCTATTATTACCTCATTTGCGATACAGGTATTTATCGCTTATCTGTTTTTTCCGACGTTTCAACAGGTTTACATGCCGTGGTCGTTTTTTTGGATCGCGTCAGTTTAATAACCATTTAAGACCGTCGTCCTAGATCTGGTCCATATTTTCAACTATCCTAATTTTTTCACAATAATGTGTTGTGATTTGTTAAAATGGAAATTGCGTGCAAAATAATGTAGCTTTACGATAGCAACATCTTCGTCAGTTGTTGGCAAAATTTGGATGAATAAGTCATTGTTTTAGATAGGAGCAAACAAGTATTGACCAAAGGTGAGTCTATAATAATTATAGACTCACCTTTGGTCGATTACTATATAAATTATTTATACATAACTAGCGACCCGCTCCGGCTTCGCACGGGTCCAATCCATACAAAAACCTTCCTCTTGAATCACTCTATCTATTAAAAAAACCGCATCCAAATCCGTTGCGTAGTTTTAAAGATTTAAGCATAGATAGGGATATAGGGACAGAGAAAGCGACTTTATTTATACTATGTAGTGATACATTTCATTTTCTTCCAACTTTAGATAATGTTTTACGTAGCTAGGTAGCTAAGTGTTTACTAGTGAATATAATGCTATTTCGCAGTAATTTTATGAATCATTCCAAAATATAAGTATTTCCGTATGGTGTCCTTGATAAAGGTGACGAAGACAATGTCCACCAAAACATGTTATCGCTTGATATTCCAGGGATAGTTGATATGTTTAAATCTGCTGATCTTACAAACATTTGTCGTAAGGCGGGAATCGAACTCGCAACCGCGTCAGGCGGACGTTCGCCCACTACGTAACAGTGGGGAAGGAACCCTCTCGTCCAATACCTGATAAAATTAATCCAAGTTAGACTTTGTACGGCAATGTATTCACTTCTACATAAAAACTCCAATTGAGTTGCAAAAAATATCTTTTAAAATATCTTACAATATATTCTCGCAAAAAGACTTATTATAAAATATCAGATTCTACCTCTATACTTAGATGATAAAAAGGTTTGGCTTCAATTTGAAAACTAACAATCTAACAAGGTAAAGGTTTCTTGTTCGCTTCTTTACTTTAGGTACCTTAAAAACATTGAAGTGAACAAAAAATTATGGGAAATAAAGTGATCATATTTCCCAAAGTAATTTGTGTTTTGTGAAGTGTCCATAAGTCCATGAGTCCTGTAAGGTCTAAAGGAAATAAAGCACTTTGATTTTGATATCAAATTTTTATGAAAACTAGGTGATTTTGATACCATTTTTGACATAAATTCATCTAAAATCATCTAGAATACTCAAAATACTCGAATAATGTACAAAAACGTCTAACCTACTTTAGGAAAAGGCAAACATAATTTATTCTTATTTTCATTTTAATATTCGTATAAGGGAAATTTTCGAATTCAAATAAAACTCCCGGGATAAAAAGGGGTGCATTTTATAGGGCAGCGTGTGGGGCCAGGAAACCAGCGAATAGGATAATTTAGGCGTTTTTCGTGCAAAATTTAATTTTGGATTACTAAGTCTGATTTTGGATTATTAATATGGGCCAATGGTCACTTTTCAAATATGTAACGGAGATCTGCGGCTCTATTGTCTAACTCAACTGGTAATCGTAATCGGCTTCAGTTTGGCATTTCAAACCTAGCCTGGACTTCGATTGTTACTTTCGTTTTGTGTAAATAGCTGGAACCGAAGACCAGTCCAATACCTTAGACAACACCGACAATATTCTGACTGGGCCTGCAACTGGTTTGAAGTTCACTGGTAATGGATTTCAAGTTAGACAATAAGGCTGCTGGACAGAAAAATGTATCAAAAAAATCTCTCTAAAAAATAAATAGTGTTTCACTTTGCCTTTCCAATGTTTATTCCTAATAGTTAGCGCAAGAATCATCAAAATCGGTTTCTAAAAGACTTAGAAATCGACAAACATAAATAAAACCGCTAAGTGCGAGTCAGTCTCGATTTTTCGAAGTCGGTTTAAAAAATAGCCGCGTATGTAACCTTGAATTGAGGCCGGCGCGGGACAATTCAAACGATCGGTAAAGGTTACCCCATAAAGGTTGTAGTTACACCTACTTTGTAGAACACAGGAAATACAGTATTTGGGCAAAAGTTAGGTATAACAGTGAAAAGTACAATCAAAGATATCTCAGGAATCGAGATGTACGGTCCGTGGTACCAAGTCTAACTCCAATATAATTAATTGTCTTAAATTTTGTATGTTAAGTAGTTTTATGTAAGTTTGTTATTATTTTAGTTTAGGCAAAGTAAAAAAAAAAATGATTTGCTCATGCTATGGCACTCTTAAATTTCAATTTTTTTTTCTTTTTTTTTTTCTTTAATTTGAAATTGACTCTTAAATTAAAAAACACTAGACTTAAGTCCTTTTTGAATTGTATTTTTCATGTTATGTGATATTTTTGTTGGGGAGTCCTAAATAAATAAAAAAAGTCTTTCAGAGGCTTAGAAAATTTCTCTGAGCGTCTGTTCGAAGCGACGCGTGAGCTGGTGAGGATCTGGTGCAGCATATCATTGCATACATACACATATACATACATACTTAGATTTAAACAGCGAGGGAATGCAGCCTTGTTCCGAGGAGTAACGAGGCGCTCAGGGTTGCCAGTGAACGGATCAAACATGGAAGCATTCCTTGAAGGACGCCCGCAACTTGACACAACATTGCAAACAAACCTACTTGTCAAAACTACGTCGCTGATTTTTCAACAATTAGTTAAATCTCGGGAAGCACAGTTAAAAGTAGACTTTATACTCTTGATGTTTGAGATTAAATTATCGTTTATCGTGTAGGTCGCTTATGTCATTTTCTACACACTTGTCATTATCACAGCACACTTTGCGTTGGTCATTTTCTAGCGCAAGGAATGCTTTCGTGTTTTATCCGTTCACTGAGGGTTGCAGCGTCTTGGAGGTGGTTCTGAATGTTGAGTTCTTGCTTCCTTGCTTCAGTAGTCGTGCGAGTTCGTATTGAAACTAGCGGTCCGTTCCGGCTTCGCACGGGTATTTAACATTTTTTTTTGCAAAACAGTCTTTATTTTATATATTTGCAAATTAAAATTAATTCTTATTGTAATCGATTTAAATCTAAACGATTCTCAAATTCTACTTACTGTTACTTTTAATTTATTGTTCATTAATAATATATGGACCGATTTCTATTTTTTTAATCTAAAATTAGTTGGATGCTTCAGTTCCTTAACGAAGTAAAACCTTTATTCTTGCCTCGTTGGCTTCTTTGCTCTAGACCTGGATAAAAACCTCGTTAGTAACGTGTGTGTCGAAACGTCTGGATGTATGTAGATTTAGATCTGCAATAATATCTTAAACGTTTCTATATAAACAGCGCGTGAACCCACGGGCAAAAGCTCGGTTTATTCATATTTTAACCAGGTGTTGGAATCAAGCTTTAGACCATAAAATTATAATTTTTAAAATTAAAATTATAATTTTATAAAATGAAATTTTATCTAAAATGAATTACATAAATTTCAGCGCCAGATTCGAACCCAACTACATCTTTGAGCGCAATTCCTTAAAAACCTGCCATTTTCAAACATTAATCTTCATCATTTTAAAACAAAAAAACTGTATTCCGCGAAAGCCTCCTACAGGGTGGTTTAAAAATCGAATCAGCCCCCGTCCTTGGAAGCGCTGCCGTCAACACATAAATCATATTTCTGGAGAATTTTTAAAAGTCCTATTGCTTTCGCGTATTTGCCATGTACTCCCCCCGGGGGAGGGCGTGTGTACTTACCCCCCCGGTTCCTAGTTCTGGGACCTACAGGGTGGCCTCTTTGGCTGTGGCCTTGAGGGATTATTGTCGAGTATTATTTGATATATACTGACTGATTGTGTTTTGTAATTGACTGATAGTTTAATTTGGAGCTAATCAACTTGAAGCAGAAATGAGGAAATGTTGTTTTAGAATGTTGACCATTTTGTAAAGGTTATAGAGAAAGATATTATGGTACAGGTGGTGCAGGACCATCCAATATAAAAAAATATATATTATATTGAATTTATTAAATGAACCTATCTATACATTTTATGTAACAGTCTTCAGTTAGCTCAATTATTTCAATTGTTTAGTATTAGCAAATGATTTACTAATTTATTTCTTGAATTTTTTCGTAAACAAAGGTGCTTATTATAATACAATCCAAGGACCATATTAAATTGTACCATTTAATAATTCACCATAAAGTGAAAGTTCACATAATTTTGGAACACGCTGTATACCCGTAAGGCGCCGTGGAGGAGCGAGGGCGGGCGGCGCGCCTCACGTAGTATAACTCTGGGCGGCAGGTAAAACAACATTTTGATGGAGATTTTTCTATCAGTTATTTTTAATTGTTTACGTATGGTAACTAATATTTCAGAAAAATAGACCATCTTTTCGGTTGTGTATTTTGTTCACACGGCCAACTGACTTTTATGTTATGACAAACATGCATAACATTGGCAAGTCAGTTTTCAATAGTTATCAAAAATCGATAAAAAATAAACATCCTATATTATTCTCACACAGTAATCACAATATCCTATCAAATGTGGAAAACCATTTCAGGCTAAATTAGACTCTAAAGTGGCGTTAAGGATTAACAAATATCTATCCCACTTTAATGTGACATTATACATATATACAAATAAACTTTTTGGTAATGCGACAATAATTTCTGGTGATAATTCCCCGAACCTGGTTGATGTTTTGTCTCACGTAAGCTATAAGCGGGTACTCATTAAAGTTTATCATTTCCTTGAACCGTCACTGTTTACTAAATTAATTGTGGTTAGTGTGCGTCAATCAAAAGTATTTCTATGTTTAGAGTATAAAGCCGACTACTGACCGGTGTTGCGCAAATGTTACGAGCATGTTACATTACGCGGCGTACTTACGCCACCGTGTCTCGTTGCTAGTCGAGAGCGCTTTCTCTGTAACATAGACTATAAAATAACACTAACGTACCCGTACTGACTGCACCTCTCCTCAGACACGTTCTCGGTGACTCCGTTGACCCAATCACCGCCGCCGCTAACCCGGAGGTGAGGGAAACCGTTTCGCTTCCGCAATCCACACGCCCAACCAAATACGGACCCCGCATCTAGATGAAACCTCCATATCCTCTTATAGCATCTGTCAAAAGCCGAAGCCCAGGTTCGCAGCTGGTGTTAGTCCTTGTGCGTGCCCCAACCTAATTTAAAAAATACGGTGAGAGACCCTCTGCCCACCAAAGGTCCGGTAGCGCTGTCATAGCCACCTGCGGTCAACAGCGCTATAGTCAATTCGAAAACAAAAAGTGCTGACTGCATGAGCACTCATGATAATGTCTCAATACATCTCGTAATGTCAGTCAGTTCTTGACTTCGTGAAAAACTTTTAGTTATTATTGTAAAGTAAGTTAACATACAAAAGTTAAAAAAAAATCTTTAAAGCGAATTCGCGTGGAACCAAACAGAAGCGATTGATTTCAAATGACATAAAAATCCAAAAAGCCCATTGTCCACCATTATTTGTGATATTATATGAAATCAGTAACGATTTAAATATTTTTCTTGAACTTCCAGATGTTACAAATTCAAACCGGAAATGTATCTGCAGCATCTGAAAACCTAAGCTATACTACCCTCGCTCACATGTGGTGGGTACTAGGAAGAAAGCCGAAGAAAAAATGAGGGAGAAACGAAAAACTAGAGCGGGACGGAAAAGTGGGCGAAAAACGAAAAATTTCGCCCCCTCCCCCGCTTTCCCCCTACCTCGCCCTACACGCACACACGCAGGGGGAGGGACCGAGCTGTCTTGGTACTTGTTACTTTCACTTTTATTTTGGTGATCGTATTTGAAAAGTATGATATTTTGGAAAAAATAACATTATCGGTTGTATTTTGGTGCCTGCTATGTTGGTTTTAAAGCTAACAGAGTAACTTATGACTAGAAAAATTGCAAGAGAGCAAGCATAAAAGTAAATTTGTACAAATACACTTCAATCGAACTCTAACTAAATTTAATTGTTCATTAAACTTTTACTTCCTAGGTTTTTTCTGAAGATCTTTGTCGTCATTTTTAATTCCTCGTTTTCATTTCGAGTATTTGATATTAACGCATAAGTCTAGCGCCATATACTTAGCACATAATAAGGTACACATAAATCAGTTTTCCGGGTTCGAGTTTGCCGGCAAGTATCAAGATTGGCGAATCCTGCGGGAGGCCATTGTAGCATGTTTTTATACCCAAAAATTTTAACTCAGTAGGCGCTGTGACTCAGAAGCGCTGCCACGCTTTTATTATTAATATATATTTATATTTCGTTTTGATTTACAAGTTTTCCACAATTCATAATTTTAATATTTTTATAACGTTTTTATACAACCAGTGTTTTAGATAGTAAACTTAAAAATTAAAAAGTTAAGTTTGACAGTTGCTAGTTTGACAGTTCGCGGACTGGATTTTAAAATTGACGTTTCAAATTCAACATGGCGGTTTGTGTGTTCGTATGTTTTGCCGGGTTCGACGACCTCGAGTAGGATGCTCAACGTTCCAGACATTTGACGTTTAATCTATCCGTAAGTGGCTTTAGAATAAACTTTAATTAGCTAAGTAGGTAATTAATAATCCGATATGAAGCCTTCTAAAAGCTGTCACTCTGTCACCCTCGTCATAACATAACCGCTATTGAAAGCTTTAAACCGGATTTCGAATTTAAATTTAAAATGTCACTGTCATTTTAAATTTTCACATGGCAATTTTAAAACCGATTCCATTCCATTTTTAAATTACTTTTACTGGGAATCGTTTGAATGCGAGTCAATTATGAATTTCAAATGCTACCCAATCACGATAGATCTAGAAATGACATGTGGTTTTGTGAAGCCTCATGAATGTCAGTATGTGCGTGTCACGCACACCGACGTATATTGTTTTTATCGCCACTAAATTAGGGACCGCGATAGCTGGCGATACCAACTATTCGTAGTGGCTATTGATTTTTTTCCTTCATTCCGTTAAATTTCATTTATCGAGGGAGCGGTGACCGCTCGCTGACGGATGGTCGAATGAAATGCAATGTGTTCGATGATGGTGATAGTTTTTTGATAACATTTAGAAATTATAGACAACTCCTATGTTCTCCTTTCACCCTGGTAGTTTGTAAAAAAATGGTTTTGCGATAAGGCTGTCAATTCCATTGCCTTTCTTCAGAAGTTTATATTAAGTTTAAGTTTTTTGTATGGCTAGAAATAAGTACTGAATGTATTATATCGCTGTGAAATATAGCATTACCTATCTACATACATATATCTAACAATATCTAACATCTAGTAGCAGTCCGCGGCATCGCATGCTTTGTTCAGGAAATTATGAAACGAAAAACTTTGAAGAAAATAGTAGTCTATGTTTTATAACAGGCCTAGAACCTTGGCGTGGAGAGGTTCCATGCATTCAAATATCCTTACATCCAAACTTTCGCATTTATAATATTGGTATGATGGAGATGTTAGTTATTTAATGACGTCCAGTAAAAGATCTTTACATAGATTATCGAGTCACGTTAATTTCCTGAAACTAATTGTAAAATTAGATATTCCAATGTACTCCAAAAATACTCAAAAATTTGTTAAGTAGATGGCAATTAATTTTTGATGTCCGATTTTTTTGTCCGTTATTTAAAAAGTACGTAAAATCAAGAAAGTGGGAATTTTAGGAATTGTGTATGAAGGTAATTGGGACTCATGTACCGAAAGGTGTAGTTATATCCTCGATTTAAACTGGTTCATAAACTAAAATATCACAAGTTCTCCCAAATTCATCATAACAAATACATAAATTAAAGGTTGTTCCAGATGTAGACCGAACCAACGCCACACATATATTTTATACTTACTAGCGGTCCGCCCCGGTTTCACACAAGCATTTAACAAAAGTTTCTACTTTGAAAATGTTTATTGTATTAAATACAAATAATTCTTTCAGCCTTAAACCAGGTTTAACGAATCACAAACAACCTCCTACGACCTGTCAAGGCGAACCTATTTGGCTTATCCGATGCCACCGCGGATTAGACAGCGAGTGTTACGTCTATCTATGAAATTGTCATACTGTAGGTATATACTTATAAACTTGTTCCTTGAGCTTTGAACCGTAGCAGCAGGAATAATATGTTACACTTACAAATCAGTGTTTTTGATTAAATCACTAGAAAGAGCATCAAATATGGTAGTGAGCTTTTAAAGTGAATTTCCAAACTTTTTGCATTTAATGGGTTTTAACCCTATACCCTCGAAATAAATCTACTTAGTATAAAACAAAGTCGCTTTCTCTGTCCTTATATCCCTATGTATGCTTAAATCTTTAAAACTATGCAACGGATTTTGATGCGGTTTTTTTAATAGATAGAGTGATTCAAGAGGAAGGTTTTTGTATTAGGATTGGACCCATGCGAAGCCGGAGCGGGTCGCTAGTAACTAAATAAAATAGATTTATATTTCGTTTCATAACTTTATTTCTTAGGGTATGAATGTTAGCGGGCTAATCAAATCAAATCAAATCAAATCAAATCAATCATTTATTTGCAAGAATACATAATTATTATACAATGTCAGGTCTTACAACTATTTTGTCACTGTATTCAGCCTGCACGCAGGCGTGCAAATATTATGTGAGTCATATTAATGTCATTAAAATATAGATTATTTATTTAAAGTTACACACTTAGGTTATTACACTTAGGTTTCTAAATATTCTCTCACATTATAAAAACATTTGTCCAGTAACCATTTACTTAACTTTTTCCTAAATATATTTCCATTAAGATCTTTTATGTCTTCTGGTAATTTATTGTAAATGGTGATACACATGTTATATACATTTCTTTTATATATATCTTTATGGCACTGGGGTTTGTAGAGCATATTTTTAAATTTGATCCTTTTCTGCCGGGTTATCATATCGCTACGTTTTGTAAAATAGGTTGGGTGTTCTTTAACAAAAATACAAATTGCCCGGATATACATGCAGGCGAGAGGTAAGATCCTACAATTCTTGAAGAGAGGCTAACTACGAACCTATTTCGTGATGGAAGAACACCAACGATTCATCGCTTAACGAGGGCTTCATCAGGGTGAGTGCGCACTCACCCGCATCGCTTCAATCCGCTCACTAAAACTTTTTAAACAAAATAGGTTCGTAGTTAACCCTCTTAAATTCATAAAGAATTCATCAAACAACGATAGTTTTTATTTCTTAAAATTGACCGAACTCTCCACTCTGACGACAAATTAAAATTTCGCACAAGAATTTTGACCGTTTAACACTTTTTTGGCAAATATTTTGAGTTGTCCATGAGTTGGTCTTATATTTCAAATTGTATTTAAATTCTCAAAGGAAATTACAAGTTATAGCAGCAAATTTTACTGTTGAGCTAATTGTCCGTTGTGAACAATCTAAATGTAGCTCAAATGATCAAAATCAATACCAATCGGAAGAGTCCCCAAGACGCTGCCTGTTCCGCTGTAGTATGGCAATGCTGATACGCTGCGCCAGATACTCACCAGCTCGAGTCAAGCGACTCGACCAGACACTTTGTCAAATTAAGGAATAGGTGTATTCGTTGAAATGTATGAAAAATTTGACATGAAATATTTACTTTGACAAGGTTCTTAACACAAACAAATTATTTAAATTTTAGATTGTTTTTTATATAGTTTAATTTTCGTCTTATTTAGGCTAAAATTATAATAAATTGTTAAAAGTTTGCACGCCTTGACGAGGCAGAATTTATTGGATCTACCTATCACTTTATTGTTAAAACCTATTGTACCGACATTCCTGCTAATAAATGATTATGATTTATTAATTATTTTATTTTATTTATATTATTTATTAATATGAATAAATTTCGGCGGGACTTGAACCCGCGGCCTATCCTCATAAAATCTCTTTGGTGCACGTGGCGTAGGTACGCGACCTTTTGCCTCTCTAAACTTACTGGACAGAACTAAAAATGTTGCCACCGTCCCTTTCATACCCATCGAAATAAAAGGACGTGGGCATTTTTATTGCTTTCAAATAGCACTTTTGGCGACATCAGAATAAACACCCACTCTTTTTAAATATACTGCAAAACAACCACGATCAAAATCATTATAAAGTAAAACATGAACAAGAAACAATGTCTATTGTCTACGAATCATGCGCATGATCATGTGTTATACATTCGATGCATTTCCGAGATTTGAACAAGCGGTGTTTACAGAAATCAAAAGCTTTGACGAAACTTTAAATGGGTAAAACGTGCTGCTGGTTTTTTTCTCATATTCTTTTTTTAGCACAGTAGTGGGAATGAGTTATGGAGCTGAGACGTGGATACTCACGGTAGGGTTGGTCCACCAGTTCAAAGTCGCTCAGCGAGCTATGGAAAGAGCTATGCTCGGAGTTTCTCTGAAGGATAAGGACTTTAGTGTCCAAGAGACAGGTAAGGTCTATAGGATGTTGTCTGAAGGAAATAAAGCACTTTGATTTTAAAGATTTTGTACATCTAACAGAGAACCAAAGTAGGTAATCGACATAGCTCAAAGAATTAACAATTGACTGAAGTGGCAGTGGGCCAGCTATTTTTAATTCGTGAAGAGAAGAACCTGTAACCAGTGGGTTAAATGAGTTATTCAGAATTTCATTTCCGTAACTTTATTTCTTTAGGCTTACAAAATAAGCACTTAGACAAGTCAAATTTGATACAATAAATTATTAGAAATAAGAAATAATGTTTTATTGTTTTCTCTTCACTTAAATTTTTTGTCCACTTGTGGAAGAAGTAAAAGATAAACCACTAGTCATTTATACAGGGTGAGTTTTTCTTCCAGAGAGTTACGTTTTATTTCTAAACTCACTTTCCCAAAAAATCTAAAACGATGATAACTCTCACGGTTTAAGAAATCTCCTTGGGAATCATGAAAAAAAACTTACCTGTACCACGTGTGTGTCAAACGTAGTGTAGGACGCCCTCTAATGCGATAACTGGCTGGTAGATGCCGGTAAGCTGAAGACGAGTCGCTATGGTGCTCGCCATAAGCTTTTTATACAATTATTTATAAAATTTTGTAGAAACATACATATAGGTAAACCATCATCATTAGCCCATATTATCAACTGCTGGACATAGGCCTCTAATGATCGCCATAGCGCCCTGTCTTCAGCTTGCCTCATCACCTGCCTGCAGTCTTTCTTAGATAAAGATAAAGTCTGGGTTTTTACGTGTTCATCAGTCAAGGATTTTTTGATTCTTAATCATGATTGTGGAACCGACAGAAACCAGTTCACTGTGTCATATCCATTCATATTGAGCGGGAAACCCGTTATCTAATTTATGCCACAGATTAAGTAACAATAAATTGACGCGTGCGCATTGTAAATACTAAAGGAAAACTAATGTTTACAAACCGAAAGTTCTGGGTTTTTTGTTTAATAAATTAATGGATTTTGACGAGTATTGTCTTTATAATGTTTATTAACTGAAGTTTTTTAACTCGCACTTATTTCACTGTTACCTAAATTCTCTCTTAGACAACCACTGCCTACCGTTGCAAGCCAATAGGCTTTGCAAATTGTACAGAGGGTTGAGTTCGACTAGACGTGGTCGAAACGATGACGTCTCAATACCGGTAAAATGAAAACCCAGGACCTTATTCACTATTGCCAATCCAATAGCGTTAGGCAGATACGACAAGACAGCGGCGTGGAATCAGACAAACCGTATGTAGAACACGTGACGTCACATGGTTTGGGCACGGAATGTCCTATTTCATAGAGAATCAAATTGAAAAAAAAAAAAAAATGATGACTTCTCAATACCGGTAGAATGAAAACAGGCTGCGCCTGTCTGGGAAAGGGTTAAAAATCCAAAAGGCAGACCCATTACTCTGTCGAAACAACAAACAGCTGATTTGAGGCGGCCATTTTTTAAGGTAAGTTTTGCGAAGATTTATGCCATATTCGTCCCTAGAAAGTTCAGCCCGCTTCAAAAAATCTCCTTTCGTCTCACTTTGCCATATTTGGCCCTTAAGAATTGTGATTTTGAAGCAAGCACAAGAAAGTTACGAATGGGTACGTTTTTTAGAAGAAATGCTCTTCCTATAGTCGTTAAACACAAGAGTTTTTCGTTTTTTTTAAAGTATTTTCTACTCTATCGAAAGAACAAAGCATTGACTAAAGAAAATATGAAAATATGATGAACAAGGAAAATTACAACTACAACTAGTATTGATGTACACTTAGGATATTACATACATTACATATTGTGTTCTTTAAAAAAAATAAAGAATCTATGTATAAACCGACTATATATCTCTCCATTTCCTAATCTAAGCCACCAGAAGGCAGAAAGCGCGGAATGTTGCCCAGAATGCAGAATGCAGCATCATGCATCATCTAGGTACATGGCAAATGTTGAACTACGACAGTTGATAAAAAATAAATTATTAAATCTAACATCCATTGTGCGTAGGATACCCTGTATACTTATATCAAAGTCAAGTCACAGAATAAATAGCAACAAATCGACGCGTGCGCATTATTTTAATACTAAAGGAAAAACATTTAAAAAACCCGTTGTATGTGTTACGGACATTAAATAGATTAAATAGGTTATTCCGTAATGCCGGGGTTTTTGGATTATGAAAATGGTGTTTTTGATTGCTCGAAAGTATCCAAGCAATTTGAAGACATTCAGCTAGGAGTTCAATTTAGGATGATGCGGGTTCATTTTCCGCCTCGGGACAGGTATTTGTACCTACGATTTGCAGATATGCAAGGGCTGTGGATTTGTTTTAATTTGATTTTTTTTAGCAATAAGAATAACAATATTTGTTTCGGGTGTTCTGGATCTAAATATTATAATATGAAATAAAATATAAATATCTATATATGTAAGTATATCAGTTATCTAGTACCCATAACACAACAGCATCATCTAGCCCCAAACTAAGCAGAAGTTGACTGTCAAATAAGTTTAGGATTAAAACGTTACGTTTGTTGTTATTAAGCTTAATTTAAAGTTTCTTAAAACTGAGATAGAGTTTAGTTTATTGCTTGATTAAAACAAAAAGTAAATGTATAAGTAAATTTATTTATTGTATATTTTGCATAATCATTTAATATGTAGGTACTTTAACTAACTATGTTTAGGTAGCTTACCGTCAAAATTATTTAGTAAATAGAATATTATGTTCTAAATAATAAAAGAAACGTAAACACCGGAGATCACTGAATGGCAGATTTCAATAAATAGTAAAAAAAATATGAAGGTCCCCTTTTTATAAGGCCAAATAAATTAATCTTTCTTTTCTTTCTTTCTTTAAATTAATCACACTGGAATTTTTTGTAAAGCCCAGCTTTAGTTTTAATTTTTGTTCAGTACAACACAATACACAAGAACACTTTGATAGTAAAGTTACTTAATATTCCACAATTTTTAAGGTTTCCAGGAGAAATAGAGAGTATCGGAAAATTGGTGAAATCTCGCCGATTTCACAAATTTCCCGATGAATTCATGACATACATAAAACATACCTAGGTACATACAGCGGAACATAGACCATCTCCATTTTCAGAAGTCTGTTAGAAATCACTTCTATCCCACACAAGACTGCATACTTCACTGACACTCGTAAAAAATAAATGCAAAAATTACACAGAGCTTAAACTCAACTTTATTCCAAAACTAATAGTCTTCAAAATCCTTTCCATCAATACACGAGAATCCGAACCTGATGTATCCTCTAGGACACCATTTCCCCGCCAAGGGATGGATGGAGCGTTTATCCATGGTCTCCAGTTTAGGTTCAGGGTTGATCTGTTCACTGATCAGCTCCGTAGGCTGTTCCGGAAAGATTTTCCTCTTCATCCTCTGTTTCTCCTCACAGTCGCAGCTGAACTGGTTCAGAAGACCAGGGTATACAGAATAGTAGATTCTATTCTCCTCGTCAATGTCTCCTGATAGTTTCTCCAGTAGTGAGGTTAATAGCTTCTTCTCAACTTCGTTGTTGGGTTTCTCGCAAGGACATTGGTCGGTTTGCATTTTTACTTCGGTCGCCAAAGCGAGGAAGAATAGAATGAGGAATTTGGACATGTTGTTCGTCTGACGGTTTGTTTCTCAATGGGGGCTTTGGGTCTGTCATCTGTTATATACGGGTAGTCGTTAAAGTTTGACTCATGCTAAGGGACATTAGTTAATTGATTTATTCATAATGTGAATCATGATATCTGTGGTTACGTATTTACTGTTTTCGTTTATCGGGACATGGCGTAGGGACGTTGTGTGTACGTAGTTTTGAACGTAAGTTGTTTTTAATTCATATTAAAATTTTCAGTCAACCTATTTTATTTGTTGACAAACTAGGCCGCATGTGTCATTATTGTATTCGTAATAAAAATCAATAATGCTCGACAATTCAGCATCATCTAGCCCCAAGCTAAGCCGAGCTTGGCTTGTTATGGTATTAAGATGACTGATGTACCTACTTATGACAAAACAATATATTGATATACAATTTATTTCTACTCGTACATAGAAATAGTCAGAAAACCCGAAATAAATATCAGCAGATCATATAAATAAAGTATCAGATCATATAAAAACATTTAATTTTGTCTTTATGACCGGAATCGAACTCTGAACCTACTGCGTCGCAGTCGCTTCGCCCACAGAAGTGTATGTTCCTATTTAAATAAAAACTCTCCTGAGATTTCCTAAACTTGGTACAAACCGGTAGACGTTGCGTTTAACCACCTGAGATTCTATCAAGAGGAAAAGGTTAACAATGGCATTTAGTTATTGCACAAACCACAATAAGAGAGATAGCAAGAAAATAATTATATTTACCTATTATGAACCCTTCAACACCTCAAAAGGTCACAGCGAAAATATAAGTATAAAACCAAACTAAATACAAAATGACGTACCAATTCCCGTTTTCTTTCCCAATACACACACACACACGCGGAAAAATCCATATAACTTTGGAATCGCATGTGTTTGTTGAAAAGGGGGTGATCCACCCCCAGGGGGTGGTGGGGGGAACTGTTAAACTAATTATTGTGAGCTGGCCTAAGGGGGATCGCAAGATTTTTCTACGACTAAGATATGTCTGTGTGTGTGAATGCTATAGCAAGCTATGCTATTGGTATTGTGTGATTCGATTAATATTTTCGTAGGTGGAGATATTTTGCAGAATGCCGGCCTGTCTGTTAAATAGTTGTGTAATACAGCTTCTTAATTTTATATATCGCATGTAAAAATGAAGGGGCTTGTGTGGCTAGCACAAGAATTAGAATGATTACGGGGAGCTGAACGTTTAGTAACTTGTCGGACCTTACAAATACATTATATTGTCATATTTCTTCTGGTATAATTAGCGGCTGATAATTCAATTCAATTCAATTAATTTATTGCAAGAAATATGGTCATAATACAAGGTCACATCAGAATAGGTAGTGTCACATACTTCACCAAAACACATTGGCATGCAAACAATTTCTAAAACTAGGTAAAGCTACAAAGTAATTTTTAAACTATTTAAATTAATAAGGTAGGTATATAATATTTTATAAACATGTCAATAATGTGCTATTTATCTGAAATGAGATATCTACACTCAGATGAATGACCTCTATACCGTTAGGTAAGGCATCAAAGTTTTGTCTTTCCGATTTCGCTCAACCTCTTCGCTTCTGACATTGTGTTTTAAATTATAACTAGGATGATTTAAGTTTAATTAGGATTGACATACCTATTAATTTTGATTTATAATATTTTTTGTCATTCTATACTAATTTTATAAAAAGGAAAGATGTGATTTTATTTGTTTGTATAGAATAGGCTGCGAAACTACTTTACCGCTTTGAAATATTCTTTCATTACGAGAATCCTGGAATTAAAATGTGATAGAGTATTTTGAAAAAGTAAGTGATGAGTAAGTGAAGGATCCGTATGAAAATTTCAGAAATGTTACGGTGTGTTTAAAATGTTATCATTATTTTTGAAATTTTTGCTAGTTGCTCATTTTGCAAATTTTTTACACGTAGGAAGCTGGGCCGATGGCTAGTTTTATAAAAAATATTTTGCAGGGTCAAAAGTATATGCAGTACTTTTGACCGTAGTAAGCAAAATATATTTGATGAGTAGTTAGCAATTACAGTTAAAACTGTCATGAAAATTGAAGCCATTAGTGAATTTTCTTATAAATAATAATTATAATGATAATAATAAATTGACTATCATGAATGATGGAGTCTCAGCTATAAAATCAGACAAACACTTTCACCTCAAGGGGTGAGAAAATAAAGTTCTATGGTATAAATAGCTTCCCCTTGTATATTTTTAACTCCTTTACTGCGATCTCTTATCAGTAAAGGTATATTGATGTGGTGGCCCTATTCTATTTCGAAAACTTCCGCATTTATAATATTAGTTTGAAGAGTGTATCAATGGACTAAATTTTGATTATAAATAAATTAATGACGCTCCTTTCTGACACCACTATCTTCCATTGACGCAGTTGACGCAGTGTCAATTTCCGAGGGCTTGTCCATGGCGATTTTATTGTTTTATCGCGCGGTCCGTAATAATAATTCTTGTTAAGTTTATTGCTATTAATTTGAGGAATGGCTCTGGGCGTTTTTGTTTGTTTAATTTTTATTTGAAGGCTTGTAAAAGTGAGTCCCTGCCCTTTATTAGGTTGTGTTTTAACTAACTTCGTAAAAAAGAGCAGACGTTCATACAATACAATACAACACAATACACTTTTGCACACCAAGAATATGCAAAATAAGGGTTAAGAACGGTGGACAATTGGAGGCTAAGAGCGATAATATAAAATACACAAAAAGCCAGAATTGTCAGTTATCAATTTATCATTGTTTCGTCGGATAATGTCATTTTAGTTTGTCATTAGCAAATTGGTCAACAGAATAGTTAAAATATTTTTACGAAAATAATTTTAACATTTTAAAAAGTCCCAAAATGTGTAGGTACGTATATTTTTTTCTCTTTTAAATATTCTGGAATTTTATAATATAGGTACTTTTGCATATCTATTGTGTGGGCTTCGACCAACCAGTTAAGTTTAGTTGGTGGCAATTCGATTTTGTTCGCTTCGATTTAATATTCAACTATCGATCTGTCCATGCTTTCCAAGGGTATTTAACATTTCAAAAATTATTAATTTGAAAACCCGTAGGATTAGGTACTTATTGTAGTTTTCACACGGATCTCTAACTTTTTTTCAATATTCTATATCTCGGGAACCTATATCCACCATACAGAATTCTAATGATGAACGTATTTTTCAAATCGGTCCAGTAGTTTCGGAGTAAATTCAATTCAAGACGATCTGCGAAAGACTGCTGGCAGATGCTGGATGCGACAAGCTGAAGGCAGGGCGCTATGGCGCTCATTAGGGGAGGCCTATGTCCAGCAGTGGACTAATGTGGGCTGATGATGATGATGTTCAATCCAAAAAAACAAATAAATAATGCCGGACAATCCACACAGCATCATCTAGCCCCAAGCTAAGCAGAGCTTGTGTTATGGGTACTAGATGACTGATATACATAATATAATATTATTACATAGATATATATTTTTTTATTACCTATACATAGAAAACGACCAGTACACCCTGAACAAATATCTGCAGATCGTACAAATATTTGTCCCGAGGCGGGAATCGAACTTAGTACGTAAGTAAAGATGGATGATCCTATTTTTACGTTTAGTGAGCGCGAGCGTGTGCATATAAACTAGTGGTTGGGTCCGGCGTCCGTTTGCGCTGATCCTTATCATTTTTACGCTCGACAATGTATTTCCCAACGTTTTATCCTTCCTCAATATAAGGTGAAAGTGGTAAAAACCAGTGAACCACGCTTCATCTACAGCGTGTTAAATATTTTAACTTTCACTACCAAATGCAGTGGTAGCGTGTAGTAGTGCCTTTGATTTTGTTCTCTAACTAAAACAAGTACGACAAGTGCGAGTGTAACTCGCGCGCCGAGGGTTTTGAACTTGTGTCGTTTAGGTAGGTAAGTACGTATATGACGACCTGTTGGCGCGGTGGGCTTACAACGCAGGAGGTTGCGGTTTGATTTCTGCCTCGGGACTAATATTTGTAGGATATTCAGATTATTTGTTCGGGTGTTCTAGTCCTTTTCTGTACACAAAAATAAATCGTCTAATGTGATACTTATACTTTATTGGCTATCGTAGTAATAACACAAGCTCTGCTTAGCTTGTGGGTAAATGATACTGTGTGGATTATCTAGGATACAAATCTCTTCTCAAAAATTTTGAGAACAACGGTTTGGTGCGCTGTGGAACTACTATAACAGTTACTACAGAGATTAGTGGGTAGGTAAGTGGGCTGGTACCTACAATTTTTTTCGGCTTTTTTCAACCTATTTCACTAAGTATAAAACTTAGACGATTTTCAAAACCTGTTTTGAATTGTCGAAATCCATACCTTTGATTTGATATTACTCTTAATGAAATAGCCCCCATTGTATGAAAATTAGTTTTTTGACCATATTTCAAAAAGTATTATATTTACAGACTTCTCTATATTTTTCCTGTAAAATATAGATCTATATCTACAAACGCTTAGTACATTTTACATCAATCACTCTGCAATCTTCGGAGATAAGGGGGGGGGGGGGAATGGTCAATTTTTCGACCTTTTTCAAAATATTTCGAAAAGTATAAATATTATCGAAATTTCAAAAACTGTTTTGGAATGTGCAAATTGATACCTTTCATTTGATACCCCACTTGGGGGGTAGTCTCCCCTTTAGAAAATTATCGCCCCCCTTTTTGACCATATTTCAAAAAGTATTACTTCTACAGACTTTTAGATTCATATCTACAAACACTTGGTACAACATATCACATCGATCGCTCTGCAATCTTCGTAGATAGAGGGGGGGTACCGGTCAATTTTTCGACCTTTTTCAAAATATATCAAAAAGTGTAAAATCTATCGAAATTTAAAAAACTGTATTGGAATTTACAAACCAATACCTTTCATTTGATACCCAACTCGGTGGGGTAGTCACCCCTTCAGAAATTGTTCCCGCCCTTTTTTGACCATATTTCAAAAAGTATTATTTTTACAGACTTCTCTATATTTTTCCTGTAAAATATAGATCCATATCTACAAACACTTGCTACATATCATGTCGATCACTCTGCAATCTTCGGAGATAGGGGGGGGGGGGGGGGGGGGAATGGTCATTTTTTTGACCTTTTTCAAAATATTTTAAAAAGTATAAAATCTACCAAAATTTTAAAAACTATTTTGAAATCTACAAACGTGTACCTTTCATTTGATACCAATTTTGACTTTGTACGGCCCATTTAAAATTTTGATTTCAAAATTTGTATGGAAAATCTTCATTTTGATTTTTCATTTATTTTTATTTATTTTTCTATAAATAGGTATGTGCGGGCGTGTATTATTATTTCAAATTTCAAGTCAATAGCTGCAGTAGTTTCTGAGATATTAAGGATTCAAAACACAAAACAGACCCAAAGCGATTTCATAAGGGTTTTGCAACCGATGGCAAAACCCTAAAAAGCCGGAAAATTTGCGACCACGTGGCGCGGCCCGCAAAGGTCCACCGACGCAGGAAGTTTGGGTTCGATTCCGAATTGGGAAAAAAAAGATTTACAAACATTTGTAGCATCTGTAAATGTTTGGTCTAGGTGTTGTACATACTTTCTTTATTTGAGTGTTTTCAATTATCTAGTACTCATAACTGTAGCTCTGTTTTAGCGTAAGGCTAGATGATGTGTGGATTGTCCAGCCATTTTAATAGAAAATTACAGTACCTAACAGAATAAAACCATAAGAACTAGTATTTACACTTAGATCTATTTCCTAAAAGTCTAAGTCGTAGAAGAAGGCTAGAATGTTGCGGCCAAAGTACCCAGAACTGTGTTAACATTGCCATGTTGGATGGCGATGTATTATAATAATACTGATAAATAATTATTTATATTTATAATAATTATTTATCAGTATTATTTATAATACTACTGATAAATACTACTGGTAAATAATACTGATAAATAATTATTTATCAGTATTATTTTTCCACATAACATAACACAACAGTTAGCCTGATGTATCCCACAGCTGGGCAGAGGCCTCCCCTCCCCCTCATCTCGGTCCTGTCCTGACTAAGCTGGAACCCTAGCTTCGTCATAGACATCTAGTTCGTCACGCCATCCGCCATTGTCGTTTATTTTAACAATGTTAATGACATGTGGCATGTTACACGATTTGTAAAAAGAATCTAGGTATATTGTGTAAGTACCTATAAATGAATAATAATTAAATATTAAATAAATAAAAAATGCTGGACAATCCACACAGCAACACCTAGTCCCAAGCAAAGCACAGCTTGATGACTGATACATATACATAGTTTTATTACGTAGATAGATATTTTTTATTATACATAGAAAACTAAAAAAAAGATGATAAATTTTAGCATTATTTATAGCAATTTCTGAGTTTTCTACGCTAATTCATTCAGTCCGATCACTCAAATCTGTCACTTACCCTAACTACGTTTTGGTTTTGGGCAACCGCGTACATACTATTCCTTCATATCCAGTCCATTCCAAGGTTGTGTGAAAGAGATCGCTCATAGCGATAAGGCCACCCTTTTTTCTACAGTTGCTTACTTTTTTAAACAAAAACCGTATTTATAAACGTACTCAAGTTTGTTAACCCGTTTATATAGGGTAAGAAGCATCGTAGGGATGGTCGTAGGTAAGTGTAAGTAGCGATAAGGCCGCCCTTTATTCTACAAAAACTATTTTGCTTAATTTTTTAAACATAAACCGTATTTATAAACGTACTCAAGTTTGTAAACCCCTTCATTTAGGGTAAGAAGCATCGTAGGGATGATCGTAGGTGTAAGTAGTAAAGGGATCAACCGGTACCATTCATAAAAAGTTAACCTTTGACGCGCTTCAACACACTGGACAAACGTGGGGTGCTACTGGCAATGTTTTTGAATTATGGCAATAATTTATATTTGAATTTGAAAATAGTTGTACAAACATTTTTACTATCCGTCCGTTACTATGCGTCCGTTTAGTAATTTAAATATCACGTAAACTAAAAGTTTTTTTTTCTAAACCTGAATAAACAAAATAGAAATCAAAAGACACGCAGAATGTTTATACGTACAAATTAACAAGCTAACAGGCGGTATCGATTGATCTTCGTTTTAGGGTCCCCTCGCGGCTCATAAATATGTAGTTTTTCGTACGGAACCCGACTCGCTAAATGACCAGCACGATTTATTTACAAACTGTCTTTCGAGATGAAGAAGATTTTTGGATTCTTTGTGTTATCTCTTGGTAGTTCAATAAATCAATAAAAAAAAAGTATGTTTTCATAATAATCTTTTTGTGGAGAGTTGAGACAATGCGTTCTGTGTTGCCAGATTATCATCATTACTTACCTTATATCATCCAAAGATGGATACTGATAGATTCATTATGATTTCTAGATGATATTTGCCAAATAATAATTATTTTCTACCGGAACTAATAATAGACTATTCAGGTAGATAATATTAAGATACAAAAGGATCAAGTAGCTTTTGTCCTCATTACACTGTTCCGACTCGAAGGTGACACTGATGCTTGACAGCTAACGTCAAATTGACAAGGCACTCTTTATGTGATATTGTCATTGTCGCTACAAGGCCCTTCTTTTCGTGTCAATGGAGTAAAATAAGTGCCTGAAATGGGCACAACAATATCAGGACTACGAACCATTTCTTGGATCTGTATTAGATATATATCCAGATTTTTTTTAGTATGGGAGTAATATTTTTTTTCTTTGCAGTTAGTTCTTCGTAAGTTTGGTGGATGCCTAATTTAAGGAAATAACCGCAAGTGATAGGTCGTACAGAATAACTACCAAAAACAAATATAATAATAGGTCTTAACCTAAAACGTTGTACCAATTTTCATACGAGTTATAACAGTGTTCGTGTTGAGTATTTTGTCTGTAGCAAATGCTACGATCTTAATTCATTCCATAAATTACATAATCCAATTTTTCCACAAGGAAAGACATTTTTCATCAACGCTCCCTCCACGGAAACTATCTCGGCAAGACAGAGACAGAGATATATCCCTCGACCTTTCAATTTTCGTCCGTTTCTTATTTAGTTTCTCGCAAATTATCTCCAATTCTTCATATTATTAAACATCCAGGGGGGAACTAGCCACCCGGGGGGCGGTGGGGGGGCTTAATGACGGGGAGCGGTCAGCGCCCCCTTCCATCGCGTCCGGCGCACTTGTTTCTTCTAAAATTTTTCCCCAATCTTTATTTTCTGCGTAGACGTATATAATTAGAGTTTTATGCGTGTGTGCGAGAAGCGCGTGTGTGTAGGCTCGGCGTGTGCGTGAGGGGTGGTGTAAGTCCAGTTATTAGTTTTCTTGCGAGTCCGGGATGCTTTTGTTAGATTTCTATAATTTAGCGATGGCGACCGAGGGGGCATGGGGCGAAAATCGATATAGACCTACAATGTGTCGGTTACGAGAACTCTTAATTAATACATTTTCTTATGAACAACCGGATCTGGTCTAGACGGCGCGCGGCACTGAGGATTTTAGACTGCTTTGTGCTTTAACACATGAAATCAAACTTTACATCTATTGTAAAACATACCTATACTGACGATACTACGAAAAGGGACGCGAAAAGGTCAAAGCTCCAACAAGAAGCTTCAAATCCAATAAGAATATAAATAAAGCGAACACGAAGATGCCCTACTTTTAAAATCTTCGTCGACATGAATTTCAATGCATCATATCGACCCCATTTTTCGAACCATGACACCAACAGGTTAATTATGTCATAAATATTTTTCTATAAATTCATACAGTATTTTAATGACCATATCGGGGGTCTTGGCGTGTTTGCAAGGGGTTCGTAACGACCCCGCGTTTCAATCAATGTCTCCTTACCCTCGTGTCTTATCGCAAATAATGTTATTTTCTCATATTGATTTTTGGTGAAAGAATGTATTTGTATTGTGGGTCGTATTGTACCCCAGGGTTTGTTCCAAAGGTCATAGGTTCGGTTCTTGTTACACACTTATTACTACGAGTATATAGAATAGATAGAATAGAATAGATAATACTTTATTATACCACACAAATAAAGAAACATTACAAACAGACATGCTTAAAGTAAAGGAAGAACAAAGGGCGGCCTTATCGCTATAATAGATCTCTTATAGGCAACCTTGGTATGAACTGGACATGAAGGAACAATATAGACGATGGTATTTAAGTGAAACAAAATAATAACAATAAAATAATAACATACTTACAATAAATACTAGAAAAACTAAACTTAAATTTAAATAGTAAATCACTTACATAAATAAAAATAAAACAAGACCTTTCTAAGTAATATATAATGTAATAATGGTATAGTAAAGAAAGTTGTTTTCCGCTGTCTGTCTTAAATCTTTAAAACTGCGCGACAGATTTTGATACGGTTTTTTTATGGAGTGATTCTAAAGAAAGTTTATCTAACAATACATTTTTGATTAGTGATTACCTTGCTTTAGTTTGTGATTCGTTCCTAATAAGTGTTTAAGATTGTAATTTGTAATTAGTTTTACTAATATCATTAAATTTCACACTTATTAATTACACTAATGATTATGCGATGTACATATTCATCTGATTATTCCTCCCCCAAACAGCGCAGGCGGCTTGTTAATCGCAGTAGAAGTGTTAAAAATATACTTAAGTTAGCTGCAGCCTTTCCTTTGTAGGTTCCTATAGTCAACCCCTAAGACATCCATGGGCAGAGCTGAAGGGTTCCATTCTTTCGATTTTGGCCGCAATTACTATGGCCAGAAACTTTTCCAGCTTAGAGCTAGTTAAGTAGCTTTCAGCAGCTAGGCTATAATTTAGGGTTCCTCAAAAGGAAAAGGGAACCTCGTAGAAACATTTCGTTGACCGTCTGTTTGTATGACGTACGTGAGTCAATTTTTTTTACGTTACTAAAAACTTCTTAAAAAAATACATCGTTAATAGGGAATATAAAAATTTATGATCGATGTTTGAATAGAGGCAGGATAATCTAGATCTCCAAATAATAATTTCAATGATTTCTTATTGGACACAAATAAACTAAAAAAAAAAAGAACGCGATTAATAAATTCTTATAAGAATTATAGCGAGGTCTGTTCTGTCAGTTGTCTGGTTGGTCAAATAAATGTGGTCGCGACGGATGGCGAGGGAGGGTCGCAGGGTGACCATGATATCGAGTTGCACAGGACTTTTACGAAATTTAATAAATTGGGTCATGGTGCGGTGACCAAATATTTATTTAAAAGCTATGTCATAATGGTTTTCGTGTTAGGGTCTACGTGTACATTTAAACGCAGATGTAAGTAGGTAATTCTTTATTATAATATAGTTGTTCTTAGAAAAGTCACAGCCGTGACTATAAATAGTTAATTGGGTCTCTTCAAAATATGAGTGAATAGGTTTCTAGATCTTCTTGATCCATCGTCACTTTTTATCAGTTAGTAAGTTTTTTATTGTTTTAAAAAACTTACTGTTCTGCTAGGTCCTTTTATGTTTAATTCCAAGTGATTTACATGATAACAAATAAATTCGTGGGTAAAGATGGAATGTGAATCGCTCAACCTTTCTAACTCTTCAGAGATAATTACTAATTAACTTGCTACCAAGGTTATGTACAAAGATATAAATTTACAAGACCATAATAAGATGAAGATCCTTACACCATTTCGTCCGACATAATGTAAAACCCTGGTCACCCCTACACTCTTACACTCGCGAGGACAATAGTACAAGGATGTTTACAACTTTCTATGATCGGACATCGCCTTTTTATTCCTAACCACGTTTCAGTTTGTAAAACACGGGTATGTTTTTACTGTAACCTTTACAGGTGATGTTGTGATTGTACCTTTTAATATTTTCGATGGTGTTCGGTTAACAGGTAAAAATATTACGTTTGTGGTGACCATCATGATGTAATAATAAAATATAAATAAATAATAATAATACTGGGCAATCTACCCAGTATTTATGCTGTTCGAGGTACCGTGGAAGCGAGGTTAACGATAATTCTAACGCTGATAGTTCGCAACCGGTTTATTAATAATAATAATATAATAACGAATAATAATCATCACGTTTTGTACGTGTAACTTTAGGAATTAGATGTGAACTTAGGTTCACACAAACATTACGTGCAAATAGGACTCTAGGGGAACTAGATTCCTCTGATCTTACACATTGTACTTTGTAGAGGAGATAAGAAAGGTCATATTGATAGGAATAAGGCAAAACGTGAATCCTTATCCGACACTTTAAAATTTTTCAGAACTACAATTTTGGCTCAGGAATAGAGTACGCTTTTTTACTAGGTATATTTGATGACGTTATCATAATTTTTAATCGCATGTATGTAAATAAAATTATCACCTTACAATTTTTTTTGATGCCTGCCATTTGACTGAACAATGACAACTGACAAACTGAACTTAAAAATGCGCTTTTAAACATGGACCGATGGTCACCCTACAGAGCACAGGGTGTTTACAAACGTCTATGATCGGACATAGCTC
This sequence comes from Eupithecia pulchellata, assembly GCA_963931895.1. Lineage (NCBI taxonomy): Eukaryota > Metazoa > Arthropoda > Insecta > Lepidoptera > Geometridae > Eupithecia > Eupithecia pulchellata. The sequence continues at coordinate 850,360 of OZ007545.1, forward strand.
TGGGCCATTTGTACAACAACCTGTATGTTGTGAACCCTTTGTACAAGCGATTTGTTTTAGTTTCCGTGTCTTTTGTAATGAAATCTTGAATGTGTCTTTTTAACACAGCTTTTAAGTTTTTTATTTATAACTATCTCATAATGTATGTACCTCTATAGGAATAATATAATTAATATTATAGTGTTGTGTGTCAGATGCAGAGCGATCGTTTAGTAATTCTTTTAGCTGAATCAGATGTTATAAAAGTTGAAAAGTCATTAAAAAGGCCTTTAGCAGGAAATAGTTTCTACCAGAACTAGAAGTCCAAACAAAATTTTTGGTACCTAGATACTTATTCCTATTTTTTATAAATAATTAAGCGCCCAAACTATAATTTCTATCTATATGTATAAAGTATTAGGTTACGAAGCTAACCTTTTGTCCTTTGTTCGAGAGTTCAAAAAATCCCATACGCATACTTCAGCAGAAGGAAAAACCATTAAAAAGACCTCATTATCTACATGACTGAATCTACAACTCAAATCTCTATAAGGACTCACAAAATCAAAAGTAAAAACATTCACCAAAACTAAACCAACGAAGTTGCGTCACAAAAGCCCGCACATAATAATGCCGCCTTCAGCGAAAATATAATAAAACTGAAAAAAATAGTACGTTCCTATTCTATAGTACGTCACATAAGGAATAAAATAAAGTAAAATGAAATAAAAAGGCATGCGAGCAAAATACGCGAGTACGTCCCCATTTCGACAGAGCGGCGCACTCCAATTTATAATATTGTTTTCCTTGGGATATATTTTTTCACTAGTGGGGTGAGGTTCACCCCCGGGCTGTCTTCACCCCCCAGATATTATTAAAGACGTATACTCACACATTCTTAGGAAACGAATGTGATTAGATTAATATATCTAGCTGTACAGTGTGTTTGTAGGTCTGTATTAGGACATGTATAGAACAATGCGATACATAAAGAAATATCGTTGTGGCCTGATCAATTTTATTTCTGATTGAGGGGATGCCAAATGATTTTGTTCTGTTGTTTTTGCCAAATTCGTGAGGAAAAAATCATGTTTTTGCACATTTCATTGACCTACATTGTTTTTAAGTTGGGTAAAAAATTGGAGGCAAAAATTCAATCAATTTAGTTCCTTCTGTAACGATGTGAACTGGTTTTGTTTTGGAACGGTTTACGTTTTATTTTTACACATATATTTTTTTAAATTTTATATAGAAAATTAAAACCGAAAAGAAAATGGAGATATCAATTCTCTACAATGCCCAACTGTTATTTGGTTTTTCATTACTTCATTACGATTTCTTATGTCGAAACCAGTATCGTGTAAGGAAAAAAACCTATTGCTTAGTAACTAGTATCGTAAAAAGAAGATAGTTTCTTCTACCGTACCTGGTTACGAGACTCCGGTTTCGTACGCGGCCGAAGCCAAACATTTTTCAGATATTTTTTTAGATAAACCTGAATCGTCGTTGCTTTCTAAAAACTTACGATTGTTGCTATGCAAACTGAGAAAATGTTTGTATAACGAAAGTTTTAGTCACGGTTTTGACATTCAGCGATTTCTCGTATTGACTTGTTTAAATTGTCAAGTTAAATAGTTTACTGTGGCAAAAAAATGAAATATCTTATATCTATTGTTTTTGCCGTTTAGTCTTACTAAAATCTAATCACTAAACAGGTAATGCTTGGAGTTTTGCTCTCATGATTAATCTTTGCTTTTGGCACACTCAAAAAAACTCCTATGCGGCTTTGCATGTACTTTTCTACTTGAAAAGTGCCTATGTCTGCCAAATTTCCTGAAGATTTGTTCAGCCTTCAGGCGTGGGGAGTCAAACAGACTGTTACTTTGGCTTTTATAATATCAGTATGGAAATGACGTGATATTTTCGGGTTGCCAAGGTTACCTAATATACCTACTCGAGCAACTAGTAAATGTGCGCGTAGAAGAAATATTCCTATCAAATATTTTTACAGGAATATTACATGAAAATGTGGCCTTTTGGGGCGACATGAAATTTAATAAATAGCTAGAGGTCAGTGAACTGTAGGAGTATTGAAAGTAATCTGTTATGTCGTGTAGGGTGGCCGAAAATCAAGGTATACGTAGATTTTTACCCGCAAAGACTAGATATTTTTATATAATAACAGGATAGTTATCGATATCTAGGCAACAACTATTGGCAAAATCAATTGGCAACCTTGGAGCTTTTTTGGGACTCATTCGACCCCAACTCGTATTGATATGGATCAGTGCTATCTCTAGATTGTTTGGAACAGTCTACAGTTAGTTAAACTGTATAAATTGTTAATACACTCGAGAGCAATGAATCCGGGTCACTCAAAGAATCCAAAAAATCTCGGAAAGTAAGAATGCTAGGTTAATGCAATAAATTGTTCTCCGACGAATCAAAATTTATGCTCTACAAGCACGATGGAAGACACAGAGTGTATAGAAGTCCAGGGGAAAGATTCAAGCAAGCATGCATCGAAGAAAAAGTAGCCTACGGTGGTGGGTCTGTACTTGTGTGGGCCGGAATTTCCTCTGAAAGTCGCACAGAGCTGGTGATCATAGAAAACGGCTCTTTAACTAGCGTAAGATATGTGGAAGAAATCCTCAACGAACACGTTGGTCCATTTATGGTCAATTTGGGTGAGGATGCTATATTTATGCATGACAATGCCCGACCTCATACAGGTAGGATTGTGAATGACTACCTTCAAGAGATGAACATTACTTGTATGGAGTGGCCAGCGCGCAGCCCGGATATCAACCCGATCGAGCATGCTTGGGACGAGCTAGGGAGATGCGTAAAACAACGAAACCCTCCCCCAATCACGCTTCCTGAGCTCAAAATTGCTCTCACAGAGGAATGGGAGAATATTCCCCAAAATCGTATAAGGAACTTGGTGTACAGCATGCCAAACCGCGTAAACGCAGTAATGGAAGCACGAGGAGGTAATACGAAGTATTGAAATTCAAGAAAATCGTCATAAAGTTCAAAAATTTCATGTTTCCTATTTTTGTTTTAAGGAGAGATCAGCAGTTTTTTTTCTTTATGTAATTTTGTGTAAATAAAATGTATGGTGACTCATATTTTTTTAACTTTCATTTAAGGAGTATTAAATTGTCTATTAAATACAATTTATTGCATTAACCTAGCATTCTTACTTTCCGAGATTTTTTGGATTCTTTGAGTGACCCGGATTCATTGCTCTCGAGTGTATTTAGTTGATATTTCTATTCCATGTTTGTCATTTTCATTGTTAACAAATATTTGAATTCTACAAAATTTAAGAACTTTAATCGTATCTTAAGATTCTTTCTTTTACTAATCCGAAGGGTTTATAGCTAATGATTGGGTTAGGAAATTGGGAAAACCTAGTCTTCTTATCTATGGAAAATCTAGAAAAAACAAAGTAGAGTACAATTTTACCTAAAGGTAAGAAAGATAAGGATGAAGCTCGGGTCGAGATGCAAAACACTTTCAATGTCTACCACCAGATAATATCTTGATGTTGACTAACTATGAAATTATCTCAGATTTCAGGTTTACAGGTTTAGATAACTTTATTTCCTTAAACTTAAAAAATAAGCACTTAAACAAAGTATTATTTGGATGCGACAGGCTGAAGACAGGGCGCTATGGCGCTCATTAGGGGAGGCATATGTTCAGCAGTGGACTAACACAGGTGTGATGATGATGATGATGTATTTGACATGTAATACTATATTTTACCAATAACCATTGAGTCGACGTTCCAAGAGTCCTGTTAGGTCTAAAGGAAATAAAGCACTTTGATTTGATTTTATGACGTTGCGAGTAGATTTACGCGGAGTCTAAGCAGAAAACCATTCAACTTGTGTGATGATAATGGCGTACCATTTAAACTGGTTTTAATACTGAAGGGTGCCAAAGCCAGCCATCACCACGACATAAACTAAACAAACACTCATTTCCCCAAAATAAAGATAACACGATCGATATATGATTTAGTACATTTTTAATTTCCCTTATCAACTATTTATCTTTAAACTCGGCGGACGATAAAAATATATTTTTTCGACGTAAAATCAATACGTTTGAAGGCGGCGGGTAACGGAACTTGCTTGTGTTGTCGACGGCCGCAAGCGAAGGCTGTAAGTGATATAACTTAATTTTGCGGAATTTTAGGCTTTTAGTAGTACTAGTATCTATGAGTAATTAAAAAGCTTTAAAGAAATTTGTATTAGATGTTTTTTGAGCTGCCAGATATTTATTTTATTAATTACCTACCTCGCAAATTATTGGTATATTAAGAAATTAGTTATCGCTCGTCCGCTCGCTGTTGTTTTGTGTTATTTATTTCCAATCATTTTAAATACCCCCCTTTTTAATAGTCCCCTTTTTCTAATTTTCCCTTAAGTAGTTCACTTAGCGGATTTTTTTTAATGCTGCTAAATCGATAGTAATTTTAGGATAATTTTAAGTGATTCGTTGCATTATGCCAGTACAACTTTGACATGTTACAAACGAAAGTTCTACATTTTTTAACTTTTTTGGTCTTGTCCTAGCCCATACAAGTCACTTAGCTTTTTCTAACACTGCATATTTTCTCATCGAGGGAAGGTTTTGATGTTACTCATTGTCAAGTGTCAAGTCAAGTGATTTCTTGTTTAGATTTTTCGTCCATCGCTGAAAAATACCAAAATCCAGCTACGTCATTCCACAGCGAAGCCCGTACGTCGCGTCGGATCACATATCAAGCTATGGTACAATCCTTTGTACAAGGTCGTTCCAATTCAGCGTACAACGTACATCTTACGTACATATGTACGTAATATTACATATATCTACGTACATATGTACGTTATATACATTACGGAACGTATACGTGAAATAAGTTTATATTTCTTAACGCCCACAGTGATTCTTTCGCCCTAGTGTGCGGTAAATATGGTAATTGTTATACATCATGTAAATATTGACCATATAAAAAAAATATTGACCTATTTAACGTAAGTTATTCATTATTATCGTCATTCGGTTTCAGATTTCAATAACTTTATTTCTTTAGGCTTTCAAAATTTCAAAATAAGCACTTAGACAAGTCAAATTTCATACAGTTAATTATTATAAATAAAGACACAATAAAATTGTACTTAATTTTTTTTTCGTTTGTTTCACCCCTTTATTAGAAAAAACACAATTCAAATTAATCAAGCCGTTTTTCAGATTTAGCGAGAAGGAACGGTTGATTCTAAAATATACTTTCATTTGACAACGGGAATCGAACCAGCAGTCTTTTGTATCACTTGCATAAACACACGTGATATAAAAAGATAATAAAATAAATAATTAACCGTATTATTGAAAGTTCTCTAAGATATTAATCATAGAAAGCTTTTACCAAATTAAATTGTTGAAACTTCGTATTGAATTAATTTCAGTAATATTAATTTAGTTTTGGCGAGCCTTGGTCACGATATGGTTACTGAAAGATCTTCGTAAATAACATTTACGTTTGGACGGAGAGAATCTGAAGCTACAGTGGCCGTCCTGGGCTACTGTGGACGGATGACCAGCTGTGATTTTTTTTTGAGCAATTGAAAAATTATATTACAAAGAAAACTTATAATAATAACTCTAAGAAAACCGAAATAATAACACTATGTACATAAACCACAGAGGTTTGCAAGGAAGTGCTATTAGCGAGTCAGCCGAGTCACTATCCGATAGGTGCAAGTACAACCTGAATAACATTGAATAAACTTTATCACTAAGCGTAGTGTGGTTAGTAGGTAGTGTGGTTATCTAGGATAGGGTTGGGATACAATTGTCGGTTTTCGATTTCCGGTCGGAAAAAAGTGATAACTAAAAATTCGGCTAATGATGGATGATGATGAATGTGACCCAATTCACGCGAATCCTCCATTTCAACCGTATTATATCCCGATCCACAAAATTAATCTTACAAAAAAACAGCCAACAATACTCAATATTCATTCAGTTTTTTCGAGTGCTATAATTTCACTGCGTAGTCGTTAACTTTGAAATATCGGCCCCCACCCCCTCTGGGGGGAGGGGGTTGGCAAATAAAATAAAAATAAGGGCAGATTACCGCCGACATTTTATAATGGACGTCGAAATGACATGCGGGCGCCGGCGTGGCGAGGAGTCGAAATGTCAACGAATTTTTGGGAATATGAAGGCCGTACCCGACTGGGGAAGTAGGGTAATGTGTTATGGATGTGTTGGTATGGTCCTTGAGATATACTTACGAGTCATTGACCTTGATGGTCAGTCGGTACCACGGACCTCCAAGTATAGGTCTATGCAAAATCTAGAACATTAAAGCTCTAACAAAATAAAAAATCGTGAGAGACTCACGATAAGTTATTTATTTTGCTGTGCTTCGTATATTAAAAAAATTAATAGTATGATAATAATTATAATCATAACATATTAACTGAATGGTTTTTTGAATATTTTATAATCATTCAGTCAGGTGTAGTTTCGGTTTATGTTATTATACCATAGGAAAATACAGAACACTTGGAATGGAATAATACAATTTTTGGTTTCAAAGACCCTTTTACAAATATTAATCAAACAGTAAAAAGTAATAATAGGATTTATTGGACTCAGGTTTAACTTTCCAAAAATATTTACAACGAACACATCTCCACGCCTCCTTCGTCCGTGACGTGTGACACGGGAGTCGAACCCACACCCGCCCGCCAGGTGACAGCTCATAATCGACGCCGATGACCGATGGAGTATATTTTAAAGCCATTGGGTTAGCCAAATCAATAACGTCGTATTTGTTGATTCCTCCCACACAACAATGCAATGCTTTGAAAATTGTTATTTTGTAGTAATTGTGGGTTAACAAAACTAGTTTCTGAAAATAGACACAATATTAATAATAGTGATGATTTTTACGTAGGTATTTCTAATTTATTAATAGACTACTCTCCATTTTTTGAGTTTTTAGTCCTAGTTTTGATGGTAGGTATAGGTACGCGTAATTTATTAATACATAAGCTATTTTTTATAATTTAAATTATAAATTGTAAATTGTATTTTTTTAGGCCAAGATTCTGTTCGGGCGGTGACCCATAGAAGTAATTAAGACATTATTACTGTTCGTCCCTTCAAGTACTATAAACTCAGATTATGCGAATCAAAATTACAAAAAATTTTATAAACCTCGTAAAAATTTAATACATTAAACCCCGCGAGTTTAAAATTTAAAATAACAGTTTTAATAAAGCAAATTGATGTCTGCGCCTAAATAATTAAAGTTGTTTTTCCAGTTTTTAATATAAAACTTTTTACTTGGCCCGCAAAAAATACAGGAAAGGCCTTATCTAGGGATGGGATACATTAGTCGGGTTTTGATTACCGGCCGGAAAAACGTGATAGCTTTAACGTAAAATTCTAAGACTTGTTTCAAATATTTATTTGAACGACATACAAGTGATTATTTATTATTAAAGAAAATTAAAATACATATCAGAATAAAACAACTTACATTACATAAATCTAGCAGCATTGCCACGTTGGATAATCTTTTAACGAAACAAAAGCTAGCATTTCGATTACCGTAGGTACTGCAGTACCTACACGTTAAGTACATTTCGATTACCGTAGGTACTGCAGTACCTACACGTTAAGTACATTTATTAATTGATACGTTTGAGCTAAAAACTTTAACGTTTGTTTATAGTCCATAGAATTTTCTAAAACCACAATTTCACGTCATGGAAAGTGAAGATATGGCTGACGGTGTATCACGAAGGTCTAGAAGACACCTATTCACTCTAGTCTTGAAGAGACCAGGTTAGCAATTATGTCTTCTTTGAACTTATTTATTATTTTATTGAGATACAATGTGCTATGTATTTTTTTCATATATGTACCTAATTCCCCCACCGAGGTGCTAATTCCTTATATTTTTTTAATATGTAAATTCTTCAACATAGTATGAAAACAAAGTCGCTTCCCGCTGTCTGTCTGTTTGTCCTTATCTATGCTTAGATCTTTAAAACTACGCAACGGATTTTGATGCGGTTTTTAATAGATAGAGTAATTCAAGAGGAAGGTTTTTGTGCACTGCACCCTTGAAAAGCCGGAGCGGATCGCTAGTTAATAATAAATCCGGACATTTAGAACCAACCCTTCTCTATACCACAGTTGTTTATCAAATAATACTTGCTTCAAGTTGCCGGAGTTTTTTAAAATAACAGGGTGGGGGTGATTTTGTTTTATGATACCGTGGAAAAGGCTGAGGTTAGTGCTTTGCGCGAGACGTTTTGGGGTTCCGTAGATAACAACAAAAATCTTAAAATACAGTAAAATATACTACCTCACGTGGTTCAACCACAATATCTGACAAAATCAAAAGAACCTGCTTAATACCTTATAATAAAATTTTAACTCATAATTATGTCAACTGACAATGTGTTGAGGAATTCAATTTGAATGCATTAAGATTGTGACTCTACTTCTTTTGTATTAAATAAGTGCTCTATCGCATTAGGCATTCCTGTAATTCCTGTAATGAAAATAAATAAAATAAATAAACTCTGGTCATAAGTAAAGCGGTAAAAAAATGGTAAAAAACTATCTCTATAACTTCAACTGGAATAAAGCTGACGTTTTTGCGAGTTTTTAATTTTTTTTTTTGTTATTAATTCTTATTCTGCAACGAAACTGTTAACCCTTCAATTTATCAGTCAAAGAACACCTTTTGTATTTCATAAAATAGTTAAGTAGGTACTTACAACTAAAACTTTATTATCATCATCTTCATTATGAGCAATGTACCGATTGACAGTCAAAATGAGTAAACGAAAGCCAAATTATAAGCTATTGTTTCATTTCAACTTATAACCATACATATTCCAGTGGTATTTAAATCGCACCATAACTCTTAATCATGATTATTGAACACGTCAGAAAGAGATGTCAAATGTAGAGTGAGAGAGAACATAGGGGTCGTTGAGGCGGGAAAGAGACGGTGGTGTTTACAATGAGACGCCCTTGTGATAGTGTTTCCAAATTTTGGGAAAGCATGTTTTGTGACTGGCTTACATGGTGTTTATTTTGTTGGGTGTTCTGATTTTAGATGTAACTTTTAACTTAGTTTGATAAAACTACACCCAGTCTTATTATGCAAATAAGTATCGTTTCTTAACTAGTTTACATAATATAATAGATACTTAATATTTAATATTAAATAATTTACATATCATATCTGAGAAGTTTAATTGTAAGCAAAAATTGTTTTTATCATAATATATAAGTTTCAATTTCTCAATAAAATGCGCATAAAAAATAATTGTGAAATATGAGGGGGATTTCGACATGAATATTTATTAATGGGTAGGTAATTATTTGGTAGACATTATTATTGTAATTTGCGGAGTCAGCACACTAAACTTTTAGGAATAAAAACTGCGTCACATTATAAGATCTGTTACTATAAAAAGAAGCCCCACTAAACGGTAAGCAAGAAAAAAACTATAGATCGCGCGCCATGTAAGTCCACCCTTATTAATAGTGCACCGGCCCCCTGTCAATAATTTCACGAGGGTGATCGCGTAAGAAGCAATTTTTGCTGTTTTCCACAAAAAATCAAACGACACGCGTTTTACTTAAAAACACCAGTTTTGATCGCACGCGCAGCCGCGAGCACGCGTCGAGGGTTAATAGTTTGAACTGCGAACGAAAAGTCTAAGAAGTGACGTAACGAAGTCAATCGATGAACTTTTAAAACTTTTGGATATTAAAAATGGAGACAAACAAAAATATCGATAAATCTTTTAGAACAATGGGAGTCGGTGAAAATATTGTTCGTATAAATGTGCAGTAATCAAAACAAGATGAATAATGACTAAGTTTAGTGGGTACATTAATTACTAATAAATTGGTTAAACATAAATTATGACAAGAGCTACTAATAAATATCTCAGAAATGAGTGAAGGGACATTGGATTTAAGCGTTAACAGGTATGTACGTTTTAGTTAGAGTTAAGGAAAAGGTTTTTTTTTTTACTTTCAAAATATTGAAGTCACAAAAAAATCAAAGAGATCACTTTATTTCATAGTTTTACTTATGTTATTTGAATTTCGAGAGGGGTACAAAAGTCCTGTAAGGTTTAAAGGAAATAAAGCACGTTATAGGTATTCGATATACAGGGTGTCCCGTAACTCAACGTCAACCCGAAAACGCCGGACAGGTGGGTTCATGACGACCGAGAACAACTATAAAATCATGGGTCTATCTTCAATGGTTTCAGAGTTATTGGCTTTTTACTGAAAATCATAAATTCTCTGTCCGGCGTCAAACTTTTCTATGCTGTGACTTCAGATGTCAATATTTTCTACATTTTATTTTTGTATCACAAACTCATATAACACAGTCTTATAAGGAATTGCAAAATTTAAACATATTGAGTAAAGTTTTTGAAAAAAAAGACTGTTTTGTTCGGTTATTGCATCAATGATTTTCAATCGGGAAACTTTGACTCGTCATACTGAAAAAAAAATTCACCACGATAGGCTGGCATGTTCCGTGAAAAGTTGGCGCAGTTATCCTAGATTTTAAAATGGTATCATACGTCACTCTTTTCGTCTTTAAATAGTTGGAAAATATTGATTTTCTGAAATAAGACCTATATTCAAAACAGTTTCACAAGCAACATTTTCACACACAAGGGTAGATGGATAGTAGGTGCTTCAATATTAGACCTTTTTTAAGTCTTTGAAAACTATTTGCCACAGTTCTTTGTATAAAAATGCCTCGTTGGGCTTGATTATTATTTGAAAAATTAAAATAATAATCAATCCGGACTTTCTTTTGTCTACCTGAATGTTTTGCAATCTAATATTTAAAAATCTGTTAGTTGTGTTCTACGGTTCCTGGTAATCTGAATAATGTCTACTCGGCGGCCGAATATGCAAACATGCATCTCATTTACGCATAATAATGTGGATATAACGCTAGCGCCCGAGCCAGGCGTTATCGGGAATAGTACCCGAATGCCGAACGTTATGCGTGATTTGATTACCCATCATAGAATTAATTTTTGCAGAACAATGTTCGCAAAAATATGTTTTTTCGTGGCAATCACGAGGTAGTAAACTTTGTACTTGACTCACGTGATAGGGTTGGTATTTGTTGCCAATTTTTGATACTCCCATATTTTCTTCAATTGCACGAACTTAGGTACCTAACTAACCTAAATTTATGGGGGACTTTAACGGCAAGGTGGGAACCCAAAATGGCAACGAATCCCGAATAGGCCCGCATGGTTTTGGTGTTCGAAATCACAGGGGACAAATGCTTGTCAACTTCCTTGAGAAGGAGGGGCTGTTCTTAATGAACTCTTTCTTTAAGAAACAGCCCCAAAGGAAGTGGACATGGCGGAGTCCCGATTCTGTGACTAAAAATGAGATCGACTTCATCATGACGGATAGCAAGCATATTATATTCAGAGATGTCTCAGTGATCAACAGGTTCAATACCGGATCTGATCACCGACTCCTTCGAGGCTCTCTGAATATAAATTTGAAGCTTGAAAGAAACCGTCTGATGAAGTCCACGCTCCGACCGAACCCAATAAGAATCCTGGCGGGCACCGAGAAGTTTCAGCAGCTTCTCGGGAATAGATTCGCTGCCTTGGAACCCACTGATGACGCTGACGAGACCCTACACGATCTGGTCGAAACTTTGAGGGACGAGGGCATCAAGTTTTGCAAAAAGCAGCGTACTGGTAAGAAGTCCAAACTCTCGGATGAGACTCTTGGGCTGATGACAAAAAGACGGGAAACCACCCAAGCGACTTCGTCAGAAAGGTCAGACCTGAACAAGCGAATTGCGAAGATGGTACGGCGCGACCTTCGGAGCTCCAATACACGCCTCATTGAAGAGGCGATAGAGCGAAACCGAGGGTCCAAAGTATTCACTCAGCAGCTTGGCAGGAGCCACCTGTCGAAGATTACAACGCACGACGGAAGGACCGTATTGTCGAAGCCGGAGATATCGGCCGAGATAGAGGACTTTTATGGCCGTTTATACGCTGCTCATGCTCCCCGTTCCCAACGAGACGGCCACGATTCTAGAGCCACCTTGATACGCCACTATACCGACGAACTGCCAGACATCAGTCAAGACGAGATTGTGTTAGCTCTGAGGCAGCTTAAAAATGGAAAAGCCCCCGGTGAGGACGGAATAACATCAGAGCTTTTAAAAGCTGGAGGATACCCTGTTATACAGGAGTTACAGAGCCTCTTCAACGCCGTCCTTCACAGTGGGAGAACTCCAAAGGCGTGGAGTGGGAGTTTGGTGGTGCTCTTTTTTAAGAAGGGAGATAAAACCCTCCTTAAAAATTATAGACCCATCTCGCTCCTAAGTCACGTCTATAAGCTATTCTCACGAGTTATATCGAACCGTCTCGCTAGGAGACTCGACGAGTTTCAGCCACCGGAGCAGGCTGGGTTTCGCGGAGGATATGGTACCATAGACCACATTCACACAGTGAGGCAGATTATACAGAAGTCCGAAGAGTATAATCAGCCCCTGTGTCTGGCCTTTGTGGACTATGAGAAGGCCTTTGACTCCGTTGAAACCTGGGCTGTTCTACAATCCTTACAGCGATGCCAAGTAGACTATCGTTATATCGAGGTGCTGAGATGTCTTTACGAAGCCGCTACGATGAGTGTCCGAGTACAGGACCAGCAGACTAAACCGATCCAACTGCGCAGAGGAGTGAGGCAGGGGGATGTTATATCCCCGAAACTGTTCACGAGCGCGTTGGAAGATATGTTTAAGACGCTGGACTGGAAAGACAAGGGCATCAACATAAACGGCGAGTACATCTCACACCTGCGATTCGCTGATGACATAGTCTTAATGGCGGAGTCGCTAGAGGAGCTGAACCGGATGCTGGACAGTCTAGCTTCAGCCTCCCGATGTATCGGTCTTGGCATGAATTTGGATAAAACCAAAATCATGATCAATGGCCACATTGATCCAAGACCGGTGATCGTACATGGCCACCTTCTCGAAATTGTTTCCGAGTACACTTACCTCGGGCAGATTTTGCAGTTGGGTAAAAACAATTTCGAGAAGGAAGCCAAGAGGAGGATCCAGCTAGGCTGGGCGGCGTTCGGAAAACTACGTCGAGTCTTCTCGTCATCCATACCGCAATGTTTAAAAACGAAAGTTTTTAATCAGTGCGTCCTACCAGTCATGACCTACGGAGCTGAGACGTGGACACTCACGATAGGGTTGGTCCACCAGTTCAAAGTCGCTCAGCGAGCTATGGAAAGAGCTATGCTCGGAGTTTCTCTGAAGGATAGGATTCGTAACGAATTGATCCGACAGAGAACTAAAGTCATCGACATAGCTCAGAGAATTAGCAAACTGAAGTGGCAGTGGGCCGGCCATATATCGCGAAGAACCGATAACCGCTGGGGTAAACGTGTTCTTGAGTGGAGACCGCGACTTGGTAAACGTAGTGTAGGACGCCCTCCGGCCAGGTGGGATGACGATCTGCGAAAGACTGCTGGCAGATGCTGGATGCGACAAGCCGAAGACAGGGCGCTATGGCGCTCATTAGGGGAGGCCTATGTCCAACAGTGGACTAACATAGGCTGATGATGATGATGATGATGAGGTACCTAACGTTTTTCTTAAACTGCATTTAAAACTACGTCATCGTAGTCTCCTAGGAGTCTCGAACACCAGTTAGTTGTCCCTCTGAACATGCCTAATGCACATAAACGAAATGCGGTGATCCGGATAAAGTTCGGCATTCGGGAACTTTTCCCCATAACGCCTGGCTGCGGCGTTATATCCTTTTTGCTTGCATATTCTGCCGCCAAGTAGACACCGAGTAGACATTAAGTATAATTTGGATTACCAGGAAACACAAATCACAGATATTTTTAGTTTCAGCTGACGATATTGCAAATCATTCAGGTAGCCAAAAGAAAGCCAGGATTAATTATTATTTTAATTTTTCAAATAATAATCAAGCCCAACGAGGCATTTTTATACAAAGAACTGTGGCAAATAGTTTGCAAAGAATTAAAAAAGGTCTAATGGTAGTACCTACTATCCATCTACCCTTGTGTGTGAAAATGTTCCTTGTGAAACTGTTTTGAATATGGGTCTTATTTCAGAAAATCAATATTTTACTATTATTTAAAGACGAAAAGTGTGACGTATGATATTTTGAAATCTAGGATAACTGCGCCAACTTTTCACAGAACATGCCAGCCTATCGTGGTGAATTTTTTTTTCAGTATGACGAGTCAAAGTTTTCCGATTGAAAATCATTGATGCAATAACCGAACAAAACAGTCTTTTTTTTCAAAAACTTTACTCAATATGTTTAAATTTTGCAATTCATTATAAGACTGTACAAATACAATACAAATACAAATTATTTATTTCCAACTAAAGTTTACAATATAGGCATACATAGAAAATGACTTAAGAGCTAACTATATAGATACCTAGGTATGTCTATGAGATTAACTACGGCCCCACACTAGGCTCAAGGCCCGTGTCGTGGGTACCCGTATACGATAGTCTGAAGATTAACTAGTTTCTAGGGGTATCCAAGAGAATTTTACAAATTTAATATTCAGTTAGGTATGTTACATGATTAGTATATTAAGTTATGGATAAAAGTGAAGTTTGGAAATTTGTAGTTATGAAAGTTGGTAGGTATAATTCATCGGTAGGTATACTTGAATGATTTTATGAGATGAGTATGTATGTATGTATGATGTGTTGGTCTGTGTAGTGTAGTGTGAGTATGTGAAAGTGTGTGTGCGTCCGTGCGTGTGTGTGGGTGTGTGCGAGTGTGTGAAAGAGAGAGTGTGACGGTTACAGGAGAATTGACTCTATCTCCTCGTAGGTCCTCTCTGTTAGCCAGGAGCTGACCACGGATTTAGCTTTGGACGTCGGCAGCGACTTTACGTCGCATATCTTGCAGATAGAGTTGTAAATACGTGGAAGAATGGAGTTTGGAAGTCGTTTAGCAAAAGATGTTTTAGTAGCAAAAAGGGGAATTTTGAATACTCTTTTCTTAAGTAGGTCTGGGTATATGACAGAGTTTAAGGTTTCAGAGTGGATAGCTGTAAAAGCCTTGATGATGAACAGCTGGCGGACTCTTAGAACTCCCGCCTCCTTGTACAGTAAGTCAGTGGAAAAGATAGAAGGCTTGGCCAGCATTACCTTGAGGACAGCGCGTTGAGCTCGCTCCAGTTCAATCAAATGAGATTTGGCGGCGCCTCCCCAGACAAGATTGCAGTAACTTAAAATTGACTGACACATCGCAACATACACCATCTGAAGCGTGTTCTTGTCGCAAGAGGCTCGAAGAGCCTTCATAATGTACATGGATTTACGAACTCTGCCTGATAGGTTGTGAGTATGCAGCTTGAAGGACAGCCTACTATCAAAGTCCACTCCCAAGTAACGAATGCTGTCTGCCCTAGTAATGTAGTCTGAGCAGGAACACGAAGATCCCAGAGAGGAGAGTGGGGAGTCAGAGCACGAATGAACCCTTATAGACGGCAAGATTGTAGGGGCTGAGGCAGAAGTTTTGTAAAAGGGAAGGAATTTAGTTTTTTTAGTATTTAGCGACAGTAAGTTAAGTCTCAGCCAATCAGTGATAGTTTTAAACCCTGTTTCAGTCAAATCAAAGACACTGGGCCAATTTGAGCCTTGAAAAACGACAACAGTGTCATCGGCGTAGCAAATGACCTCAGCGTTCGGGATGCTCAGATCTAGAATGTCGTTTATGTAAATAGTGAAGAGGGTTGGGCCAAGAATGCTTCCCTGCGGTACACCGAAACAAGGGGACAACATATCGCTCAGATGCGACCCGACTCTTACACACTGCTTCCTATGCCTCAGGTAGCTCATGAACCAGTCAAGGGCGATTCCTCTGACACCTATGTCCTCTAGCTTTCGAGACAGAATCTGTATCGAAACTGTGTCAAATGCCTTGGCTAGGTCAAGGAACACTCCTACGCAGCAGTTATTACGGTCTAACGTTGTGCTAATAATTTTAGTAAGAAGGCCTGCGGCATCCTCTGTCGATCGGCCCTTTCTGAATCCATACTGCCTGTCTGAAAGAATATCACCCTTCTTTAGGTAGTCCACCAGTCTTGCGTTAACAATCTTTTCCAGTATTTTGGAGAAAATTCCGAGTAAAGAAATAGGTCTGTAGTTGTTTGGTAAGTTTTTAGGTCCATCTTTGTGAATAGGAATGACTACTGCAAGTTTCCAACTATCAGGAAAGATCCCAGTACTGAGACTAAGGTTGCATATGAAAGTTAGTGGACGTAAAATAACATGTTTGATTTCTTTAACGAGTCCAACCGTGTATCCGTCCAGGCCAGGCGAGCTACCGTTTTTTAGTCCTAATATTATCTTATTTATTTCGGTATCGTCAGTTGGTGTGAGAAATAATGAGCTAAGTGACCGAGTCTGATGTCTGTACCTAGCCGCAAAGTCACTTTCGCTTGAGGAGCACTGATCAAGTACTTTGTCAGCCAACGTCTTGCCTACGTCGACGAAATGTTGATTACAACGGTTGAGGTCTGATACAGGGTCTTGTGGGTTGACAATCAACTCAGAAGAGTCATTTGTCCTTTTTGTATTATTACATATGTTATTTATTGTCTGCCACATTTTTTTACTGTGTTATTTGAGTTTGTAATACAAAAATAAAATGTAGAAAATATTGACATCTGTAGTCACAGCATAGAAAAGTTTGACGCCGGGCAGAGAATTTATGATTTTCAGTAAAAAGCCTATAACTCTGAAACCATTGAAGATAGACCCATGATTTTATAGTTGTTCTGGGTCGTCATGAACCCACCTGTCCGGCGTTTTCGGGTTGACGTTGAGTTACGGGACACCCTGTATATAGCTCATAAGAATCCTTTACGCATTTTTATAATCTCTTTTTATAAATAAACCAATAAAAATATACCCGAGGGATTAGAATTCACGAAAAACTGAAATAATACAACTTAAGTTTTTAATATTTCAAAACAATCACATCATTTTAATATTATAGATGCGAAAATTTGGATGAATGGTTTAGAAGTTTGCATAGGCAAAATTATGTTATTAGATGTACAGTAAAGGACTTAATTTTTTTATATATTTTTCTTTTTTATTTATTTATATAAATAAATATAGTAGGCAAACGTTTCAGCCGCATAAAGCTGTAATAAAAATAGATTTCCGGTCATCATCTCAATACAAGTCGTTATGCGACTGTATTCACGTTGCGCAAATGGGTACCTATCAGAATACCCTTTTAGCAAAAAGACGATAATTATCTACAAAAAGCCAAAATCTTAAAATGCCCTAGTATTGAAGTTGTCATAATAAAATAAGGTCAATAAGTACGTAATTATCGTCTCTGTAACACACGTCTGTACACAATTATTTATTAATTCTTTATTGAAATTTTCCTGTTTACTTACTTTAAGGAAGCTGATTCCACTAATTAAATAAATCCTCCTCGGTAATACTGTAAAAGGTTTCAACAAATAGGTCGATATTAAATAATATTAAAAATAACAGTAACGTTGTTGTATATAGTAAACAAATGAGTCATAATTGGTACAAATTTCTTCTTAGAATTGACAGAATGGTCATAATGCAATTCTAGTTTAAAAACCAAAAACTCCAACCTTACAAAACAGTTTTTGTCTGATCAAAAAGACAAATAAGTTTTAAGTCTTAAGTTTTGAGCGGTTGTTTGTGTTCACCGATGCACTTGAACGAATATGATATATCAATGGAATAGAATGATGAACTGATAATAGACGGGCCCTTAAGCTGTTTTTTCACGCATTTGAAAATTTCAAGACCTCCCAATCAAATAACTGCTCGAAAGGCTATGTACGTATAAGTGGCGTATCTTTTTATGATCGAGTGAAAATAAGTTTGCAGTTGTTTTCACTTAAATTGAGCCCATAACTTCTCTGACTCTCATGTTTTCGGATTTTCCCAAGCAAACCCATCTCAAAAGTGAACTTTCAGTCGTATGTAGGACAATAAAAGACATTTCTAGCGGCGACTATAAGACAAAAATACTCCTCGTCATAGTTGTAAACTAGTTGTGATGCAAT